>CM075856.1:65910187-66285187 GCA_037975125.1 Latrodectus hesperus | reverse complement strand
TATTCTGGTTTTGACTATGATAAGAGTAACATTTTTCTATTGTTATTAGAGATAAATTGCTTAATCTATCGTTGCTCATTGTATTGCGTGCATAATTTTATAATCTTTTCTATGTTGAAAACTATCTCCCCACTGAGACAGTTGGAAATAAAAATGTACAAATTAAATGTGCCTATTTATTTTCTTCGCTTAGGGCATCATTCAATTCATTCAGCATAATATGCTGAATAAGTTTCGATAAATTCATTTTGTGATATGATTCACTATGATAAAGAGCGCGTTGTTCATTGGTTAGCTTTACAAAATCAAAATATTTTGCATAAGTGTTCTTTAACGAATTAAGGCATTCATCCGGAAATTTACTTTGATATTTCTGAAAAAAATAAAATTTAATAGTTCAAAACATTTGAGCGAATTAAAGTTTTTAAAAATTTGAGCGAGTTTAATTTTTTTATCTCACTGATAATAATTGGGGACCATTATTTCATGATTTAAATTTTTTAAATATTGGTGAACACTTGAGTTTTGTAAATTTACCTGACGTTTTTTTTTAAATTTTGGGTACCCACTACAGAAATAATGTCTTCATAAACTTCATCAAATGCAACAGAGGCTTTCATATTTTGAATTGCATTTTTTACTTCCTCTACTTTTTGACTAGAATATCCTTATATCTAAGTTAGTTTTTTTGTTTAAATATCAAATGGAATATCAGTGTAACTAAACACTTTGACAAAAATATTTCGCAGAAAATTACTGTTAAATTCTTCAAAAAACATGTGATAACAACTCTTTGTAATATTTATTGTATCGTTATCCCAACGTTCTGGATTCAAAAAATATTTTCAAATAAATCAGTTAAGCCTTTCCTTTCGCTTTTTATGGTATTTATCAAACGAGATGAATAATTCCAACGTGTTGTAGCTAATTTTGGAAATTTTCTTTTAATAATTTTATTTAAAACAAGATTTCTTTTTGTAGACACCGAAAAAACAGACTATGCCAGAAATTGTTGAACAAAATAATTTACAATCATTTATAAGCAATACAGATTGCGACAAAACTAAATTAAGTACATGTGCGCAACAATGCATGAACAATGCTTCTGGGAAAATATCTTTTACTTTTTTTTTACGTCCCATTCAACGCTCCTGCCATGATTGCCGCTCATTCGTAAGTTTGAGCAATCATTTTGTTCTCACACTTCAGACTCAAAATCGTTTCTTGCACAACATTACACAAAGCTTACGCTGAACGATCACCACTAACATCTTTAAAAAACAAAAATCTTTCCTCTTATGCACAATAGTTATTAACGTATCGTAGCACAACCTATAATTGCGATTTGTGAGATATATCAAATGTTTTATCCAGCATAATAGCAACAAATGTTTCGTTTACCTCATTTCTAATTTCTGAAATTAGAGTATTTCTTATCGATGCAATAATATCATTTTGTATTCTATTAGAGGTTCCAGAAAAAACAGTTGCAGTTCTTAGATAAGTTGCTAAAAGGTCATCGTATTCACTAATTAAAGCTATTAATTCTATATAATTTCCTCGATTAAGGAAAATTATATTTTCATTGTGTCTACGAAATGCATCTTTTTGTTTTGCTCATCTATTAATCTCTTGAGAATATTTCTATTTCTTGTTACTTTTTCATTGTGTTGAACAGTAGATGAAGTCTTTTGTTGATCTAACGGTAAATCTGTCCTGACGGTACCAAATGTTTTTAATAGTATTATGGAATTTATGTGAGATTGTGTTTTTTAATGTTTCTTTGCAGCTTCGTGGAGATGATTTAAATAACTGTAGCCTTATTTTGTTCAAATATATTCTTATCCTTTTCAATTACAATAAAAAGCAAATATGGCCAACAGCATAACTTATTCAATTCACTACAACCGGTTAAACATTTAAATTTTTCATTCATAGATTTTTAAAAATGTCGTACACACTGTTGTCCTTTAATATTAACGTTTTGCGATAGAATAATATCCAGCATTGGTCTACTTAATTGAACTATTTCGTTTTTTGTAGTAACGACTCGTCTCGAAAATAAATTTTCCAATAAATCTTTAATTATTGAGACATTTGAGTTCTCCATTCTGAAATGAGTTATTTAATATGAATATAAATTTGAAGAATGAAATAAATAAAATATTTGTCTACGAGAATCGAGGTATGGCTATAAAAAAAGCTAAACTTATGAGAATTCTTCAAGCACTGAAGTAAAAATTCTGTCTTGTGTTGTGTGATGTCATATCGGTATTGAAAAAGCAACGCTTCCGGCTTCCACAAAAAACTTATATTTTCAGCAAACGTAGCACCACACGAAGCCCACCGCTGCGGTGCCTCATCAGGATGCTCATTGGTGCCGACAAACCGAATGTCTATTGCACGTGCAGAGGATTTCACTGCACGCAAACACAATAGAATGAATGTTTCTTGTTCGGTCAGTACATTAAAATATATTTATTAAATTAAAAAAGAAAGTTTAATCCACTGATTAATCCACATTCACAATTAATTTTATTAATTGATTTTAACATAAGCAAATCATATATTCTGCGAAAAATATCTTGCTTACTTTCAAAAACCAAACCAGGGATATGGTGCTTCAGATATGACAGATATACAGTCTGTAAGATACAATGAATGGAAAAATTTGGACTGTTAAAATTCGTTTCTTTTTTCTAACAAAACAAAATTGTTTTTCAGCGAATTATTTCTATAAATATAATACATCACCGAAATTACTTTACCACACTAAAATATTTCCTCTTATATTGATGAAATACTTCTTTTATATTTCCATGAAAACAAAATGTATAAATTTAAGCATTAACCGTCTTGAAAATCGTATTTCCAGTTAATCAGTTAAAAAACCAAAAACGCTTCAGCATGAAAGTCCCCGCTCTAATACAACGCTTAATAAACCGTACCTTCGGATGATTCTAAATGCCAAGTGCAGGAAAAATAGTTGCACTTGCATCAGTGCTATAGTGTGCTGTGCTTCTCCAGTAGCCCATACCTACAAAGCGTGATTTTTTATTAGCGCGCAGTGGGTACACATCAAAACTTCCTTTGTCCGTTTTTTTTTGCTGCGTCATGCAGCAACTAGTACCGAGAGCACTGCGGGAATACTAGCAAGCACAAATCACAACATAATATTTGTGAATATATTATAAATAATATTTATTAAATACCATATAAAGATAGGTAGACATATGTGTAGAAAATTACTATCGCTTATAATTTTTCTAGGGTGTGCGCGCTACACTCCCTGCACATATGAAGGACCACACGCCACTGATATATATATATATATATATATATATATATATATATATATATATATATATATATATATATATATATATATATATATATATATATATATATATATATATATATATATATATATATATATATATGTATATATATATGTATATATATATATGTATATATATATAATTAAGGATAGTTATCAGAATGAACTGTTTTAAATATAACTTTCTAAAACAATATATTTTTATTTGAGGGAATTTTTATTAGTTAACAATACAGATTTTAATAAAACCAAATTATTTAGTTATTATTTGATGTGTATAATTTTTATATGAATTATCTAATTATTATATAAAGCCAAATTGATTTAGGTATCGTAAAATATTATAAATCACATTGATATTTTTTATAGCACAATTTTTTATTTTATGAGATATATTAGAATGTAGTGGTTTTTGACATTTGCTTATATAATATTCCGTTATATACACTTATATTGTTTATATGGAATACCATAAATCATTTTTCAAACTACCTTAGATTAAAAAAATGAAGAATGGTAATAAATATATTTTGACATTGCATATTTTTTATTTTAATCTTATCTTTTAATCTATTTCTATTTTATCTTAGAATATAAGATTAGATGATATAGTAAATTAAAAGTTTGTTTTAATTTCCACTTGTGTTTGTATTTCTAAAATGGTATTTTATTAAATACATACAGAAAAGGAACTGATGATAAAATGATTATTATTTCATATCCTGTTATATATATCTACAATTTTTACTCTGCAATAAATAAATTTTAAAAAATTAATTTGTGCTTGTTTTTAAAGAGAAATTTAACAGCTCTTATTCATTTAATTTATGCACCCTAATTTTGGAAAGTTTTCATCATTTGTAATAAAAGAATTTAGGTTAATTTTCTTGATACTGCAATATTTCTTCAAGATTGATTTATGTATATTAAATTTACTTCTTGTATACTGCTTACATTTGCTTAAAATTAAACTTAACTCAAGTTTTAAAACATAATAACAATCAAATAACATTACACATAACAGAATTATAGATATATTTTTAATCCCACACATTTGAGAATATATTTAATTTTAATCTACTAAAATGTATGCACATTACACTATAAAGTATAAATTTTCATAATCTATATATCATTATATTATATCTTTAAATTACCTACCAATATTTATATTAACATTTTTATAGGATGAAACTATTGCCAGATCGCTTACTCTGTTTGACACAGTGATTTGATCTACCTTCAAATATGTCTTCAGTAAGCATTCTTCAGCTTGTAAATAATCCAGCGACAACTAAGAATATAAACATCAAATATAAGTTTTAGTTTCATTTCTCCTTGAAAGAAATATGCTGTTTAGAATTTTGATATTTATTTCTAAAAATATATAATGGTATTTGTAACCTGTGATTTCCCTTAATACTCACTGTTTTGTGAATTAACCTATGCGGTTCTTCGCGATTTTTCCAAGAAAGTAGGATTGTGAGTATAATATATATCTATCTTTTATATTAATAGCAAATACATATATATTCTTGGTAAAATAATATGACTCTCTTCATGCAAGCTAACCAAATATAAATGTTTTGAAATTGATGTAGAAAAATACTTATAATTTTTGTTCACATTTCTAGAGAATTTTAATACTGTTTATATATATATATATATATATATATATATATATATATATATATATATATATGTTTAATGGGTGGTTTTATTTCATACAGTTTCTTGTGTGTGTCTACTCAGTATTTAGTTACATTATTATTCTGCATTATCCAACATTTTTTATAAATAATTGTAATCATTGAAGCCAATATTTTAAAAATTGAATTTTTTTGGGTAAATAATATCCCGGATGATACAGTTAAGTTTTCAGTTATTTATTAAGTAAGACGTCTTAAATGATACGTATTACAGACAAATGATATTTATATTTATATACAATACGAGTTCATTTATTAAAGGATATATATACTAATACTTATATAAAATAAGCAAATTATCTTGTTACAGTGTAATTTAAAAATAATTTAAGTGTAACATCTAGAAGTATATATTCAATTAAAATCTATTTTTTTCCAATATTATTGTTAATTAGGAAACAATATTCTATTTATATAACCATTGAAATACTTCTACGTAATTTTGGAAAACAAAACCAAGTTTAGTCATATTTAATGATTTTTTGTGCCATCAATTTATGTTCAAGTCAAAATTTCGTTGCAACGAAAAAAATATGTTGCAATGATATATACAAATTTTATAAAGATAGCCAATACTATTTAAGTAATTAATGCAAAGAATAACATAAAATGTTTTATTTAAAGAAGAATGTACAGATTAATAGGCAATACTTTTCTTCCTAAAATTTCTAAAATAAATATTACATCCTACTGATACATTCCATCTCTTATTAAATATAAAATATTTCAATTAATTTTTAAATATTATCTCAAGGAATTTTGTGTTTTTATATGTTAATATATGACAAAAATAACTTTATCAATGCAATGATAGATATACATCAATTGTTTAAAATTTATGTCGCCTACAATTAGTTTATGCATACTCATTAATAAGTACTTTACATTTTGAAGTAAATTTTAATTAAAATTTCCCTATTAGTTCTTTGATATTTTGCGAAATATGTATGAGTAATATTTTTATAATGATGGGAAATATCAATAAAGAAATTTCCTATAAAATATATTTTATAAATAAAAATCAATACTTTTTTTGCTACTTGAAAAGATACTATTGAAACATAATATAATAAAAAAAATTCTTGTCATTTTCTTGATAAAAAACAAAAATGTTTTTCAATACATGTAAATTACAAAAGTTAATTGCTAAGGCTTTCTGGGCTTTTTAAACATTATACACTTTTTATTATATACCACAAAGACATTGCATTTAGTTTAAGCATTTAAAATTAAAACATCAAACGTTCCTTTCTTTCATTTTTTAAATAGTAATAGTAAGAACATTTTAATAAATATCTAAGATTAATGAATTATTTAAAAAGAAGGAAACAACGAACTTTTCTAAAACTTGAAAATTTTGATTTATATTATTAAATATTTAATGACTTTACGATCGAGCTTCATTTTATGAATAAGTGATTACCAAAAAGTTATAATAGAAGTAAACTGTTTGGCATCGTTCTTGAGTAATCAACCAGTTACCATGCGAGATCGATCATTGATTTATAGTGGCCCTATTTGACAGATAAAATTGCACATTGGACAAGATATAAGTTTAAAAGCAGATAATTGTATTTCTAAAGTTTCTACCCTTGAACTAACATTTTCACCCTTTTTTATGTAGGTGATTACTAGCAGCGTTGTATGTTTAATAAACAATTGTTTGTCGCACTACAAATATTAATTACAGAATGTTCTTTGAATTGTAGACATCATTTCAGTATTATTTTACGAAAGTTTTGATTTAACGAAGATTGACAAATAAATGCATACGTCTTCATGGATACATAAAATATCTTTCATCAATTAAGAAATAAGTAATATAGAAATTAAATACGCAACAAAAATCCCCGCATGAATATAATTTACATATATTTAAATGAAAAATATTCTGTGTTCACATGTCTATAATTCATATAGAATCATAACTTAAAATCTAAATTTTTGGATTTAACACTTGGCTGTTAAGTTTTTCAATAGAACATTCATTCACGTGACCATATCGTCATTTGCATAAAGGTATCTATTTGAAAAAATGGTATGTTTGTAATGAACTAATTTCACTGCAATTTAAAGAAAATATTTTTTCCTGTGTAATAATGAATATCAACTTTTTTTGAATTTTAAACAAATTCCTTTATTGCGTAGATGCAGAAAACAGCTTCATAATATACCTGAAATAAAACAGTATGTTTATTGATTTATCAAAAACATTATGACATATATTTCATTTGAAAATATAAACAAAAACCTTTTTTTAAATTAATTAAAAAATAAGTCAAAATTTTATTTTTTACTGAATGGAAGCTATATAAAATTACGATTTTCTTTTCAATAACTAATATTACTTATGATGTAACATTTATTATTGAAAAGTGTATTATAAGTCTGATAAATTCTGCGGAATACTCCCCTAATGATTTAACATTATGTATCTCCACTATTTTTGTTTAATTGGATTTGCAAACTAAAGAAGAATACTTTTTAAGCAGAAATTTTATGGGCATTAACAATTTGATGTTCAACCAAGTCACAAGAGAATTATTGATATAATAATATAAATTTAAAATCAAATAAGAAAAAAATCATTAATGATTATAAAATATAAATTTGGGCACAGTAAAATTACTTTTGGAATATTCCTAATATATTGCATTTCAATTTCAGAAATTTCTTTATAGTTTCTGATTTATAACATGTATGATTTGAATCTGTTATATGTTAAGTTTTTATTTCCTATGTCTGTCATAAAGTAAAATTTTTAATTCACATGTTAATTGAAATTGATTTATGTTACAATTAGAATAGCAAATTAAGTCATAGACTAGGGTGTTATTTAATCTTAACATTTAGTTTAATTACATTTGGTAGTATGCTCATTTACGTGCATAAATTTTGCTGATAGAATATTGTTGATAAATATACACACTTTTACTTAACAATGAAGTAAACTGAAAACAATTTTACAAGCTACACAGAAATTTTATGTAAATAAGATAATATTCATAATATTATTCAGATAATTAATTTCATTTGGTTTCATTTGATTTAAACAATTAAAACCTTACTAAAATTCATAAAATAATATTATACAATTATATTATAAACAGGAAAAAACATTTATTGAAATCCAAGTTATATTAAAAAATTTGAAATAAATGGATAAGATATTATTGTATAAAGATAATTTATAGAACTTGACTTTTCTAATATTACTCCATCTATTTCAATAACTTAAGCTGAATACTGAGCATAATGAAAATATCATTGAATTTACACTAATTAGTTAATTTAGATACTTAGTTCTAATACTATTTCTCATTTTAATAATAAAAAAATAAGGCTTAATATTCAATGACTATAGTGATATAAGGTATTTCCCGATGTCTTGATTTAAAAGGTTTTAATAAAATCTTGCTAAGATTTAGATGATAATTGCTTATCTCTAATATAAATTTTAAATATTATCCAAATAAGTAAACATTTTAATAATATTTGAAATCAAGCATTCAGCTTGACAGTTTTTGCAATTTTGCCAAAATATTTTAAGGGGAAAGTTACACTAACTTAGAAACTGATCGAATGTTATTTAAAACTATTTATATATTGTTTTCATGACATATTTATCTTGATTTGAAAAAAAAAATCGTCATATAAAGAGCAATTTTATATTTCAAAAAAAAATGTCCTGTTAAGAATTTTATTTAAAAAGAATAATTTATATAAAAGCATTATAAGTCTTAAATTCATTGCATATATTTTCTTAGAAATGAACTTAAATAAGTAAATAGGGTGAACTAATTCTACTACTATTTATTTTATGCGTAGTAAATTCTTAAATACTTATTATTTATGAAAAATATTATAATTTGAAAATAAGGTAATGTGTTACCCCCGATTTCTCATAAAAAGGTTTATTCTCATTTAATTGCGTATTATAAAAAGTAGTAGAGATTAAGGTGGAAATAATCAAATACCAATTTTTCTTCAAATACTAACATGTATGAGGTTTTTATGTAAATACTGCTTAAATCTTTAATTTAAAATGTTCATCTAATATATATACCCGCTATTTATACCTGAAATAAATTAGAATAAATGATAGTAAATTATTTTAAAATTTTTTATGTTTATTTGCTTCTCAATTCGTATTAAAATAAAGATTTGTCATAGGTTTTTTTATTTGAGATCATATAAATCAATTCCAAGGACATATTTAAAATGCTTTGACATAAAATCATTGATTCAAGTATATATGTCAAGTGAGATAATTCTTAAATGAGATTAATTCATAAGTAATTCTTAAATGAGACAAACTAAATTGCTTAACATTTTCAGTAAATAAATAAAGAAAGAAATATAGCATTTTACATAAATATATTTGCAATATATATAAAACATTTAGATATCTGTGTTTAAACATTAATAGCTCTAACTTAAATAATTATAAATCTTCATAAATTTCAATATAAATATTAATATTTTTGTTTATTTAATTTAAAGCTTTTGATTAATTATTATTTTTATTTTTACTTCATAAATTTTAATTTGATGAATTTAGATTTGTTAAGTTCACACAAGTATTTCACAAAGCACAACATTCCAGTTTGTATGGGATTCAAAGAACATTGAATTTTTTTCATGTGTTTGAAATGTAATGGCTTATAATTTTCTCAAAACGATATTTCTTCCTAAAATGTAATTTTAATGAAATTGTTGTGTTTCCCTCGCAAAATATTTAAAGAAGTTTGTAAATGTGATAGCTATAAATGTTTGACTTGAATGTTTTAGAATTTATTTCATTTGCCTTTATAAGATTTATCGTATGTTAATGTTTTTGTATGTTTGTTTTTGATGTATGTTAATGTTTTTTTGTACATTAATTAGTTCAATGTCAATAAATATCATAAAATTATATTATAAGCAAAAAAGTTAGTTTAGGAATTCTACCTAATATCTACTAGAGTTCTTATAAAATAGAGAGTACCAGCTAAATATTTTATATATGCTAATTATCAGGATATTTAGAAAATACTTATTATTTTTGAAATTAAGATTCTTTTTCTATAGACACAAATATCCATTAATGTGTGAACATTGTAGCTTTTATTACTGTTAAATCATGCTTTTTTATAATTACAAGCAAACTATTTTTATACATCTTGTATTTATATGGTGCTTTAACATAAGATAAATGTAGAATACCAATAGAGAGCATTACATTATCTAGTAAACACGCTACGTTATGTTAATTTACAGTGCTTCAAAATTCTTTTAACTTTTGTTGCATAATTTGAAACATAACCGGTGAAATGAGAATGTTTTCGATTATAAATCATTTTCGCCTTGCGTACAATGTAAAATATATAGTTTTTAAAATTTCGATACTGACCTTTCATTTACTTCTCAAAAACAATTGATTTTATTAGCTACTCAACGTAATTTATTATTGTTATATATTTTATAAGAACCAATATCATTAAAATTAAAATAATGTGTAAATATATCCATCATAATATCCTATGTAATGTTATTTAGCCTCTCTATATAAAGAACTCTAGTAAATGTAGGCTATTTTTGTGTAAAATGATTGCAAGCGGTTAATGTGATACCCAACAAAGTGTCTGTATTTTAATGTATGCTAATGAGCTTTGAATATTTGATATATTGATATAAATGTTTGTCAAGCTTCCGTAAACAAACATAAAAGTAAAGACCCTGCCGGAAAAACACAAAGTAACCCGTATCACTGTATATTTAAATATAATTTAAGTAACTGAATATATATTTTATACTAAAGAAAAAGAAAAATTTTGTTTAAATATGGTTTGGTGTTTACGCTTGTTTTGATGTTTGTTATAAAAATCTTTTTAATTTTTGAATCTGTATAAGTTAGATTATCGCCTTGAAATATTTCAATAAAATATTATAGATAATTATCTTAATATAATAAAATTTGATTTTTGTGATTTTATTTTACACAAAAAATTACTTAAGTTTCTCGAATGATATCAAATAAAAAATTTATAAGAAGGTTTTAAATGTATATTATTTTTTAATATTTTTTAAATTGATTTTTTAAGAGTTTCAAATTATTTGAATCTGTAAATACATATCAAGAGAGTAAGATTAAATAAGATAAAAATGTAATTGGTATAAAAAATAAATCATACAAGCATTTAAAGTTATATCAGGTAAAAGTCTAAAATATATAAATAAATATGCAAGTAGAATTGAGTGAAATATCGATTCTTTTAAGGAAATGCATATTTCATAAAAGAAATAGAAATATATTTCATAAAAGAAAAGAAAATGTTTTTAAATATACTTTTAAAATATATTTTCTTCTAAGATGTTTTTAATACATTTATTACATTCAGTGATGCGGGGATTTAATTGTGAATATTAAAAAAATATGTACTTTGAATTATTTCATGTTGTTAAACGTAATGATATGTTTATACACTTGTATTCAATGTTGACAAACTGTAACCCTATTTATATAACATGTAAAAGAAGAAATAAAATTTTATGTCTAACAAATTAGTACGCTTTATTTACTGTTTTAATATTTCTTACCATATTTTTAAATGTGAGTCACTGAATTCATTTTAGTAAATTTGTATTAGACATTAGTAAATATATGTGTACATTATACTAATTTTTTTGACATTACCAGTTAAAATAAAAAAGTAGGATGGAAGTTTTCATAGAAAGCAAAATAAATCCTATCATTCATGTTCTATCTAAAATTATTTCTTAGTTATAGTGAAAAAAAAAGAAATTATATTAAATTTTAAAAAAAGAAACGTATTTTCTATGATTTGAATAAAATAAATAACATATATTTTGAAATAAAAAACAACACTTAAACATTAAAATAAGTTAACACAACGAGGTGTAAGTACTATATAAACTTATATTTTGAGTCAAAACTTGTAACAAGAATATTCAGACATAAATTTCAGAAATTCCTTTATACTTAGAAATGATTAAACCAACTAAAAATTATTCAATGGAAACAATTTGAAGAAGAGTTATCAATGACAAATAATCGTTATCTAGCTAAGAAAAAAATTAGTTTTTTATTTTTGTTGCATTAGCAATCTCTTTTATCAAGTAGACATTTGAATGATATAAATTATAAACAATCTTTTACGAAAAGAAAATTTTCTAATCAAGTATACAAATCAGTAAATAAAAATTCGTTATACAAGTGAAATATATAAAACTCTACCGATATTTGGATGCGAATTTTTTATCTTTGAATGTAGATTTTCCATCACATGCATTCAATTTATGAGTAAGAGTTAATCTAATAATTTATTACCACATAAGCTTTTCTCAATTTATTATCTTTCAATTCAGCATTATATACAAGTTATAATTATTAATTTTGTGACCAATTGTAAATACATTTGTATTATTCGCTTAAGATTGTTGTTTTAATAAATACTTGGAAAGACCCTAATTGAAGTGCTCTTTTGAAATAAATGCGACATTTGTAAGTGTTAGTATCTGCTGTCAATAAAATGTGTTAAATGAAGCTAAATTCAGTTTCTGTAGAAACTTTGAACTTTCCTATTTTAGAAGGTAGATAAAATAATGTTAGAAATAATAAATTTTTGTTTATTTGAACGCCACTCAGTTTACTTTCAATTGGTTCAATTTGTTTAGTTTCAGTTTTCTGGAAACTTGATGTAGTTTTTCAAACTTTAACTAATAATTCATTGTTGAAAATATATTTTTAATTAACAGAAAATAACATATTATCTCTTTTTATTTTTCATAAAAACAGAAACTCCTTCAACAAATCTTAATATTTTTATGGCTAGATTAAAATATTTCTGTTTGTTTGCATTAAAAAAGCATTAAATTTTCAATTGTTTTATTTTCTGCGGTATATTTTCACATAAATATAATACTTATAGCAATCTACAAATGTGCTTTATAATATATACTTCAAAGTTTAAAATTCAGTGATGTTAAAGTATAAGGTAACATGTAAAAATAAATTTTATTAGTAGTGGAATAAAATCTAAATTAATTAATCAATAAAAATGTTTCAATCTACTGTGAAATAAATCTGTAAATCAATAGGAAGTATATTTTAATTTACGCATTTAAAACAATCCGTTAAATATTGTAACAATATTAATATTATTACAATTAAAAGTAAATGACTTTAATTAATAAATATTTTTAATATTTAATTTTTATTCATCTATCTCGAGGGTACGTACTTATTTAATTTCTCATAACATAAATCCTTTTTTATCCCTGTCTTACAACAAGATTGAAAATAAGTCATCATTATACAGTAAGATGTAAGAGTATATGATAATTGAGATTTAATATCTATATCAATGAAACTCCTAGAAAAATCTAATGATAAATGTGGAAACTAAAATATGATTTCATAATTTGTTTACCACAGATGAATTTTCAAACACATTAATATCTATCATTCATATACTTATATATCTATTATTTGATACTGATGCAGTATCATTCTTGCATTTTATTTGCAATTCTATAAAGCAACAAAAATTTAAATTTCCTAACTGATAATGATAAATACATGAAAAGGAGAATTTAATTCAATTTTCAGGTGAAAATACCTTACGAATATTTTCTGCATTATTTTAGACAAGAAGTGTATGTTTGTTTAAAATGCATTACAATAACCTTCTTTAATCAACCTGTTGAATTAGTTGAAATATGGCAAACGCATGTGTTTAAATTATTCACATGTATTTATACATCACATTTGTTTATACATATAATAATGACTAAATGCATGAGTTAAAATATGCCCTTATATGAATTCTTTATTATTAGAACTAAAGTTTAACGTTTTTCGTTTAAAGCCTCAGTTAAGAATTTCAGAAGTTTAATTCCCTTATGGAAAAGCATTTTTCGGATAATTTCATTTAAATAAGTTGATTGAAATATTAATGAAGTATTTTAAGAAATAATAAAAATAATCTTCAGATTTTATCATTTATATTTTTTATGTTAGTGCTAAAATGCGAAATGAAAACACTAAAAGAAATTTTACACATTTATTGTAATTGAAAAACATTATTGTTCATAGAAACTTTTACCATAACAAGAAAAAATTACATCCATATTACATGGGTCCATTTATGCATAGAAGTTTGTAAAATGTAATTTTCCAGATTCATTCATATTACTTATGTAGTTATTTAATATTTATAGTATTAAACACCTAGTAAAATGCACTAAAATTAGTGTAAATTGAACTATAATTTTTGTGATTAAAACTGTTAAAAAAACATCAAAATTATTTAAATAATACCTGAAGCTTTGAACTCTATATATATCGAAAAACTATTTATTACAAATTGAGAAAACAGATCACGTTTAAATAGCACGTACTCCAAATGTCAATTGATTTATTGAGTTGATGAAAAATTGCATCTTTATAAAGGAGTAAATGATATCCAAATATATATAAAGGAAATTATACAATATATATAGTAATCATGAAGTGGTTCATTTACAATGAATAAAATATTAAAATTTTTGCAAGTATTGCGTTTATGGATATAAATAATAATAACGGAAAACTATTTTGAAATGTTTAACTCTGTTTAAAACTCCAAAATAAAATGCAGTTATTTCATTGTTTATTAAAATAGAAGAAATTATGTAAAAAATAATATCATTAAATAATACAAAAATTAATTATTTATAATTAAAATGTTTTATATATTTGTATACTACAAATATTTATAATTACTAAATTTATATTATATAAATCATAAAATATTTAATCATTGATTGCTTCATTACTTAATTTTTAGGAAATAATGATTTTAATTAAAATTTTTCTCATTAAGAAAATATTATCAAAACTTTACTCATTTATTGCAAAAATATATTAAAGCCTATGTAAGATAAAGAAAGAAAAACTGTAATTACAATCTGTCGAACTGGAAAATTAAATAGTATAAAGTTTTAATCGGATAGTAATGTTGACGACAGTCTTTCGAGTAAATTAATTAAAATATTTGCGACGAAATTTCAAGAAAATACCCCAAATGAAGAGGATTTAAGTTTTATTTGATGTCTTATTTTAAATATAATTTAGAATATTTTTAATGATTAATTTTAATTGGGATGGATTCTATATTTAATCATATGCGTCTTGGAATAAAAATTATTAATATTTAAAGAATATCAGTTACTTTTAATCTTTTTTATTAGAAAGGAATTTTGAAATTATAAAAGGCTATTAATAGAATTCAATTCTTGCTAAATTAATACGAAGTTAATTAAAATGTGAATGTTTCCATTCTCTTAAATAAATAGAATTTTTTTATCTAAATTTTGGAGATATTTGGTATTAATATTCTTAAATTTATTGGTTCATTTCTTCTGTACTCGAACACACTAAAATAACAGAAATTTTTAAAATGCCTAAAATATATCTTGGTGTATTCCATTAAATAATATCCAAAACTAATTTTCAGAAATTGTTAACAAATTTTTAAAATGCCTAAAATGTATCTTAGTGTACTCTATTAAAAATATCCAAAACTGGTTTTTAA
This sequence comes from Latrodectus hesperus, assembly GCA_037975125.1. Classification (NCBI taxonomy): domain Eukaryota; kingdom Metazoa; phylum Arthropoda; class Arachnida; order Araneae; family Theridiidae; genus Latrodectus; species Latrodectus hesperus. The sequence goes on along the minus strand of CM075856.1, from coordinate 66,269,564 downwards.
AAATTGTTAACGAATTGGAATTATAATATTATAATTCACTAAGAATTTATGAATATATGTATATAAGTTTTAGGATAATATTTAAAAATTGTTTATGATGCTGTATAATTTTTTGATATAATTTTAATTAAAAACTATAATTAAGCTAAATATATATTTATAACGATAAAATTTAATAGTTCATAAATAGTACAGTCAATTAGTCTTCTCTATGTTGGTTTGAAAAGTTATTTGAAATAGATTGATGGTTAAAGAATGTTAAAAATACTTGTCTCAATTAAACAGATGGATTTCCTATGAAAATTCTCATAATTTACCTATGTAAATAATGTAAACTGATTTAGAGGTTTCTCCAAGTTTCTTATCTTGTAAATATTACACAAACGTAAGTTCAAAATTTAAAACAGGAAAAATTGAGTAAATGTAAAATATTTCACATTTATATATTTTCAGACTGAACTTAGTCGATGAGTACATGCTATATTGATGATTAAGCATTTTCTCAAAGTTGGCTCATTAAAGTGAATATTACCTGGTTGAATAAATTTAAGTTAATTTTTTTGAAAACTATAACAATTCATATATTTAAATTTCTACTACCTTAACTTTTACATCGTTTATTTTTTAATATTTTCATGTCTTTGCAACATTAATGATAAATAAAAATCAAGTAGAGATATGATGTAGTCAACAATATTTGGATATTTTTACTTTATACTGGCTTTTTTAAAAAGGATGAAAATAAGATGGAAGCAAAACTGTGCTTTTAAGGTCTTTAAGATAAAAGTGACTTATAAGTTGCTTTTAGAGAAATATTTCTGTTTTGGTTTAAATAGTTATTATAAAAAAGTCTATATGTTGGAGGAGATTTCAATGCCAAACAGCCTGGAGTTGTACCAGAGACATTAATAATGGAAAAATATTCATTGAACTAATAAACAAGCATAATCTCCAATTTATTTCTTCAAAGGAACCAATATATGTTTCAAACTTATTTGATCACCAACCAGATATTCTTGACATTTGCTTAACTGATACTAACCTGAAATTAAATGTTGAAGTAATAAATGAACTTTCTTCTGACAACTTACAATTTTCTCAATTATTGGAAAATCCCCACAAACTTTAAAATAATAATATTAAAATCACTGATTGGAAATTGTTTCGTGACTCCCTTGAAGTTGATGCTTACTCCGCTGGTAATCTTGATAACAAAATTGGACAAAATGAAGAAATTCATAAAATTACTAATAAAATTATTGAAGCGTATGAAAATTCTACCCATATTAAATTATACGCACGATACTATATCAAACTACCCTCTGATATCAGAAATATTATTAAACAAATAAATTGGGTTCCAAAAAGATTTCAAAGATGCAGAGATCCAAACATCAAAAGAGAAGTAAAATGACTTAATGCCATCATCAAAAGGAAATGCATTAAAAATTACCTCAATAATTGGTATGATAAAATTAATAATTTAAATATTCAAGAAAATTCTATATGGAAAATGACTAGAACTCTACAGAAAAATGTTACCTTAAACAAACCTCTACATGGACTTTCTGGTCTTGTTTATTCAAATAAAGAAAACGCTGAAGCTTTTGCAGACTCAATGGAGAGTCAATTTACACAAAATTTTCATCCTTGTAATAAAGATTTTAAAAAATTTTGTTCGACGAGAAAATAAATTTTTTTCAAGAAAATTCTCCTTTTAATAGCACTGAAAGTACTAATATTATAGAAATTCTTTATACTATCCAAAAATTAAATAAACACAAAACTCCTTGCATTAATAAATAACAAACAGTATGATAGAAATATTCCAACGTATTTTGTTAATGCATTTTTCAATATATTTTCATATATTTCAATATATTCAATATATTTCTAAATATTTTCAACGCATGTCTTAAATTGAGCTATTTCTAATCCTCGTGGAAAATAACAAGCACTAATATGATTCAAAAACCATTTAAAGGTCCTGTTATTGCTGACAATTATCGTCCCACTAGTTTACTCTCCTGCTTTGGAAAAATCTATGAAAAAATTATTCTTCAAAAAATCATGCCATTTCTACATATTCTTCCCCCTGAACAATATGGTCTCTGCCAAAATCACTCCACCATTAAACAATTACTGAGAATTTTAGAATTCTTAGTTCAAGGTTTACATCTAAAGCAATCCTCTTTTCAATGATATAAGCAAACGCTTCGATAAAGTATGGCATGCTGGACTCTTAAATAAACTAATGAAATTTAATTCTCCTATCAACATTATTTTACTTATAAAAGCCTTCGTAAAAAGATAAAAGATCGAAGAACTTTTCAAATCAACAATTATAATGTAACAAGAAATTTTCAATCAACTATAATAACATCTACTCATCTGAAAAAAACATCCAAACAGGTGTCCTTCAAGGTAGCTTTGTAGCTCCTGTTCTATACCTCCTATACACTATTGACTTTGCCATTGACTGGAATGATCCAAACTCTATCACGGTACTTTATGCTGTAATTATTACAAAATCAAAATTTGCTACATTTGTTCTTCATAAACTTCAAAACAAAATGGAAGATATTGAAAACAGGTGTGAAAACTGGAAAAGGTCATAATTTAAACGTAAAAATCTCAAATACTTTTGATTAAAAAGAAAATAGAAAGAATTACCAATAGTGTCCTCCTATTTGATGCAGAAGTGCTATCAATCTTGGTGTTGTAATAAATTAATAAACGTACTTGGAAAGATCATATCCCTACAGCAATTTCTAAAGTTAATGCAGCATTCCTCAAACTTAACAGCCTTCTTGCAAGATATTCAAAACTTAGTATAAAATCTAAAAAAATAATTTACAATTTCACTGTAAGATCTATTCTTACATATGCTTCACGTGCTGGGGCTAACATTAACAATTCAAAAATGAAAAAACTTTGAGTCTACCAAAATAAACATCTACGTATTTTAAGAAACTCAAGTTGGTTTATACGAAATAACTCTAATTACAGAGACATCAAAATGTGGTAACCTTTAAAATAACACATAGCAATTCTGAATAGAAACTTCTACAATAAAGCAAGAAACAGTAAAATTAAGAGCTTCACTGACCTCCTATATTATGAAATGCTAACTGAAGACAGGAAAAACTGACCTATGGCAGCATAATTCACATCTGATGCTTTCATAAATGAATAAATGCTGACTAGTACTGTATCATTCGGGTCAATGTGACTCTTCTTTATATTATTAAGTTTTTTCTTCTTCTCGCTTAAAGAACTCTTCACTTGAAGAATTCCAAGAAGTTAATGATGAATGTTTATTTTAGAATGTATTTTTTAATGTTATTCCATTTATGGATAATATTTTGTGCTAACAATTTGGTATATTAAAGTACAATAAAATGTTATTTTAAATTTCAGAATTGTTTAATGGTTAAATAATTATTTTGAATTTCTTTCAAAATATTTAAGATTTGAGATACGGTGTGTACAGAATATTGCAAATTAACGAAATGAAAGCACAAATATTTTTATTATAAACTGTTTTCCCAGTGCTAAAAATTTTCCTACAGTGAGAAATTGTACTATTTCACTGAAATTAAGAAAAATTCCTTTGATGAAAATTTTAATGCACGTAAAACATTTTTAAGCAGTAATATTGTTTTATGCAGTAAAAATGAAACCGCAAGGCAAAATATATATAGATAATACATAATTTAGTAGTAGAATAATGATTCAACTAATTATGAGTTTCAAAATTATAAATATTTGATTGTTATTCAATTGAATGCAACAATTCTTATCAATATTTAATAATTTCAAAGTAAAATATTTATTTTTTAGATTATATTTAAATAGAGATGGAAAATAAATACTATTTATATTAAATATTTTTTCCCACGGTGGGTATTGGAGGGTTGAACCCTATGCCACAACAAGGCCAGAAACTGCAACTCATTTTTCGTTACCCAGCGGTCACCTGTGAACCAAATCACGGAGGCGAGAAGCGTTACCCGCGTCATACCACCACAAACCCGTTTATAGGGTGGGCCACATTCATACATCATCACGGAAGAAAGGATAGAGAAACACAGAGAGAACAGCGAAAGAAAGAAACACAAATGCCCGAACCGGGATTCGAACCCAGGACCCACAGCTCAGGAGTCAGGAGCGCTAACCACTCAGCCATTGGTTAGCAAATTAAATAGTTCGCAATTCTTTTTAGAAAATATTGTTACTTCGTTTAAAAAATATTTTAAAATTTATTTTGAATCAGCTAAGCCAGAAATACTCATTCATGGTATTTAATGATATTGGGTTCAGATTGCGATAGCACTACCATATATTTTTGGGTCATATCTAGCAATTCAAAAGAATTTCAAGATATGTCTAGCAGTGTATATAACATATTGCCCTTTCCAGTTTCTAACAACAATTTAAATAATATTTTACTACTTTGAACCATAATAATGATATTCTAAAGATAGTTCATAGCACACTTTTGAAATTATATGGAAAAGATGGAACTTTCATGAATCAATTTCATGATTAAATATTTAACATTAATTTCTGCATTCCTAAAATAATGATAATGACAGCAGTTGAATCTTATTATTAAGTAAATTTGACACATTTCCTTGAGATTTTAGAAAGATGTTTCAAACATAAATTTTCTAGACATGTATGACATCAAATGAAATTCTAGATGTGTAAATATTCTTCTTCACATATCAATACATACTAAAATTTCTTTTTAAATGTAGGAAAGATAATTATCCGTTTCAAGAAATGTATCTTAGTGTTTAAATTTATGCACTCAAGAATTAATTATAATTACAAATCTTGAATAAATTGTTGCTTACAGACTATTCAGCTTTTAAGAGATGTCAATATTCATAGCTATTATTAGGAAATATTACTGGAGGAAATCAGATAATTCTGTAAATAATTTTTTAAAATTCAATCAGAAATTATAATATAGCATATTAGCATATTATAATATAACTTAGCATAATTATGAAATATATCATTTCTTTAATGCATTTATAAAAACACAAAACTAATACATTTCGTTAAAAAATATTTAAACATTTACTATTAAAGAAAATGTTATTATTTGCGGCATTTATATAATAAGGGTTGTTGGATTTTATATCCATGAGGCAGATTGTTTTATTAAATTTTACAATAAATTATGCATGTTTTAGAAATTTAAAAAAATAAATATGATTCCATGATTCAATTCAACAGTTCACACACACAAGAATGAATAAAGAATTAATTTTTTTATCTGAAATAATATCTTATAATACTGCTGTATTACAAATAGAATAGTATAAAATTGATCAGTTTTGAACTCTTAATTGTAATTCCAATGAATCATGATACATATTTCTCTGCTTCAAAAACATGAGCATACATGAGCATGAGTAACAAACCATTTTTTTCAAATTTCAAACAGAAAAACTCTATTAGTGCGATGCTTTTGGTCTCTCTCAATCATAACAGCTGAAGTTATGTACATTACTAAGAAATTTAAATATAGATAAAATGCTTCAGATATCTGACAAATAATAATCAATGCAAAAAGGAGTCTTAAAATCAGTGAATAGTTATTTATAGAAGGAGACATGGGGAGTATTTATATTGCAAAATGTTGTCATTGGTTGCAATAAGTATGGTAAAATATTCATTCAAGTTCCATATGAATAAAGGATATCCAAATATGAGAAACAATCATATGCCATAAGACATTTTTGAATATAATTATGCGTGTATTGCTTATGTAAATCATATAGATGTTCACCAATAAATTCCATTGCATTTGTCCCTAATCCAATAGAAATGTACACAAAAAACCTATAAACAGAGAAAAAATTTTAACTTTACCATAAAAATATATGAAATGAACAACAAATGGTTAATTTTTCCCTATTAAATTTTTAATAATAATATTGTCAAATTTTTAAAGATCAAAAAATAAAGTTTATAATAATTTGGCACTTATTATATAACAAGTAATATTAAATTATCCAATAAATTTTCAAATCTTTAAAAATATGTTTAACTTTAAAATCTACACAGAAATTTTTAGGTTAGAAATTCGTAATTGATGTGAAATTAATTTTATTGAATGATAAGTAACAAAAATATATATATGAAGCATAGGATATATAAATTCATTATGTTAAATTGTAGAGAATGAAGCTTGAAAATGTTTTATTAATTTTTCATCAAATATTTATAACTTGAAGCAAATTTCATATGGGTAATAGACTTTGAGTAATGATAATGCTAATTACTCAGAGAGATATAAATTTAAATTTATAAAATATTTTAAGCGATAAGGTATTATTGAAATATCTTTCTCTAGCAATAAGAGTAAGCAAATTGTTACATTCACTATCAGTTTGACTACTTCACTTCTAATTATTTTCTAGAACTCCCTAAAGGATTAATTATTTTAGGGATATCAAAATTTAAGTTTATAACTAAACTCTCAGATGATTGCAAATGATGGGATAATTATTCATTTTTTTCAGTGTGTATTGGCTTATAGCATTCTTATAATAATGATACAGAGTTTAACTGACAATTATGAAATATAAAATTTAGTATTACCTTTAGTCTTTAACATGATTTTTACATCAATATTAATACCTCAAAATCAAGATACCAAATTATAATAGCCAAAATAATAATAATAATAATAATAAAGCTATGTCTTTATTCACATTTCTAAATTTTTGATAATTTTATCTCTCTTATTTTATTACTTATTTAATATTCAATAGATTATTTCAAGAAATATAAATTAAAACGTAGAGACGTAGATGAAATCTAGAAAATTTTAACAAATTACGCAAAAGTGTAAATTTATATAATCCTAAAATTAGTATAGTGGAAATCTGAAAATTTATGGATGAATACATTATCATTTAAAAATATTTTGTATAAAAATAACAATTAAAAATTATTCAAAAACTTTTTTTAAATAAAAGTTTTCTAAGGGTTCTTTCTAAAAAACATGATTCTTCTTCTTTCTGTGGCACATTGCGATCGCTGGACTTATTGATACGATCCGGGGACTGTTTACGACCCGAGGGCCGTATGTTTGACATGACTGTTTTAAAGCAAGTACTTTCGTTTTTGATTTTGCCTCATTATAATTTTAATTAAAACATTCTTCTTTAATAATGTGTTATCCGATACATGTAATCAGAACTTATTAAAACCGATTTTAAATGAACAAACTAGAATAACCTCAATTTGTTTTTCTTAAGTCGCTTTTAGATTCCTAGTGTTGATTTAACTGAAATAATTATAATTTTATGTGAATTATATTTCTTAAATAAAGATGAATGGAATAATTTCCCTTTACAACTAAGAAAAATATCTTTATTTCTATCTATAAATTCTATAAATTATGAAGTCATTTATTCGTAGTGTTTTATAATATAAACATCAGAAAATAGGATTTTTTTTATATCAATGAATAGTTTCATGTATGCTTATTGTTTTAATGTATTAGCCTTATTGTTTTCTTTATGTTTAATAAATAAACAAGTCTAAGCAGAATAAGTTTACATATTTAATGGTAGCTAGGTAAAAATTCTTTCTTGATATTTGCATTTTTACGAAATATAATGAGTTTTTACTGCAATTTTGATTCTGATTCTGAGGCCTAAAGAAAAAATATGAAATTTTCATTTTAAATGCTAAATTTAAAAATAATTTCATACATTATATTTTGCATGCAAATAAATATATAGAATATTTTAAAAATATATATAATAATAAGATAAGATAAGGAAAATTATTTAATACTTCGTGTATTTATTTGAAATTAAATGTAACCTCCAAAATCTTGTTCAAAAATGAATGTTTGAAACATTCTAAATTTTTCATTCAAAAAATTTGTTTTTTGCTAAACTGTTTCATTAAGATATATTTAAATATTTATGTTTGGAATTCTAACTCATTTATATAATTTTTTCATGTATCTAAAATTGTCTGATTGAAATTTAAACCAAAATATGATATTCCCAAATCAAATGATTCATACATGCATTATAAAAACAAACATAAGGAACTAAGAAAAAGATCAAACAGAATTGATTTCCTGCCTTATATATCTCAATTTGAATTTGATATTGTTTCTGAATTGGCATTTTAACGATTGTTATGATATACAAACATTTGCTGCTTTATACTCAAATTTTCATTCAGTGTCAGAATAAGAGCAGGAATTTTTTTTATAAGTTGTTCTAAAAAATAAATAGACGATGAAATATGATGTTATTTTATTTTACAAACATAAATTGCAAACCTGTTTTATATTTTTATTCAATATAACGAAAACAGAAAGTAATGTTTTCTTAAATATGAAAGGATATGTCAACATTTCACCCCAATTTTTATTTTGGGAATTCTTTGTATTTTTGAAATAATATTAAGAAATTATTTAAAAAATAATTTTAAATTTTTTTGAAACTAAAATTTTTATTTGAAGGTAAAGATAAGTTATATGCAGAATCGGAAACCAGTATAAGAAAGATACTAGAAAATTTTTTTATTTATTTATTGAATTATTTTCTTTCAATTCTTCCTCTAGAGTGAACATAATTCTTTAGAGGGATTGAAGTTTATAATTGATGATTATGATTTTTAAATAAGACTAATGAAATGATTGTACAATATTACAGATTATTTTTAAAAAATTTAAAGTGAAAAGCTAGTCTTTCAGATCGAATGAAATGTTTCATAAATTTTGCTTATCAAAAGTTATATAAAATTAAAAATATTAGCAGAAAAAAGTTTTTTTTTCTCATTAATTCAACTTTGTCCTCATAAAATTTGAGAATAGGTGTTTTTTATCCAATTACATAATCTTACTTACTAGAATAACAGAAAATTCCTTAAGTTTTAGTGTAGGTGTAATTGAAATGTTGTAAATTGAATAAACATATTTTTAAAAAAATTAAAGATATGGAAGAGGGGTTTTGTTATATTTTAAAAACTGCAAAAGATTTTTAAGCACATTAATTTTAAGAAAAAATTAAAAAAAATTAACATTAAAGGCAAACGTAATGAAAATGTAGGTTATTAGTAGATTAAATGTAGAAAATGTAGGTTATTTAATTATTTTGATTTTTAAATCATTTTTACGGCTTATTGTTTTAAGTAAGCGGATGAAGAAAAATATATACTTAATTCAAATATTAAAGTTCAAATGAAGATTCAATAAAGATGTCAACTGAAATTTTGATTGATAACAAAATTTGTTGAATTAAACCAAGGCTAGTGTTGGATATTTGAAATAAATTCAAGATTTTCATTCATATTTTTACATACTTTTTGAATATGTTTTTAAATCGTAATGATTCTTACGTTTCAGTTCTTAAAAAATTACATTTTTTTGAAGTACATAATTGAAAGCAAATTTTTAAAGATTCAGATATAACGTAGTTGCCAAGGTAAATTATGGATTTTTTTTATTAATTGCTCTATATCTACGTTGCTGTAGGTTTATTAATTCATTTTATATGACTGCAGTTGTAATAAATGTCAAGAGATAATGATTAATAATTTCCTTTATTATGTTTATAATTTTTCTTACGAGACAGCTAACTTAATTGTAATGATGAATAAATTCAAGCCATGTTACTGTTTAAATAACTTTACATTTAGTTAAGGTCATTAGGAAATAATTCATAAAATAAAGTATTATCTTACTATTATTTATAGAAATTAGATATTAGAAACATTAAATTTCTGTTGCAAAATATAAAAATGATGTCTATTGGAAAATATAAAAATTATTGATAAAGAAAATTTAAATTTCCCTTCATGATAAAATATACGACGCTGCTATTCTTACCTTCTAAAATGTATGTATTTAAGTTGTGTAATATACAGATTATTTTAAGGGCATTATTGTTTAGTTTAAAGACATTATGTGAAAAAAAATTTATTCAAAAACATTATTTTTAAATATTTAATATCTACATAATGGTACATGTATCAGCCAATTGTGACAATAAACAATTATAAGCAGATGTTTAGAACTTTGTTAAATATTTGAATGATGAGAAAGATTTTAATTTTTATTTAACCACTTCAATTCATATACCTTAAAACTAATCAAACTTACTTAGAGACGAAAACATAGAAAAGTCATAAGCTACATATATCCAACATCGAATGGAAAAATGCTTAAGTTAAGTCAAAATGTAAACTATTATTTTTTCATCCGCCGACCGATGGCTGAGTGGTTAGCGCTCCTGACTCCTGAGCTGTTGATCCCGGATTCAAATCCCGGTTCGGGCATCGATGTTTCTTTCCTTCTCTATGTTTCTCTGTCCTTTCTTCTGTGATGTTGTATGAATGCGACCCACCCTATAAACGGGTTTGTGGTGGTATGGCGCGGGCAACGCTGCTCGCCTCCGTGACTTGGTTCACAGGTGTCCGTTGGGTAACGACAAATGAGTAGCAGTTTCTGGCCTTATTGTGGCATAGGGTTCATCACTCAAGTGTGCCAGCCGTTGGAAAAAAAAATTTTTTTCATCTATATTTTACAATACTCAATAAAAGATTCTGACGCACACAATTATGAATAAGTAATTTATGAAGTAAAGATTAAATAAAATTAAATGAAAATAATATAATATCTGTATTAAAACATTTTTTTAGTCGTGTAGAATTCAGTGTTTTTCTTAAAACTCAACTATATCATATTAAGTAATTAAAAACTCCAAATTTCTTCTCATTTGAAATAAACTTTAACTTTTTCATACCAACATTTTAAGGTAATATATATATATATATATATATATATATATATATATATATATATATATATATATATATATATATATATATATATATATATATATATATATATAAAGACATTTACTTTATAAAAGTTTACTTTACAGTACACTTATCAATTTCTTATTTTTATTTCCAAATGAGTTTGAAAAATTTGAATATTTTAATCATGTTTTTTTCGCCAGAAATTCGTCACATATTAAATATTTCACAAGAAACAATTTATTTCTTGTGGAATGATAAAAGTAAATAACACTCACAAATAAAAAGGAAATAAAGACATTTCAATTGTGAAAATTTACTACCTGCTTTCAAATTATTTGGATTTATTGAAAAAGATATTTATTTTTATTGCATGGTGCAGGTAGGAAAAGAGCTGAAGACTATTCATCGATTTTCTTCTCAACACCTTTTGTTGAAAATATATCGCCAGCATTTTATTACAGCAGATTTTTCAAGTAAAACAACAGAAAATAAAGCGAAAGCTTTTGACATTAAATATTTTACAACGAAAAATAGATATTGAATTGCATTCTATTCAGTAACAGTTTTATATTTATTGCAATTGTAATTTAAGTGTCATTACTTATACTTTGCTGTAAATTTTAATGTGGTTGGTGAATATATTTCAACTTAATATATCTTTGTTTTAAAATTATAATTATTTATAAAAAATTATTTATATAAAATTATGTATATTTTTATTTTTGTTATTTTAAAAAAAATATTATAAAATTTGAATTTTTTTTCAGAAGGTTTCTGTTTTGTTTATACATCTCTATTAAGCACATAAAAATGTAAAAAAATTTAAAAATACAATTTTTATTGGAATCAATATATAATTTCGCAGATTTATTTTTTAATTACTAATTTAAAATACATGAAAGGAGTGGTGCTTGCTTATTAACCAAAATGTAATTTTGATTTATCATTAAGATATAGTCTGTTGTATATGGATTGTAACTTTTTTCTGTTTACTTAATTATTTAAATATTAATGTATATTTTCAACAAAAGTTAAAGCAAATAATACTGTAATTTTTTTGAAATTGTAGTATTAATAAGTTTGATATTGAAATAAATAACTTTTTTTATTAATTAAAATATTTATATAGAAATATTTATATAAAATTAAAATATTTATTTAAAAAAATGCTCAACAACATAACAACGTGAGATTAAATAACTTAAAATTTCTTACAAAACATAAAAATTGAATATTGATATTTAATTTTTATCAGAATTTTTACATTATTTCTAATTTCATGTAAATTTTACTTATTATAATGATAGATATTTCTTTATTATTTACGGTATTTTAAATACTTTATTCTTGAGATGTTTTGTAAGGTTAATAATACAATTTATTTTATGAAAGATATTATTTAGAAGTTTCAGTCAATTTAGTATTAGTTTCTAATTGCTTTATTGAATGATATTGTATTGCTAAATAATTGTTAGATATTTTCTTAAAACAAATTCCTAATGTGAAAAGTCATTGTGGTTAATTTAACAAATTTAATGGTTATATTTAAAAAAATCTAGACTATTTTAATTTTTCTTGTTTTTTTTAATTATGAGATATTAATAAGAATACGTAAACTTAAATTATTTCTCTAATTGTTTATGCAAAATTGAAAAATTCTCATTCGTTTAAATTTCTCATCACTACGTATGTCTCAGGTAAATTAAAGCTCAGAGTTGCTGCATCTGCTTAAGAAATATTATTGAATGGAAAAGAACAATAAATGAATCTTAATTGTTAGTTTCTTCACAGATTAGAAATAATTAATTGATGCAAGAAAAAATTTTATTGGGATTATTTAGGGAATGATATTTAAACTCAAATGTATTTATTTTCAAAATATTTATATTTAGAAAGAAGAGGAAAAATATATAGAATTTAAATTATAGGCTTAAATATTATTTAATGATAAATATAATTAATCATGAATTTCATGGACATTTTCTAATACAATTTTTTGAAATTCAGTCTCTAATCAGTGATTCAGCTTTTTTGTCTTTTATTATCCTTGGAAAAGTAGTTTACTTTATTTAAAATTTATGTTCACTATGTTAATGCTTTATTTTCAATGAATGTAGAATTTAATATCTATATATATATATATATATATATATATATATATATATATATATATATATATATATATATATATATATATATATATATATATATATATATATATATATATATATATATATATATATATATATATATATATATATATATGTATTATATGTTGAATATATATGCTATATTTATTATATTTATAATAAATAATTTTATTAATCATATTTTGAATTAATTAATATTGCCAGATGAAATTATTTTCTTGAATTCTGGTTTCCTGGAGCACAATTGCTGTTCTTGAATTAACAATACAACTCTACTGTGTTATTTATTGGAACATTCATTATAAATTATTGTTAACTTGGGATGAGAATAAAAAAATATATATCTCCTATGTATTTCACTTGATTAAATTGTTCACTTATATTAATAACAAAAAGCTATTGAAGCTAAAATAATTGACATTTTTTATCCAAGAGAGTTGAATAGTACTTGAACGTCAACCACATAAGTGATACAATAACTAACGAAATGTATGTTAACATCACAGTATGTATTTATTATTTAATAGAAATCAATTCTCTTTTTAAGAAAATTTCTTGTTCTATTCAAAATGTAACAAATTTTTTTCAGAAATGAAAAATTTACTCTTTTTGTTTTAATTGCAATAATACAAACAAAGTTAAATAATATGTGATATCATATATTTCATTACTAATCCTTCCTTATTTCGAGAGCTCATATTAAATATTTTCTTTTACTATTAAAAGAATTTTAATATAAAAATAATTTTATATGGCAAAATAATTCCATTCCGCTTATAATTTCACTAAATTTATGTTACATTTTTTTAATACAAAAACAGTTAATATTTTGAAATGTTAATTTATTGCTACCAGTTAATGTTTTTAAATTCATTTTAAAGATGAAGGAAATATTAAAAAATAGATATAATTAAATAACAAAATATTTTTTGCTGAAAGAAATTATATCTGATAACAAAAGACATTTTGAAACTCTAGGTTTACATAATTATATTGAAAGTATTAACATAACAAAATTTTCTATATTTGACTGAAGGATACATTTTTAATAAAAGTAATCTAATATTGAGGTTTTTTAAAAAATAAATATAATTTAAAAGGTAAAAAAATTTTAAAACTCTTTATAGCTATCATGTAATAATTAATGTTATATAACAAGTAATACTAAAAATCATAAAATGTACAGCATATGGAATTATATAACGCATTCTAAACATGGAATATGAAGCTATATAAAGTATTATAAACATGGAATTTTATTTTGTTTGCGATTTTGATTCCATCCCTGAGATATATCTTATTACTTATATCGTTATTGTCAAAAATGTTTAAGTTCTGTTCCACTTAAAATATAAAAAGGCAATTTCTACACACACACTCACATATATATATATATGTATATATTCTTATTATTATCACATTTATGCATATGTTAACTTTCATTTAAATTATTTTATTAAATTTTATCATAAATTATTTTGATATTTTTCAGTAATGTTCATTTTCACAAACTGTATACGCTAAATATGTTCTGTTTCAACGTGGAAATTTTTTAGGTTAAAGCTTAAAGTGAATTCTAAAATGCTTAATAAAATGAATGGAATTAATAAAATGTGTATTTCTATTAAGCAAGAAAAAGTAATTTTAGTATAATAATAATTTACTGTAGCAGAGTAGGTTAACTATGCAGAATAACCAGATCGATATGATGATTAGAAGAGCTATCATCTCCCTGGTTAATTAATTTTATTTTGTTTTAAAATAATTTTACGTTATAAAGAACCTTTTAGAGCAATATGTGAATTAATCTGCAATTCTGTACAATATTTATTAGCACTTTTAACACAAATGCACTACTTTTATTAATATAAAAAATTCAAAACACCAGGACAAATTTTCAATTAAAGAATATTGTTAAGCAAACGGAGCTTAGTTATAGGAAATATTAGTGAGTATTAATTTCCAAAAAGAATAAAGCTGTAAATAGAATGAATATTCATTCTAGTACATTTTAAGTAATTAATCAAATACCTTGAATAAAAATCTCATTTAGGAAATAAATGTAACTCAAATCTCATTTAGCAAATAAATGTTCAAAACCTTATTAAAATTATTAATTAATTTTCTTTAAAAAACTATACTTTTAGTGCATTTGAATACGTTTGTCTATTCAAGGAATTTTCATAAATCAATGTTAAATAGATTTTATATTCAAAATTGATTTTCGTTAATCTTATTCAAAATTCATCTTCCTGATTCATGTGTCATTTTGTTAATTAGAACTAATCAAATGTATTTGCTCTCAAGTTAATTTTTCCATCAAAAACTAAAGTAATTGTTACACATAATACTTCTAAAAAAAAGCATCAGGTTCTTCATTTGATTAAAAAATTACTGGTTTATATATCTGTTTCACATGAAAATTTCCTTTTATATAAATCAACATGATTTTTATAATAATATTTGAGGCAACTAGTAAATAAGATAAAATATAAAAAGAAATTTTAATAAACTTGAAAGCATCTGGACTAGAATATTGAAATAGATTTGAATCTTAAACTTATGGTTGTTTGAAAGTATATTTATGAGTGAATATTTTAAGTAAAAGTGAATTTTGAAATTTTAATGAAAGTAACATAAGCCATGTTTGTTTACCAGACATTGGAATAAAAAATGCCTTGTAATTTCAAATACTTTACTTAAATATAAAAAAAATATTTATATATTTAAATGAAAGAAGAAATTACTCTGATTTAAGTATATAAATTAAAATATTTTCTTCATTTTATTAAAGTACTATTTGTAGAAATAGAATATCAGAATATTTTAGAGCTAATTAAAATTATAAATGAATTAAGTATCATTACTAAAGTAGTTTTCTTTTTAAGAAACCGTTAAAGAATATTTTCAGTATTTCATTAATGATTTATTCACATCTTACACGATTCGTGCAATTATTACAAAGATTATGTAAATACCTATAACATTTTCCCTCTTAGTACTTGATTTCTTATTATTGCTTCATTTTAAGTCATAATCTTATCAGAATTTAGAAAATTAAAAAAGTATATAAAACAATATTAAATAATATATTTTAGGCAAGTGCACATTGCTTTTCAATCATATTTAGAATGCTACCAAAGAACATATGTTCTGTTATACTCTCGTTTATTCACAGCTTATAAGAAAGTTTTGTTTTTGAATGCAGAAATCTAAGTACTTAACATATCTATGTGCCAGAAATGCATTTTGTTTTTCATAATTTATGTTATGTATCTAATTTCCACCAAAAATTATTCATAATTATTTTATGTTCTTAATCATTCAAAAAGTTTTGGAATTTTGTTTTTATCAGAATAAATTTAATTATCTTAATTGAAGATTTATTCATAGTTTCAGTTTTCAACATACATGCGTCAACTTTTGTACATGTATGTTGTACATTTATCAACTTTTTCGAAATGAAATTAGTTTTATTATGTATAAGCAACTGAAAATACTTATTTTAAAAATTTGTTATAAGTCACATATAATTCTAATTTTAGTAATAGTTTAACACGTATTCATTAATTTATCATATAATTTTGTTGTTATTAATAATTTCATTGGAAAATGCAACTACAGCCAGAACACCTATATGCATTTTGTAAAATAAATTACATCAATATTTATATTTATTATGTATTTATTAATATAGTGCTAACTTAATTTAAGTCCCTAATTTTTAGATATTGGGAATATCGTGTCTATGTATTAAATCGATGTAGCTCATTTATTTCAAATAATATTTTTAATGTATACATTTTAGTAATTATAATATTTAGGTGCATATTAATCAATTGCAAAAACATTTATTTATAATATATAACTTTTAATATTTGAAAATTTTAAAAATTAGGAAAATTACAAAAATATATTTTGATAATTGCTTAACATACGTCCAAAATATTATAAATGACATATTAATGCAATTTTTTACATTTAAATCATAATGTCATTATTTAATAATAACTTTCGACCACAAGTATAAAATTAATTTCATTGTTAGTTGAATTTTCTTTTCTTGGATAATGCAAAGAGGAATAAATATTAATTTTCATAATACTCTTTTATTTCCTTTGAAGAAAGTGGTTTTTTAAAACATTCTTTTTTATTCATTAAAGGTGTAAATTTCATCATTATGTCGATAGAATTTAACAAATATTTGGTAAATATCTTGATTAATGTTTGATATAATGAAGTTAATAAAATGGTCAAAAGAATTAAAAGAATAAAACTGATTTTTCTATAAATTGAGAATATATAGTTTTTAAATGGATAATCTAATTATGTTTTATTAGAATACATTGTAACGTAACATAATAATGAAATTAAACTCATGTACTGAATCTGGAATCATATATAATTTTCTGGTGGTTAACTCTTTACTGAATCTGGAATCATGTATAATTTTCTGGTGGTTAACTCCTTACAAGACGTTTAATTTACTGGCTATTTGCATATTTTAATGATAGGGACCTTATGTATTTAAGTAATATTTTATTATTGCATATTTTTCATCTCCACCTTTTATCTTTCCTTGTTTACTTCGTTCAATTTAAATTTCTTATAATATTCGATATACTTTTTTATATTTCATTTTTTTATTTTTAAAATGTAATCAAATTTTTGAGTCTTCTATCATTTAAATAAACTCACACACAAATATAAGAATCCTTTTAAAATATTTTCAATTAGTTACATTATATTAGTACATTTAAAGTTTAACTTACTTGTTTCGATTTTATTATTTAAAAAAATCCTCTAATTTATATTTTTCTAAAATCTCATAAAATCACTAGAATTCTCAAAATTGAATACTTTATGCTGTTTCCATATTAAATATTAAGACTATAGTTTGGAATATTACGATTAGGTTTAATATATTTTAACTATAAGAAATTTTACATTTTGATTTTATCGATGAAATCCATAATTTAAATATATCTATATAATGTGTTCAAAAAGATTAGATCAGTTTGATATATATTTGCATTGTCGTCATACTGAAGAAATATGTATCATTTATTTATTATATAGAAATTATATTACATTGATATATTTATAGAAATATTTATTATTTATGTAGTAATTTAAATTTATTCAGTGGCATTCTGCAAACTATGATGAAAGTATTCTAAATGATATATTCATCATACTTATTATATTTTGAATGTAAAATTCTTTAAAAATTACATTTCTATTTTCTACGAAAAATTCTGCTATCTATAAAATACAACTAATAAGTAATATCTTCACGTACTTTCTACTTTATTAAGCAATATTAAATCAATTAACAATACCTCATAAAACATTTTCTTTTCATGTTTCATATTTAACAAGACGTGAAATATTTCTGAAAGAATTATATTACAAATTTTCCTGATAATCAAGTTACAGTATAAAAAGCAAAATGAATTAAAACAACCATTTCAGCATATATACAATGAAAATAAAATGTCTTAATAAAAGTATGTAAATATGAAGAATAAAATAAAGAGACTTTAAGAAATTAAAGACCAAAGGAAATATATAAAGTCAAAGGACTTAAAGAAATCTTTCGCTTATACTTTGCTTTCATTCTGGATACTATAAGATAAATAGCTTGTATACTCCTAAAGCGTGTAAAATGGTAAAAAATAATTGTAGAATAATAAATATCATAAGAAAATAAAATCAGAATTATAAAATAGTCAATATTAAGAATTTTAAAATAGGCATAACATTATAATCTACATTGAAAAATGTAATCAACTGTAAATATTTATCTAATAATATTTACATGAATAAAGAATCCATTTATCTAAGTAATAAGTTTTCAATAATCTTATAAAAAAGTAGAACTTTGAAAATTATTAAAGTCTTCATTATTTCGTTTATTTCATTAACTATCACATATATAATAAATACGATGTAATGAAAATAACTAATTAACTCTACTTTAAAAATTTTTTTGAATTTCGTTTGAAAATAATAAATAACAGAATACATACATGTTATAATTAATGTAAAAACATAATAATTTCTTTCAACCGAAACTAACAAATTTTAGGAACATTTTACTTATTACGATTTAAATATCAATGCATATGTAAGGTTTTTATCTAAATTTTTACCATTTACCTTTAATGAATTTATTTCTACATAGCGATTCTGAATTCGCTTACGCATCTTATAAGTAATTTTTGAATCATGCAAATGTGCTTAATTTTTGAATTCGAAACAATCCCTTACTTTAGACGCAGTTTGAATAAATTGAATAATTTAACATTACATTCATGAAAAAAGTATAGCAAATATAATTACTTGATAAAATTAAGATATATGGAATTAAAATTTTATATCACAAAAGTTTTTTTAACGAACTTCATGATCCAAATATATTGAATTTAGTACTAATAATATTAAATTTTAATTTATAATTAATAAATAATTTAAATTTTAACATGTAATTCAAATTTTCAATTAAACAGTTTATAACTATTGTACTTTTTTATTTTCCACTCACACAGGTATTAATACTAGGAGATTTTCATTTTTAACTAACATTATATTAGTGTGATTTGTATTATTAAAATACTTTCATAATTTTTACTCATAAGGAATCATCTTACTTCAGAGGTTTAAAGAAAATGTCATAGAAATTATTTTTAAATTTAAAAATTAAATTTAACATATTAATAGTTGAGTTTGAATTGTGTCAACCAACAATCAGATTCAAAAACACTCTGATAATTTTTTTTATAAATTTAAATTTCACACAGTTTTATTTCCAAATTCACTTTGTAAGAATATTATCTACTTTTCTTCATATATTTATACTTTCTATAGTTATTATATACTTCATTATTTTTATTACAGTTTTTTTAATTTTTATGGTGATTTTTATACATCCAATGATACTGAGTACTAATGAAAAGATAAATGTTTAATATTAATTTCATGCGCAATATTCCGCTTATAGAAATTAGTTTTCACTGTTTTCGTCACCGATGACAATAATTGTATTTTATTTATAGTAATTGTTTGTAGGCTGGAAAAATAAATCGAATATAAAATCGAGGTAATTTTACATATAGTTACTTAATATTATGAATAATGCTTACATTCTGCAAAATATTTTTACTGAGAAACTAAAATCTTAATTTAATATTATTATCAAACGCAAAGACTTCGGTGCTAATATTGCTTATATTTGAAAATTTGCTTATTACTTCTTCATTTCTTACTAAAAACGAAATGCACTGAAATAGAAAATAATGCTATGATTTTTGCATACTTATTAATATATATTAGAGCTTCACATTTCATTTTCAAATGCTATTTTTGTAATTTTAATTAAATGGAATCTCACAAATAAATTTAATTGTTAAAATCCAAGGGTATTTTAAAATTTTGCATAATGATATATGAAAAATTTAACAATTAAAAATCAAAATGAAATTATTAAGCCTAAAACAAAACCGTAGTTTCACATTCAAGTAATATTCTTCTTATTTAAAATTACCAATTTTAAAAGTCTTAAATCCATATTAAAATTTACATTTTAGTTTTTTTTTATATCGGTGTTTACAAATACAACAATTTACATCTTTTACAGTATTTAATCAGAGTGTGTGTACATCATCAATTAATAAATCTTGTATTTAATTTTTTAGCTTTATATAATTTAACATTGAAATGTATGTATGTATCCTACCAAATCATATAATGCTAAAAAAATTTAAAAACATACTGATATAACATAATTTTATCATTATCGGAACTGGACTGTAGAATAGCTTGCTTTAGTGCTTTTATATCATTAAGAATGTTCATTCTGATATTACAATCGTTTCAATATAGTTATGCTATTTATTTAACTTTTTTACAGAATTGAAAGTACTATCAACTCAAGACTGACCAGTTAACTTATACTAAAATTTGAAGTTTAAGTTTACTTAAAGATGATACAAGCTGTGACACATAAGCTATAACTTAAATAGTTAAATGTTTCTACTAATGAAAATTTTCATAATTTTTATTTTTCAAAATTATCTCATAAATTTCATAATAAAAAGTATTATTGCGAAATTTGTTTTGAAGTAATATTCACTGAAGTGTATAAAAGAAAATTCTAATAAGTTCGATCAGTAATTTTTATTATATTCTAGTCAATTTTAGAAACCTAAAATTGTATTTCAAATTTTTTAGATTCTTAAAACAATCTCATTTTATATCATTCTTATAAAATAAAACTTTTATCTTTCTTAATTTGTAATTTCCTTCGGGCTATTTTCAGAGTACTTTCATCAGTTTAAAATTCTATAGAAATTTAACATTCTTAGAACTAATTTTCATAACCGATAGAACTTAAGTAGAATTTTACACCAATTAAACATTTTTATGCATTTTGTGCTGTAAAATAAGTATATATTTTATTTAAAATAAGTTTTTCAATGATATCAGTTCATACTCCAATATTCTTACTGAAGAGTTTAAATGCTCTTAGAATATTAATTTGCAGTTAAAAGAGTTTTTGTACAAATATAATTCAATGATAAAGAGTTAATAGATTTAAAAAGCATAAAATTGATTACAAATAATTCATAAATTGAAGTGAAAAACATCTGATATTGAAACATACCCAATTAAATGAAGCTTAAATTATTAATTTTAATATAGTTAGGCACTTACAGAAATTGTATGCACTCTGGCTAAACAAATGTCATATCTATAACTTTAATTAAAGAAAGAAGACTGTTGAAAGGGAAAAAAGCAGAAAGCTCTATAGAAATTATTTAATGATACGTGAAATAATTCTGCTTTCTTCTTTTCTTCAGTGGAAGTGGAAAAGCACTCTAAATATTTCTCCAAAATAATTACGTTTCTATATCAAATATTAAAATTCCTTCTCGGCATCCATATTTTTTCCAACAAAGGATTACGTTTAAGAATTTTTATATTTTAATTAGAGAGTAATTTTCTGAAGGAAGAACGAATGAAAGTAAGGAAGTAATTAGAGGCATTTAGTAATTATACTCTTAAGGGTTAAAGTTTGTCTCATCAAAACCATTTTCAAAAACATAAATGATACTCAATATTTAATAAATAAAAGAAAAATTTGCTTTTTTATAAGAAACACAGAAATAAGTCACACCACTTTATATATATATATATATATATATATATATATATATATATATATATATATATATATATATATATATATATATATATATATATATATATATATATATATATATATATATATATATATAATATATAATATATAATATATATATAATATATATAATATATATATATATATATATATATATATATATATAGATATATATTTCTATATATATATATATATATAGAAAAATTAGCATAACAGCTGAAGAAACAAGTAGATCGAACTGAAAGATAAATCAGAAGACCGACTACTATCAAATACGCAAGGGCATACTCAAATTACGAAACATGACGTAAAAGGGGAATGTTGAAGGCTGGCAGTATACGCTCAGCGTTTTTGTGAAAGCTATTGCACGGTGTATATCAGTTTAAATGACGTAGAGCTGCTTAATTAGTGTAAAATAATGAACAGGCAACCTCGTTGATGACATCTAGATGACCTTACGCGAGGTTGAATCGTTGGAAAAGATTGAGGAAGATCAAAGTGTGACAAGTGTGGCTGAGGAGTTTGGAATCGCTGACAGCATTGTTTTACGAATTTGGGGAGCGTTTCAAACTAAAAGAACAGCTGTCCGAAGGTTTTGGCAGTGGTTTTCCACGAGCAATCACGGCTGCCGATGACCGGTATATGATCCTACAGGTAAGAAAGAACAGGCGGCAGATGACTAGAGAAATCACGAGACACCTCGAACAGACGACTGGACGACCGATATCACGGTTTACAGTCATCAGGAGGCTGCACAATGGTTGTCTATTCGCACGACGACCTGTACGTTGTATACCATTAACGTTTTCCCACCGGAGAAGGTGCTTTGTATGGTGCCGGGAACACAAGAACTGGATGGATCAATAATGGGGTTGAGTACTCTTTACGGACGAAAGCAGATCTAGTCTGACTACCGATTCTGGACGCATACACATCTGGAGAAAACGGGGAACACGCAATAACCCCTCTAACATCGTCGAAAGGGACCGGTTTCGAGGTCTCGGTGTTCTCATTTTGGGAGGCATCATGCTTGGTACCCGCACTGACCTTCATTTTGTCCAAGGAGGTTCAGTCACTGGGTCTCGTTATTGTAATGATACTCTTTTTCCTTATGTGTGTCTTTTTAGAGGTACTATGGGTCCCCAGTTCCTCTTCATGAACGACAATGCTACACCTCATAATACAGAGGCTGAAAAATAACTGTTGCAATGTGAGGATATTGAACGCATGGATCGGCCGGCAAGGTCCCAATCCAATCGAACACCTGTGGTACTTTCTAGGAAGACGCTTGGCGGCACGTCACCAACAGCCAATAACGATTTCGGAGCTGCTATTGGCACTACAAGAAGAATGGGCAGCAGTACCTCAACAACTTATTGACAACCTCGTACTCAGTATAGACATACGATGTCAATCCTGCACAGTAGTCAGGGGAGATCATATCCCTTACTAAAAGCTGGATGTTTCTTGCTAGAGAGCTGACACATGGATGTTTCGGCCATCTCTGTCATTCTGCTCCATGCTCATTTTTCAATAAAGTTCCTTTTTAATCATTTGAAACTTTTTTAGACAGTTTTTTTTCACTTTTGCCATATTCTTACAACTGGAGGATGTTCTGGTCGATTTTTATCGATTTGAAACACTGCTGAGCGACGCTGCACTAGA
The DNA here is from genome assembly GCA_037975125.1 of Latrodectus hesperus. NCBI lineage: Eukaryota > Metazoa > Arthropoda > Arachnida > Araneae > Theridiidae > Latrodectus > Latrodectus hesperus. The sequence continues at coordinate 66,245,732 of CM075856.1, read as the reverse complement.
AAAACCATCTTGTCCTTAATTTTTGCACACCTGTGTGCGTGTATATATATATATATATATATATATATATATATATATATATATATATATATATATATATATATATATATATATATATATATATATATATATATATATATATATATATATATATATATATATATATATATATATATATATATATATATATATATATATATATATATATATATATATATATATATATATATATATATATATATATATATATTCTGGACACATTAGTTATTAATATTTTATAATTAAATTAAACATATAAGCTTGTATTTCAAAATATTAATTTTATTTAATTTTACTATTACTTAATAACTAAATTTCATTTAATAAAATGACTTTGTGTTTTGATAATTATAATTAAATAAATACTTGACGCAATTTTTTGCACAAAAACAAGCAGTTGTTACGTCATAGTGAAATCTGATATTGCTATCAGTATTTAAATAAGATCATGTCATGCAATTTTGAAGATTATTAAGTTTATAGCATCATTTTTTACTCTGAAAATTGAGAAAATTTACATTTAAGAACACATAAAATATAATGCCACTAATTGTAACATGTAAGTGTTGGAAATATTTTGTCATATTTTACATTTTTATGAAAGAAATAAATTAGGAAAAAAATCTAAATAGTGAATTTCTTTATTCCAAAAATAATAAGTGAGTTTACGTAAGCTATTGTGTGCCTAAATTGTTCAAAAGTCTATTTGTGTTTATTTGCTCTGTTTTTTTTTTTTCAGAATTATGTAGATTTTCCGCAGAAGCCACTTCACTCAATTCCATGTTATAGTAAAATGATCTAGAATAAATAAGTGAAAATGATTTCAAAAAATAAAATGTTAAAATGAGCTAAATAGAGAAAATGTTTAATTATTTTAACTAGATTGAAATGTAAGCAATAAATGATTTGTATTTCCATAACTCCATTGGAAGCCATGAGAGAGACATAGAATTCAGAAATTACAAGTATCATTTCGTATTTAAGAGATGATAAAAGCTTAATCGAACAAAAGTTAATACAATGCATACAGTATAGAACTAAACAGAAATTGCCCTTTCTGAGCTCATAGTATTATTCACATGATTATTTGTCCAAGAGGAAGAAGAAAAACGCAGATGTTCTTCAATATGGGATATTTCTTTCCGTTACCACAATAGCTATTTTGTATAGTCACTACACTGTCAGCATCAGACTGCCTAATAGATCATAAGGTAAGAGATTGCATTTTTCAATTAGCATCATTTTCTGTTGCAAAGTGTTTCCGTTGATTAATCGTATCACAAAGCATATCCTCAAAGTACCCCACACATACACTATGTGATTTATATCAAAAGAGCATGTTGGCCAAGTAATATCTTCCCTTCCCAGTAGTTTGCTATACATTGAAATTCTGGTGTGCTGATGTTTTGCCAGTCATAAAAACCAAATCTCTTCCAATGACATCCCAGAACAGATACATATGGGGAAGGATCATATCTTTACAATTACAATCTCTTTTTACAGAACCTCATGTCATAAAAGTGGAACTAAGTCAGGTCGTTCAGCACAATGCCTTTCCTGAAGACAACTTCAACTTTATTATGGCATTCTCTTTCCAAAATGTTACTCTTTTGAAACCGTGTCCAGACCTGTCTCTATATCAACTGGAGTTGAGACTGACTTTTGGGACTGTAACGACTCTCATCTGTAAAAAGGACATGATTCCATTGATTAGATATCCAATTTTCTTTCTTCTTTCACCACTTTCAGCGTTGGTGCAGACAACTTTGAAATACCTACTGTATTCAAGATAGTGAACGAATAAATTACCTATGTGAAGGCGCCTGAATACAGTAAACTGTGCCTCTTGCCATCCTATAGTTGAGCAATGACGTTTACTCATTAGTTTTGGGTTATTTTTGTCTGCTAAGTTATATATCTTTCATCCACTGCTGTCGTTTACTTAGGTTGGCAACCGACAACATTACTAGCTGTTCCTATAGTTTCGAAGGCTTTCTAAGTGCGCGAAATGAAACATTAGTTGATTCCGATGTCTTCATCAACACTATTGCATTGCACCCTACCTTCAGATTTCCGTTCATTCTTCACCGTGTGAAATTGTCAAGGTATTTTTTTCTAGCACTATTTCAAGAAAGAACTTACTTGCACTTGAAGGAATGTCTTTAATTACGTCACCAATTATTGGTAGACTTGAGTTGAGTAGGCCGATTGTACGTGTTTTACGTACACTCACGCCCCCTATGATGTAGTGCTCCAGACATATGCATACTCAAAACTTTTCTTCTAAACTACTTGTTTATTTTACAGATCATAATACTTCATTTTTGCAATTTCATAGCTTTGAACTTAAAATTTACATTGTTGTTTATATTTTGTATACCAGTAGTGACGGTGTTGCATTCTTTAATACTCAAATTTCATAGAAGATTATAGATTACTCATTTTCTTTTGCCTTTTATTGAATAGTAATTAACATGTAGTCTTAGGATGTCACCAATTTTTAAATCATAAATTCAAATATTTTAAAATTCTGGCATGTGATTATAATTTCATCCATCAATGAAATTATAATTTTTATTTTGATAAAGTGTTTGAAACTTATAAAAGTATTGTCCCTTTTTTCAAGAAATTATAAATATGATAGTTTTTAATGTTAAATCTAGTTAATTATTATATAAAGTAATTCGATAGCATTTTTGAACCTTCAATACTCTTAAGGTATTCAAATAATAATTTTTTTCGATTTTTTTAATACGCATCACATACACAAATTAAAAAGGAATATATTTCTTAAAATCATTTTTATTCCATCTGAAGGTAATTATGAATGTTTACTTAATCTATGCTTTGCCATAGCCTTCTTTAAAACCTCTGTATTCCATGTTGCCTTCTGTCAAATATTTCATAGTATTAATACATCAATTAATATAATGGAGTGTAATGCAAATAGCCTTTTTAGTAAACTCAGTCAATCAATATACAAATGCACGTATCTCTCCAAAGTTAATTATTTTTTTAAATGAATTACTTTGGAGAGATTTAAGATAATTACTTTAATATTACATATACTAATCTTAACCATATAATAATTTAGCCAAATAGCATTAAAAGTAGGCAGATGCAGTACTTTAACAATTTTTTGAAGTTTAATAATGATTTTACTGGAAGAATTATGCTCTTTTTAAAAGTTCTAGGAAACAGCCGTATATTTGCTATGTTGAAAAATAAATTACACCGCAAATGCTTTCGTGATGTATATATATTTTTGCCAAATTTTCTTTATTCATGTTTATTAACTATGGAAGTCGAATGTACTAAGATAATCATTCATCAGAAATAATTAAGGAACACTTTTGTGGAATCATGTTTAGGATTTTAAAACTAAACTCATATTTTGTATTCAGTTGGCCAAGGTTTTAATTAAAACTTAATATTTATGAAATTTTAATTGACTGATATTGTTTAAATTACCAAATTAAAGTGATATTATGTGATAAATGTTTTGAAATTACTTGCTATGGTTTTCTTTTGAAATTTATACTTCAAATATTTTTAAAAAATTTATAAATAAATTATGTTTAAGACTTAAATGATTAACTAAAACTTTTTTATAAAGCATTTTGTAAAGATTTACGTTAAATAAAAATTTAAAATAATATATATCAAAGATGTTAATAGAAAATCTGTCGGAGGAAAATGTATTGCATTTTTTCCTAAACATATTGTTATTAGACTAAGAAATTTATCTATTTTGGGCATTTAAATTACCAATAAAATTGATGCAAATTTTGAAGAGTATGTTTGAAAAAATTACATTAAGGAAAAGTTATCTTAACCACTTACATAACTAAATATGCAAAATTTATTTCCAATTTGTGAAAATCAATTTATGTTCACTAATATGAAACAAGAGTTTGTCAGAAGATTATATTAAAGTATCCTTAATCTTTCATTTAAAATTTGATAATTAATACAGGATTTATTATTTTTCTACAGTGTGTTTGACATTGCACTTTTATTTACTATCTACTCGCATTGATTAAACATACTTATTTAATACATAAGATTTGATCTTTGTGTTAAATTAACTTCTTTTGAAGAAATGCATCTTTTCAATATATTACATTTGATTTTATTAAGTTATTTCTATGAATTTCAAAACAGAACATGTCGGTGTATAAATATAATGAATATCCTTGTGTTAATTGCAAAATAATGTATTTATATGTATTTTATTGAAACAATAGAAAAGAAATAAGAAATTTAGTAGGAAAATTTTTCTTCATAACCACGATAAGAAATTATAAAAATCATAAGTCCTTCTCAATCAGAACATAAAAAGAATTTTAAAGTGATATAAAAGTCTCATCTTATGAAAAGTGCATCAAATTTAAACATGACAGAAAACTTTTAATTAATTTTTTTGAAACATTGATTATATTTTCTACAATATTGTGATCTACAATATTGTGGTAGCCTACTTATTCATAACTCCCTCTCAAATATAATTCATATTATTTATTTTTTTGCATAATTATATAATCTTATTTTGTTTTTGTTATTACATGTCCCCAAGGCCAGCAGTGTTAGACGGAGTCCATAATTGTTGGATGTGGGAAAAGTTGTAGACTCTGTTAGTCATGAGACCAGAGCACCTAGAGTCACAAGGCTGACTTAGCTCTGTTTGATATCTCATAGTCTGTCTCCTACTCAAAGTTAACCTGTCCGGTTTGGAGAACCTACCGGTACTATAACACCGGCTCCCAGGGTTGTCAGAGCACTGAAGCCCTACCAACAAACCAAGCTAAGGATAACGTTGGGGGAAAATCTGATTTTAAATAACATTAGCTAACTTTAAAGTCTCTATATAAATGTTCTTTACAATATATATATATATATATATATATATATATATATATATATATATATATATATATATATATATATATATATATATATATATATATATATATATATATATATATATATATATATATATATATATATATTAGAATTACAAATTTTTAATTTTAAACTTTAAATACAAATAAGAAAATGTGTAAAGCCTTTTTTAAATATAAAATGCAATCTTTGAGCAATTTTTTTTTCGTAAATAAGCATACAAAATGTGTTTAAATAATCAAAATGTAAAAGTAATAATTATATATGAATTTTTGCAATAATGAATTTTGATATATATTTACTCTGTATAAATCTCAATTTTTATTATTGCTCAATAGTATCAAAAAAAAATAATAAACCCTTATTATCTGTTAATTGTTTTTAAACACATTTTATTCATTGTAGAAAAATATATAAACACTAATTTTAAAATACCAAAGTTGTTAGAATATTTACAGTTAATGATGATAATTATAAAATATTCTTAAAATTTGTATTATTAAGCATAAACTTTTTTAATTTAAGTGAATCATTAATTTTTAACTATGTAATACTTAAAATTTGTGGACGGAACATAAATCAATGATTTCGAAAATATTACATTTCTAATATTTTAAAATATTAAAAATACTTGAAAAATTAAGAATGTAAAATGTTGTTATTGTAATATCTTTTATAGGTTTGAAAATTCTTTTTCCATTTTTTCTTATAAAGTTGTAAATAAATCAATTGTGCTAAACATATTTTTTAGATCTGCAAAAAATAAATAGTTAGATACACTTCAATGCACATTTATCTTAATATTAAATTCATTCTGTCTCTTCAATTTATAAGGTTTTTAATAGAAGCATGAAATTTTAGTAATGTATTTCAAATAAAAATACTTTAATAATGCTTCACTTATGTGAATCTTAAGCCACAATTGAATAAATTAAATGCATAAATATTATTTATTTTAATTCGTCTTTTAAAATAAGTGCGAAAAAATAATGAAAGTCGTAGTACAATTTTCAAATTAGAAAAATATGTGCCAAATAGCATGCAATATCATCCATTATTAAGCACAATTTGAATATGCAATTTCTGAAATAACTGTTTTTTTATTATTGGTCATGTTTTTGCCAAAAGAGTACATAAGTACATATGAATGAAATCACAATATCCTTAATACATAAATTCGTGCATTTCTATAAAATTGAGATCTATTCAATAACATATTTTTTAAATAATCATATATCAAATATTTTCAGAAATAAATTAAACATCTAATTAATTCCAATGTAACAATTAATCTAATTGATTTCACTGCATAGTTAGAAAATGAGTTGGAATTCTAAGCTTTTACCAAGTGTGAATAAATTGTGAAAGGAAAACAATTTGGCACTTTGTAGAATACCTAATCACTAAGACATAATTAGATTTTGAATCACGTCATCTGGTCTCATTGGCCTTGAATAGAACTTTTAAGACAAGGTCATTCCAAATGCTTTTCTGTGCTAAGTAATAGAAAATAAACTATGCTAAGTTGTTTCCCTCATTTCTCGCTCTTGAGTAATGAGAAGACAGAGTTCGGAGATTTGCCCTTTCCTTGGGATATCTTTGGCTGAAAAGTTCCCTTCCTTCATCGATAAGGGATTTACTTTGTTTGCCCCATGAGCTAACGTCCTTCGTTATTTGACTGTCTTATCTAAATTAAGAAAATAATTACCTTCCACACTTATAAAGAATGTAAGTAATCATTGTTGAGGTTAAATCAGTAAGCATGAATCTGAATAAAAATTTGGAAGGTGTTTAAAAAGAGATTATCTTGTTTAATCTTCTACTTGGTGTTCAGTACATACATACATACATATATATATATATATATATATATATATATATATATATATATATATATATATATATATATATATATATATATATATATATATATATATATATATATACTAATAAATGAAATTATTTATCAGTTCGGTTCACAAGATTATTGATTGCTGCTAGTAATTGCAGTTTATTTAATCGTATGTTAGAAAATTGGCAAGAGATTTGGAGATCATATATAATGTATAATTTGGAGATCATATACAATATATAATGTTTTATGAATCGATGGTTGTAATACAGGAAGTATTCGGCTGTGGTAAATATTAAAACTAGAAAGACTTAAGACTTTTCACTGACTAAACCCATCAGTTTAGATAAAACAATTACTATATTGAGATTAAAATCCCTAAGTTTGAAAAATTCTAAATAAATCTGAGAAAATTTTCTCTGACATTAAAATTAAATAAAGCGGAAATATTTCCACATAATGTCATGTACTACCATTAAATTTTACTATATCGTAAAAGATAGACACCTAATGATGTCTCTGTATAAAGGTACGCCTGATTTCCGTTTCCAGGTATGCAGTACTTTTAAAAATGGATCTACTTTTGTGGAATTCATTTTGATAAAGTGATATGCACTGATTGTCTACAATAACATAAACAAGATCGGTGTTTAATCATGCGCTCATGAGAGCAATTGGGTAGTAGACATGAGGATTAGTTGATAACTTATTTGGAAACTCATTATGCAATAAAATATTTTAAACTAAATTTAACGAGAGGGGGAAATGTATATTTTTTAAACAGAATACAGTGTTTAATTTTTCCATCGCTTATTATAGCGATTATGCCATTTTTAAAGTTATCTGATTAGTTAGCTTTATTATTATAAAGAAAATGATATATTTTAGTATCAAGTATATATTATATCAAATAGAAACGTAACCTCTCGAAAGCATATACAGGAAGTGAAGAAAATAGATGATTCAGTAACTATATAATAAGCTATGTTTTGCACTTAATTTACACTTACAAATATAAATATATTGCAAATGCAGATTTTTGAATGATATATTGAGTCACCTATTCTGGCATTATATTCTATAAAATGCCATCAATTCGAATAGTGTGTGAATTGTTATCTTAGTGATAGCTATCCATTTTCTACAAATAACATACAAAAGCTCTTTTTTTTTAAAATTGTAGATGATCATATTCCCGTCCAAGCAAATAGTGTCCAATCAAGTTTCAGTCATTTTTAATAGATAAGAGATACAGGTGGTTTTAAATGTGATGGAAAACATAAATTTGACGGGAAAAATTCAATGACATATGCCTATTTAATTACAGTCATATTACAGTATGTTTGCACAATTTTATGCAATATTAATTCAGATTTTCAGCAATAATATGGAAATTAATAATAAAAAACTAGTAGGATCAAATCAGGAATAAAATAAACAGCTAAAAGTATACTATTATTTAAAACTTTATCAAGAACCTTTCAAAAAATAAATCCTTATTTCCTTTAATGACTTTATGTCACTATTTTTGCTGTGGCGCTTAGTGTCACATTTTTCCACTTCATGCTTCATGATCATGACACGATATCTCTAAGGAAGAATGTCGGAATAAAGAATGTAAGTACAACAAGAATAAAGATAATGTTTTTCTGGTCTATAACCATTAGCTGAACAATCAATTGAACACAGAGAAAGTAAAATTATGTTTCATTAATTTATAGCATGATACATTATTTATGTGTAATCTATTTTAAAGTATAAATGACTTATTATTAATTTTAAATTAGAGTTAGAAATCATTTTATTTAACTTTGACATGAAAGATTTTCATACTTTATTATCATGTAGGATTTCAATGTAATGTGAACTAATGAAAAAAATATTATTTTAGGCCATTGATTTCCACAAATTTTATGTTTGATCAGCTAGTTAATGAAGTATTAGCTTGCAACAAATAACAATCATAGGGGCTGACCTGGTTTATTTCTGTAAAACAAAATTCATAATTCAGAAAAAAAGTAGATGAATCGCTTACTGATGATTTCAACAATAATGTTATTATATAATTTAAGATAATAATCATCTTCGATGACAACATAGATAAGATTTTTTATATTCATACAAACACTCTTACTTTTTCTATGATGTGTATCAGTTTTTTTATTTATCCATATTTCCTTGTTACTTAGAACTCAAGTTCACCATGATCTGCCATCAATGTATCATTTTCGTCTGTTAAATCACCTTGATAATATCTGAAATTTAATTTTTAGTAGGAAAGAAATGCATGTAAAAAATATATATTATGAGTAAGATACCTGAAAAAAATTCGCAATTGTTTAATTTTGCTTAGGTCTTTTATCAAACTTTTAGAACTATATAAATTCTTTGTTTTTTGCGCTGATAATATTCTACTTACGTTGATGAAATACTTAATGAGTCATGTGAGTTGAAATCAAATTTTAGTTACATCACTGTAATGTTTTTAACTTGTTAATTACACATAACCATTTTTAATTCGTTGAATTCGTAGTAATAAATTTAAATTAATAAGACTTATGAGATGACGACAAAAATTTAAAACAAAATTACTGATGCACACACACACACACACACACACACACACACACACACACACACACACACACACACACACACACACACACACACACACATATATATATATATATATATATATATATATATATATATATATATATATATATATATATATATATATATATATATATATATATATATATATATATATATATATATAAACTGCTGGACAATTGCTAAGAACGGATCACAAATTGCAATGTAGCATAACATTAAGCGAGACATGAGGCCTAGTAGAGTAAAATATAGTTGCCACACTGTTCAGACATTAGAATAAAGAATATTTATTGTTCTGTAAAGTGCAAAAGCTGTGGAACATCTGAAAGAAAGAAAATGTTCATTTGATGCTGCATACGGAAAAATTGAACAAAGCATCTAAAAATCAGCAGGCACCTTAAATAAAGGTATCAGTACGGGATATGTCCACCGTGGAGTGTGATGCAACATTCCACACGTCGTATTATACTTTGCACAACATTATCTAGCAGCTATTGAGGCAATTTATCCCATTCCTCTGGGAGTGCACATATGAGGGTGTTCTTGTTTGTCGGAGGATAGTTTCGACCAGCAACTTGTCTCCCCAAAGCATCCCACACATTTTCAATGGGGTTTAGATCTGGAGAACTTGATGACCATACGAGGTGTTGAATACCCTCGATGTATAGACAATCCGGAACAGCGAATGTTCGATGACATGTTGCGTTGTCGTCCATAAAAACAAATTTATCACCGACAGCACCACGGAAAAGACGAACATAAGGAAGCAGAACTTCATTAATGTATCGTTGGCCCGTCATAGACCCATTCGCAACCACATGTAGGGGCGTGCAGCCATTGATCATGATGCCAGTCCACACCATGGCACTGCATGTCGGATATCATTCCCTTTCCTGGATATTTTCTGGACGATAAGCAGTACCACTCTCGCGCCAGATCAGTTGGCGTCTACAATCCAATGACAGACTGAACCTACTCTCATCTGAGAATAGTACGCCTGCCCTGTCCTGTTCAGTTCAATTGAGATGCTCACGACACCATTGCAAACGGGCAGTACGGTGCTGTCTGATCAATGGGACACACACAACAGGTCTGCGGGCGTATAGTCCTCCTTCCCTCAAACGTCTGGCAACAGTTTTTCGGGAGATCTGCTTTCCTGAGGCAGTAAGAAACTGATTTCCCACCTGCTGAGCTGTGGTGCACCTGTTTCTTTTTGCTGATAGGACAATATATCTGTCTTCTGCAGGCATCTTAATTCTAACACGACCTCCCCCATGCCGCCTACTACACATTCCAGTAGTTTTAAATGACTTCCACAGCCTTGAAACAACGCTGTGAGCGATTTTGAACTCCCTGGCAACATCTGTTATTTTTCGCCCTTCTTCGATCTTTCCAATAATTCGGCCACGCATAAAACCATCTAAGTGATGTATGGAAGACATGCCCAAAATTTCAAGTTCGTCCATAAAATCTTTCCTGTAAAACTTTGACTTGAAACAACAATCGTCCACTCGTGTCAAAACATGTAAAGCTCTTATGAACGCTATCACACGATGAACAGACGTGTAAAAAAATTTGCATTTGCATACTTCTTCTTACTATATCCCGCACTTATTCTAATTTTCCACATTTTGCTTCCTTTCATTTTGTGGTTGCTATGAATGATAGTGTTATCCGTCCTTAGCAATTATCCAGCAGTGTATAACGATGTATAAAATATACTGTATGAAAGTTTTTATTAAATAGAAATAAAATAAGATATGTTACCAAAAACATGTATTTGGCAAACCAACCTATGAAGAAGCAGCTTAAAATAGACGTGTTTGCCAAATTTGCGAGTATGATAAGATATAATTTGAAAATTAATAAAACAAATAAGACTAGAATTTAAAAATCAATAACAAATAAGGTAAAAGGATGTGAGTTAGAAATGAAAAATATAAAAGTAGTGGTCACCCTATCTTCATCAAAAATAAGATGGTCAGTTATTTACATTGCTGATCATCTCCTTTTTGATAAAGATGTAATACCTTTTAACTTGTTAGTTTTTTATCTGCAAGGTTTTGAGTTATTTGTATTTAGCTTTTAAATTGTATTTTCTTTTACATTTGAATAAGAAAGTAAATGAATAAATATGTAGGAAGTAAAATGTAAACCTAAATTAAAATGAGAAATAGAAATACACAACATTTCTCGCTAGTTTTTCACTTTAGTTTGCCGTATCATTTAGGATGGAGTTTAATGCAAATTTTGTGAAATGACATGGATTTTAAATTTTAGTTTATGAAGTCAAATCTCTTAATATCTATAAATAGAAATACACATTTATACTAATGTGCGTTTTTGGAAGAAAATGCCTTTCCTAAAGATGGATTACACAACAAATTTTAGCCAATTCTACTTTTTTATTGGAGATTTTCAGTATGAGTTAATGTTGTTGTTACTTATGACACTTGGATAATACAAGCTCACCAGCCGACGGCTATGCGATATTAAATCAGAAGGATGTCTCTGCTCTAAGCCTGCTCCACAATAGATGGCACCACTAGAGGATCCATTACCTCAATTTCGACTTTAATCTGGACGGGGAGGAATTTTTTATCAGACCATTCTCCCATAGTAACAGCTCAACGGCTGAACACAGGACTTTCGATTCCACAGACTTTACGAGCACATATATCGCTTGCACATGGTTTATCTTTGGTGGCGTAGGTAATCGAACCCAGTCTTTCCAAATTGAAGGCAGATGCTCAAATAACTAGGTCACCACGGCCCTTGTAAAAGGTTATTCATTTTGAAGACATTGGTTTCATAATTTATTTCAGCAAAATTGTTTATTATAGTATTGTGAAGTTCGTCATATTTAAAGTATTTAATTTTTATTTTAAGGTAAAAAAATTATAATAATTGGAAAAAAAGAAGTATGAAAATTATTAAGAAAATAATATTTATAAAAAGGAAATTAATTATTTTAAAAATTATAAGTCCGAAACATATATGTTATTTACATAGATTCTATTATGAGTTTATAATTAAAAGATGTTTACGAGACAAAATATTTATAAAATGAATTTTATATCTTTCACTACATTAAAATAGTAATTATAATAAAAAATGCTTATTTTTTGTATAAAATTAAATCAAATTCAATAATTATTATTTTGCTATATAATCTATGAATATTTGATACATTATTCTTCCTTTGAAATTAATATTAAATTCAGAGCACCTGACTTTTATATTTCATGAAGTATTCCGATAATCCCTATAGCGATTTTGCGTTCCTTCACCAGTTTCTTCTGGGCACCAGAAAGTCTCTTTTTAAGCTTGATTCTGGTCAGAGAGTCAGTCATGCTAGTGATAACTTCCTGACTCTCACCAGAAGAAGATGGTTTGGAGGTCATTTCTACCTCTTGTGAAGGATTCATTGCTGCCCCTTCACTAGATTGCCTCTAGGTCCCCATACCTTTTTCAGCAAGGTCTACTTCAGAGGTTTCACCTGCAAATGCAGAAAGGTTTGTTATTTCTTTTGTCTTTTCAGCCATAAAATAACAATTAATAAGCTCAGGTAATATAACAGTCTACCCAGCATTGCCTGAGTTACTGGACAAGGCAAAATACTCTAAAAATTCGACAGGCAACTAGAGGCTCCGTTAAGACACCATTACCGCGGTGCCAAATTACCCTAGGCATTGGTCGCTTAACACCAGGGTTTAAGAGAGCTGGTTCGCGGTCTCTGATTCTATATTCAAGGCTGTCCTGTCATTCTTACAGGACGTTCGGCTATCCACCACCTGCCGGCGCGCCTAGTAGCTGCTCAGGCCCCAGGTTCCTCTTGTTTTTCTTCATATAAAAGCTGATTTTTGCAAAAGCTTTATGCCAAAATTTTCGCATATGCCTTTATAAATCTATGCATTTCGATAAGGATATCATTCTTTTTGATAAGCATTTATCTAAAATATGTAAATTCTATAAACTTTTCCGCTTAGCAATTTTCAATTAAAATATGAATTAAAGTCATTAATATTAATAGTAACTGGAAAACATTTAACTTTATTTTGCTTAGTAATGAATTTAGCTGATTTGTGACTCTTCTAATATCTTTAAAATTAATTTTATGTATTTAAAAAATCAGAAAGGAAAGAAAATTTAAAAATTCAAGCACAAATAAAGTTTAAGAAATTTTTTTTATATTCTTAGTAGTTGTAAACATGAAATAATAACCTTTGCAATATAAAGTTATAAAATAAAATAAAAACTTTAACATTAATTGCTTTTGTTATTTTTAATAAAATATATGAAATAAGCCCAATTAGTCTTTTTAAAATTAAAGTTTTTGTAGTGCATAAATAATATTTAGATGATATAAATTAAAATATACAACTATGAATATTAAGAAATAGCAAGACAATTAAAAATGTCCTTTGATTTTGATCTAAGCTTTGAATAAATGACGTAAACGCAAACTGAGAAGAATATGCCAGTCTGAAATTTTCTGCCCTCATGTGTTACTTATTTTATCAAAAAATTTATACTTCTGCTTTAATGATTAGATCATAAGAACATGAATAATTTCTCATCAAAGCCAAAAGTTTATATGCAAGCATATTTTACAAATGCTAATAAATGTCTACAAAAATGAAAAAAGAAATATCCTAGCAGTTAAACATGTTCAATAATATTTAAATCTAGAAAGTTTAAAACACTTCGTCAAAAAAACATTACTAATAAATTGTTATGCTAAACATTAGAATGGATTATAATTTCTGTATCTAATACTATAGATTTGTCACGTAGATTCTATCTATTACTTTAATCCAGTACCTTTGTGACTTGTCACGATTCAACACTATTCCTTTGGAGTTAGAAGACGCAACGTTTTAATATGATATACTCAATAATATCAAATAAATTGAAGAGACTTCTAATCTAAAACTATGCGTTTTACATTAAAATACAGTTTGATGGTATTCGCGATGTGGATATATCATATATATAATAATTGAACTATCACGCAACGTAATAATTGACTTAGTAGTTCCACTTTGGTTTGCAAATGTGTTCATTACCTTGAAAATAGATAAAGTATTTGTAATCAAAACCTATTGAAACTATCTTATATTTTCAGCTAACTATAATTCCCTTTTAAAAAGTGCAGAATTCATTTACATATATTACTATCATAGTTCATTTTTTCAAATTAAAAATTAATTTTTTTAAGCAAAAGGATTATTAAAAACAAAATTTCTGACTGGAAAAGTAAATTATATATATATAAATATATATATATATATATATATATATATATATATATATATATATATATATATATATATATATATATATATATATATATAGTGTGTGTGTGTGTGTATGTGTGTGGGGAACTACTTAATAGCCGAGGTCACTATTTCAAGTGCCCACTCTGGAAGGTGCTCGAGAAGAACAACTTCTCCAGCGAGCGAGAGTAAGCCGACAGAGAAGCTGTAAGAGGTTGTGTTTGTTAGCAACTAGACGACTACTCCTCCCCTCCGTAACTTTAAACTTCATTTCACGTTATTATCCTTAAGACGATTAATTGTAAATATCCCAAACTTGTAAATATTTGTATCTGTAAATATGTGTTAATTAAATATTAGTCTATAAATAGATAAGGATTTTAATTAATTAAATTATGCTTTGGCCACTTTTCGCCCCATATATATATATATATATATATATATATATATATATATATATATATATATATATATATATATATATATATATATATATATATATATATATATATATATATATATATATATATATATCTGAGTATTTCAGAGGAAAAGATAGAATTTATTTTCAAAAGCTGTTATGGTTTTACCGGATTAACAAATGTGTTAAATAACTTTGAGTGATAGAGTTGAAGAGATTATTATTTCTATGGAAGACAACTTTCTAACTTTTAAGTTTTTACGTGTATAGTAAGTGGACAGTGACAAGTCAGCCTAGAAAGTTTCAAACTATTTCTGTTAGGCTCGTGTGGAAAAAAACACACTGATCACTTCATTCGCTTACGTTCTTTCTCGAAAAAAATCTAATCTATTTTTTTTTTGCTGCTGTCGTCTATTAACAGGAATTAAATATATAACTGTTACATTGTGGAAATTTACAGTAGGTCCGAAAATCTTATAAGCCATTTATAACTGAGTGTTTAAAGTTTCTTTACAAATGATGAGAATGTTGGAGAGCATATTAGTGGAAATGCTGATGTATATCATTTCTTCACCACTTATTTTGTTACTTGCTTTCATGGATACAAGATTATTCCAAAAACCTCATTCCTATTAAATGAAAATGGTTCTATTATGTAAATGAATATTAAAAAATGGAATTATCAAGAAAGAAACACTGCATCACTTGTTCACATAATCTGCCACTCCATCCTTGCCTTTTTGTTAACATAATGCGTACTGTGGTCCGACAGTTTACAGACCTACAGCGTGAAATCTATTTTGACTAGCCTACTCAGACTATTATCCAGTAAATGAACAAAGTGTTATTTAAAAAGCATGTCATTCAAATTTTAATATACCCAAATTGTTAACTTTATATCGACTTTCATCAGTTATTGTTTTATGTCTAAGTTTTTTCCCAGATGTTTTGAACCGTACTTTCAGCCTTTCAAGTATGCTTAAAATCATGTAAATCACGCTTTTAATCTCTTGTGTTTTATGTTACTTTGGATTGTACTTGGTCTTCCCTAAAGTTGGGCAATAACTCCAAAACATTATATTTCGATGAAATATCAACTTTGAAACATCACACTCATCGAAACAAAATATTTATTTGTTTATGTTTTCAAGATTGTCTTTCAGTTAAATTTCCCTGAAATGAAAGCTAAATTTCATTCACTGCTCTAAAATATAGTGCAGGATATCAAGCACAAAAATTTATACTCCACAATTTTAAGAATTATGAAAAGCGTCTGTAAACAAAGTCGCGTATACCCTTATACTAGAAAAGATTAAATATATTTTACAATAATTTGGAGCACGGTGTGTTAAGCTCTTTATGTCTATTTTAAATTTATATATTTTAAATTTATAAATTTATACTAACAATTTTATAAACAGACAATATTTAACAAAATTATCTTACATTTTTTAATATAAATTAACAGTTCATAGCACACTGCTATTCTTACCAAAACATAGAATTTTCATATTCACACAGTTTTAGTAATTAATTATGAATTTTAATATTTTATTATTTTTTGTTATTATTGTCAATGAATTTAAAATTATTATAAGTATAACATGAAAATCATCATTTATATCCACTTCATGTAAATGAATTCAAATGTTTTTTTTCTTTTCTAAAATTTTAATTTGGTATTATTTTTATTATTTATTATAGCATAAGATTTAATTAATTGTGAAGAAAGGAATGCAATTTATTTTATGTATTACGTTATTAGAATAAAAGACTGTGACTTTATTTGCACAATAATGTATTAAAATCATTTCCTACTTTTATAAGAAATTTATAATACTTTTTATTTATAATTGTTGCAAATGACATTATTTTTCAATATTTTGATTTTGGTATTTTTGATATCTGTATCTTGACACAGCTGAAATAAACTACTTTTATTCTGAATATAACTATGAATTAATTGAAGAAATAATAGTTACTTCATATATAAAATATTATAAAACATGAAGTAAATTTCATTCATAAGAAAGTTCAATATCATAATATTAAAATTAGAAATGACAATAAAATAAAAAACGTGTCTGCTTCTTCATGATAAGTTTATAATATTTTGTTGTTCATGATAATTGCAAAATCAATACTTCTTTCATGACAAGCATAATAACGATGTGTGACATCTTTAACTAGTAATTATGCTTAATACATTTGAGTAGAATTATGTTTTGTGTCCTTCAAAGTTTAATCGATAAAGAATTTTCTTACTCAGTGAAGCATAGCAGTACCTGCATTCTGATTCATTGGTTACCAAGCAAATAGATGAATCATTAGGAAAAAGAAAGCAGTGACAGAAATAAATCTCTGTAGTTACACACACATATAATAGTAAAAGTGTGTATTGTTTTACCTTTTTTACATTTTAGGGACTGGATTTCAGCAGTTATGAGTAAAATAGAATAGTTTTAACTTAAATTTTTTCCTTTTTAATTTGATTGAATATTGTAATTTAATAAATTGAAAATAAATAATTAATTTCTAAAATATACGATATTAATATTTTATTTTTAAATTCCAAAATAAATACATTTGAAATTTGATGACTATGAGTTATCAAAAGAGAAAATTTAGGTGAAAAAGTTGAAATAAATTGAAAATATTTCGATAAGTTAAAAATGCTAATGTGTTTTGAATGCTTTACAATGATATAACAAATGATAGTATACAAAGAAAGTAAATGAAATCACTTAACATCAACAGCTTTATTTATCAATCGCCTTGGTGATAAAGAGTCTCGGACAAAATTTTAATATTCAGATATTTTTCAATAGTTTTAATTTTTTACATCCATAATAAAAATATTCCAGAAATATAGCTAATACAAATCTTATTTTCTGCTTCAAGAGATAATCAAAAGTAATATTCTAAAATCAGAAGTTTCAGCAAATTTCTAATTCTAATCTAATTTTTGCAATTATTTTTCTTTAAGTTGTAAATATGGTGTTTCATGAAGTTTTAATTTTACACTAGAAATATTAAGATATAAATTCTTAAACATGGCCTCTTTATTTATTTACTTCATATTTATTGAAATAATTATTAGCAACACGGGTAACACAGGCTTTTGCATACAATGATGCATTATGCTACTCTGAGTGTTACATTTTAATTTATTTATGTAAATTTAAATCTACATTAAAGTAAATTTGGTTTGCTTTTATTTTTTAAAATATAAGTATCTTTTTTATCAAAGAATTTATTTCGGCAAAGAAAGTTAACAACCAAATATGAACAAAACATTTAATTAGGTATGCATTGAAAATATTGATAGATGAATGAAAATTAGCGAGCATGCTTAATTTTATGTATGCAGTCGTTATCACCAATGCAGTTGCAATCCAATGCAGTAATGGCAGCAACTATTGAAATTTTAAATATTTGGAAGTTTTGAAAATGTAATTTGTAATTGAATAATTAATATACTAAAAGAAGTATATGAATGCTAATGAAGCTGTAGAAATATGTAAAGTTCTAATGAAATTATAAAACAAGAAGAGATACTGTCCAATAAAGGAGAGATTGGTAGTCACCTGCATGATTTAAGAATAATAAGCAAATTGACGTGGACGCAAGAAAAATTAACACATAACTTTATCCATGGGTTACAAAATCATTATGGGGTTCTTTCATACCGAAGTTGAGAGTTAATATTTTACTTAATTCTCTGTTTTCTCAGCTAATTTTGGTTGTCGTTCAAACAATAAGCAATTGTGTTGAGCTATTATATACATATGGTTATTAGTGAAAAAGCGTTAAAGAAGATATCTGCATTTTATGAACAAACGGCCAATACATTTTTAAACTCCTTTCTTCACATATCATTCCAAATACATATTTTGGGAAACTCAAACAGTAATATTTTTTGTTAATGTTTTTCATTTCAATAAAGTCATTAGAGGAGGATTCAAATCAGTATTAAGTAAGTTGTAGATAGATGTTGTAACATATATAAAACAAAAGCTTATGAAGCTTTATTCATTCATATATCTAATAAATTTATTACATTACTTATTAAAATTTAACTTAATGCAAAGTAAGGGAGATTTTGTTCTTATCGCAGAACAAATTTTTTCCTCAATGTCTTCTCATACATATTTTCCTTCCTCCTTTATGAAACTTTCATTAAGATAAATACTTTTATTTATTTTATTTAATTCATTTTATAAATTTTTGAATGAAATTCTGAGTAATGTTTTTCCAAAATATTTTCATAATTGGTGAAAGTGTTATTGAAGCAAAAATAAAATTTTATTATTATAATATTCCTTTTATATTTATATTAATCATTCCCTGCATCATTTTCCTCGTTTTACTATATATTTGTTATGAGGAATATTTCCTTTTCTAATTAATTACTGTCAATTTCATTGTACTAATATATTACACATCGCAAATGTATAAATGTGGTATTAATTATTGATAAAATATGTAAGTTATTATTAATCGATTATGTAAACACTTTTGTGAAACCTTTCAATGTGATAAGTTATAATCCATAATATATTCATTAATTTTCCTACGAATTCATACTTAATGCTTTAATTATTGAAAATTATAACATTATTTGGTGTTTTAGTTTAAGATTTAAGTATTATTATTTAGTATAATAAAAACGATGGAACAAAATAAATTCTTTATTTTTTCAAAATAAAAAAAATATTAATCTTAATTAGAACTTTGTCATTTTATGAATCAATGCACATACTGTTGAAAGCCAAATTTTAAACTCATAAAAAATAATATACTATTAAAGCAAAAAATATATTGTTATCTTTAATGTAGTGCTATTATCCAGCACATTTCAAACAAATCAAAATCATTTTTTAAAAATGTGTTTTCATTACCACCGGCATTATTTGAAGGAGTAAAAGAAAACTTTATTTATTTTAATCAACCATTAAAATTATTAACTATTTAATTAATTTTAATAGGATGTTGGTTATTTGTAATTTTATTATTCAAATAATGTTTTGGGAGGAATTTTGAATTAGAACCAAATATAACATTTCTAAAAATGGGAAAAGTAACTTCAAATAAATAATACTTGGTAGAATTTATTAAACAGTCAGTAAAAATAAATTCGCATGAATTTGAATGATAACACTATTCTCTCCGGTACATTCTTCGGAAAATTGCTTTGCTCCTGTGAAACACATGCGTGCCCCTTTCAAAAGAATGAGTAAATTTCTAATTATGTGTTTCTATCTTGTGTTATTCAGAAAACTTGAGCTTCTTCAAATTTGTTGCGTGGTTAGTTATTAGTTAAAATTCCTTCAGTGTTGTGTTATATTTTGAAGACACCTTCTATTCTAAAATTTTTTCATTTTTATAGTTTTAATTGAATTTACATATTTTTCGTTAGTGAAATTAATCTTTAAATTGTTATGAACTGCGCTAAATTATTATTTAAATACAAAAGAGAAACATAAATACAGAAAATATAAAATAAAAGTTGCTTAGAATACAAATCAAGAACGTAACGTTAAGATTCTCAAGTTTGATTGAAGAGGTGTTAAAATAACTCCATGTAAGATTTATTTTAGAAGGAATCTTTGTAGTTCTATTTCAAAAAGATTTTGTTGTATATATTGTTTTTGCTTACTCTATTTCAATTCACTGAGACAAAGCTATACTTATTGTTTGCTACTAAATATTTGTTCCAAATGATAATCAGAAGTAAACATTATGAATTTGATAATTGATTTCCTGTGCATCGATTATTATAAGATAAAAATTAAACATCTGAATATTTTAATTTTTATAATTCTGTATTTTACACAAAACTTTGTGATCAATAAGCAAATGTATAATTATTTTTAAACTGATGAGAAATACAAGTTATTTTATAAGTTCCAAATTTCAGTATCTAAGCAAATGTTTGAATAAAATTATAAAATTAATTCCATATCAAATATAGATCTTATCACCACTTATTTTAAATGTTTCTCAAAGGTTCTGAAAAATTAAATGTATAATCGTCATATCTAAAACATAGATACTGAATATAACGGTGTGGCAAAAATGAACACTAATATTAATTAATTTATGGAAAGAAATCCATGATATACATGGAGACTTAAATTTAGAGACATAAATCAATAAAAAAATAATTAAGAAAAAATTTGGTTTTTCATGTGTGGGAAAAGTGTTTGCACAAGAAAATGAAAGTTCTAATAGTTCAATTAGTTATCAAAAATCAGCCATATCAAATGTGTGATAAATGTTTATAGCAAAAAACTGACGTTATAAAAATATAAAATGTTTAAGCAAAGAAAGCTTTCTGAATTACCATGTTTTTTTACGTAAACATGAAAATCGTACTGAGGTATCTCCAGGAGATCACTCTTTTCTCACAGTATGTGAGATGATGAAGTTCCAATGACACGGGTTTTGGAGAAAAATGACAATGAAAAGTTATGACATAAGTTCTTAAGCATTATTTTGTTTAAATGCAAAAATGTTAAATGCAATCATTTCTCTTGCCAAAACATTTTAGTACATTAAAGTCACAATTCACATAGTGTTACATCAAAATATTTTAAATCAGACAGGAATGTAATGCAGAGAGGTTTAAATAGAAAAAAATTGCTATAATAATAAAATAATATTTTAAAGTAACTCCGATGAAAATTGAAGTTTAAATGTTTATCGTGATTTTAAAAACTGTGTTTTCTTAAATATTGAAACAACATTCAAGTAGTTTTATAATGTATTTCAAATAGAGGGTGCATTTAGTACTGTTATAATTTTAGCCACTTAAAAAATTTTGTGACATATTGCCAATAAGAACCTCTTGAGCCATTTTTTAAACATATTTATGTCAGTATAAATTCACACTTTGCTTTCGATGCACCAATAATATCTGTGTCTTAATCTGTTCTAATTTAAATCTGTTTAATTATTCATCCATGGGTACGTTTCAAAGTATATTTTGTTCAAATTTAACATTATGTAGCATTTTCATAAAATATTATCAAACAAGAGATTGATACATTACAGCACATAGTCAAATTTTTACACCACAGTTTATTATTCTGACTACATTATGCCTAGTGTTAATTATTTTGAAAAGAATCTCATATTGTGAATCACTTTCTCCCTCCAATGACTTATAAAATTTAACGACTTATGACTTTTTTTAGTTGATTCGGGAAATTAAGAATTTACCCTGAATATCTGATATTATCTTTTAATATTTTAAGATATCATTCATCAATATATATTTAATGCACAAGAAGAGAACTTTGCATGGTTTTAGAAAATATTTATCAGAAAGACATACGTATCCTTAAAAACTAATATCTGGAAACTTATAACCAGTTTTCTTTGTACATATTTTCTGTGAATCAAATAAAAATTACAACGAAATGTCTTATTACCCAAAATATTATTCATGCATTTTCTGTAACTCTTATACCACTTATTATTAGCTCATGAACTCTATTATTTGTTCCATGTGATTAAATAATTCTTACTACTTTTATCACATGGAGCTCTCTCACTGACTTAGTTTTAAACTACTTTTTTACAACTTTTTTTTAGATTTTTTTCTTTCTCATATATTTGTTTTTAAGTTTCAACACGAAAATACTTCCCTTGTTTTGAAATAAAAACACCATAATTATTCATAACATAAAATTTTTTACTTGATGGATGAAATTAATCGTATCTTAAGATATAACATATAAAAATATATTGAAAAATAATAAAAGGGATAAGAATGTGTATTAAAATTATCATATTTTAGTATGCAAGTGATAGTCTTGAATATTAGACCCTTTCTATAATGTTCAATAAATGCATTAAATTTATATTCATGCCAGATTATTTTTTATTTGTTCTCATTTAATTAAATATAATAAAAACAAAACCAATAATAGAAAGAAAATATTTTGAATAATAAATTTAACATCATTTGATTAAATATCCTAACTTTTAATCATCACTTATTTGCAATTTTAACTTATTGTTTAGAAAGAAAATAAGGGTATATATATATATATATATATATATATATATATATATATATATATATATATATATATATATATATATATATATATATATATATATATATATATATATATATATTTATATATGTATATATATGTACTATTACAATTCTTTATATTTATTTCAAATACTTTAATTATTTCTTTTCTAATTCGTGTAATATGTGTACCATGAAGTGAAAAAATTTAGTTCTGATTGCTTCCTATAATCCTTTCATAAAGTGCATTACTGAATTGTGTGTCCCGTTTCAAATAGCTTTAAGAAGATTTTATTATGTAGGCAAAATTGCATTGAAAAGTCACCCTTCAAACTCATGCAAAAAAAATAAATCCAAAAACATTTTTTAAAATTATTCTCAAATTCATTAATCTCAAATTACTATACTTTATCATTTGAAATAAAATTTCCTCTATTATTCCTAAAATATATATAAAATATTAGGAATATATCTAAAATATTAGGGATAAAAATGATATTATAAATTGGTTTAAAAATCATTTGTTTAAATATTTTTAAAAGAAAATATTACTTTCAAAAATGAAAAAATTATTCTGCGATTGCAATTCTGAGTAAATTTTACAAAAACATTTAATGTTTATTTGTAAGTTCAGCACTTAACGAAATTTTGAAAATATTTCAAAATTTTTTACCTGTTTTCATAAGAGTTTGAAAATGTTTCCTAGCTGTCCATATTTTCAAAAAAAAAAAACAAACGTTAATATTTTAAAAGAGTTTTACACGCTTGCATGCAACTATAAAAAAAAAGTAAATGGATATTCACAGAATTTAAACTTACTGATAAAAGATATTTAAATAAATTAAATATGTTTGTGAATATTGAATTCACTGTTTTAAACATTTCAAAATGTCTGAAACAGTGAATTCAATATTTTTATTGCTTTTGAATAAATAATGAAAATTTTAAAAACGAAATTTTTAGTTTTAATTTCCAATATATTAATAATTTCTATAAATTTATGCAGATATTATCTTACTCATTTAATGTAAATACATGATTTCGTTAATTTATTTTCTTGTAGTTAGCTTTCTAAAGTTCTTACAAATATGATCAATATTTCTAAAATATTACAACTTTGTGATGACATTGGTTTTTTATTGTAGTTTGCTTAAAACATTTCTTAGATAAGGCTATTAAACTAAGAAAAAGTTTAAAAAAAAGTACTATTAGGTGATAAATTCAAGTAAATAAAAATAAATAATCTTTTGAAAAAATCGTTTATTTTTTATTTATTATTATTATTATTATTTTTTGTTAAATTTGACAATAGGTTTTGAAAGCTTCAATATGCTCATATTATACAATTAGAAAATATTACATTATTAATTTTATATATGGAATATAGCATTTCTGAAAAGGATAATAATGACTAATTTAAAGAAATATTATGTGTGGAATTGACATGGTAATATAAATATATATATATATATATATATATATATATATATATATATATATATATATATATATATATATATATATATATATATATATATATATATATATATATATATATATATATATATATATATATATATATATATATATATATATATATATATATATATATATATATGAATGAATTTAAAAAAATATCTTACAAAGCCTTTATTAGAGTCTTTTTCTAGGTTTATTCTATACTAATAGTTCTAATGGTAGAAAATCTGAAACATTCCCTGCTCCAAACATGATAAATAAATTTGTTGCAAAATATTCTACAATGTTTCAACAGTAATCAAGAAATTATACACATTGAAAACAAATATTTTTCAATGACATGCGGAGTTTACTCACAATTATCAGGTTGAATAAGAATAGCTTATCAGCACGAGAATATTGCGAAATTGGTATAAATATTCAGAAATTAATTCATTCTGAGTATCTCAAAGATATCCCTTCATAGATAGGGGTTCATGTATGCTGGTCTTAGAAAAATAAATAACAAAAAACACACCATAATATTTTTTGTGAATTTTAAGAATGCATAAATATTAAGAGGAAAGAAATCTGTGAAGCTATAAAATATTTATAATTATAAATGTGCATATGCAAAGAAAAATTTTAAAATTCATGATATGTATTTTTCTCTACATTAAAAATTAATCGTGAGGGATTTATCTAAAAAATTACATTTTTTTCTCTGAGATATATTTTGATTTGGTCATTAGACATTGATTGCAGAATAAAGAACATCTTAGTTTCAGAAGAGATTATACATGTTCACAGTTGTGTAAGCTAAAGAAATGATGTTAAATTAAATAAATATTTCAAGCTTTAACATTGAAATATATTTTATAAGAAAATAATCAAGTTTTATTTTCATTAATTTTCCTTAAGCTTTAAATATTTTTTATTTAAAAATATTACTTGCATTATTATTGTGGTATTTTATTATTAACAATTGTGAAGGTAATTCCAATTCAAGGCGAATCCCATATGTTTTAATATGATTTCATTTATATTACTTAGATCAATTGCAAAGAGAAAAATTTATTACATAATTTGTCTGCAATATTTTAAAATATATTCTTTTCAAAAGCACAATCCCAAAGACAGATTCTGGTTTTTGAATAAAAAATGGTTTTTGTTATACTTCACATTTCATTAACATGTAACTGCATAGTTAACTCAAGAGTTGCATATTATATTTTTAGAAAAGTAACATTTATTCCTAGAATAATTTATTCTTGAAATGAAAAATTGTTTTTTAATTAATTATAGTATTCATAATAAAACATGCTATTACTTAAAAATTAATTAATTCTTTAAAAATAAAATAATTTTTTACAGCAAATTGAAATTAGGAAATAATTCTTGAAATGCAACAGAAATGTAAAAGATAGATTCAATTTATTTCAACAGTAATCTTGAAAATGAACATTTCCATGAATCGTATTTGAAATTTCCTTGAATTATTCCCCAAATTATTTTTCCAAATACATTCTAGTATTTTATTCTACATTATTGTTTTGGGTAAAAAAAATACTGACAGGAAAGTAAGTTACTTTAAGATAACATTTTACCAAGAATAATTCATTTTCGGAGTACTTTGTTAATGACATGTCCATGAAGCGGAATTTTTTATTTTTATATTTTTTTATCAAATCTGCCTATATTTTCGTAAATTTTTCCCATTTAAATTTATTAAACTAAAGATACTTAAATTCTTGCTCACCTAATATTCCAGGATAGAAATTTTCTAATCTTAAATTGTTTCAAGAACACAAATAGTTACTTTTAAAATTTGTGAAGAATTAAATTTATATAATTTTCATTATAAATTAGTTTTTACATTAATTTAAGTTTGAATTCATCATTCTAAAAACTTAACTTAAATTTTTAGGCTATAAAGTTTAGTAAAATGAAATAAAATTAAATTTTCTATACAACCTCAATTTTACTTGTAACAAAGAAATTTTATTCTAATAAAAATATTATATCAGTTTTTTCATTATAGGTATTTCTTATATTTTTAAAGTTTTTATAATATCAATTATTAACTTAAGGTTACCATTTGTATATTAAGGATTAACTTTTCTTAAGAAAGCTGAAAACATTTCTATCATAAGCAAATTATTGTAAAATTAATTTTAAGGATGCTCTGTAATTTTAAAAAGAAAATTTTTGTACATTAATAAAGGTTCTAAAATTATAAATGCCTAATATTATACATTCAGATGATTTCAAAAGCTTGAAAATAATAATTAATACCCTTTTTTAATATAAATTTATTGAATTTTGAATCTCGTTTCCTGCGTGTAAAAACACCATTTTGTGATTTTTTTGAAACAAATTTTGTTTATGTTCATTTCATCTTTAAAGATAATTTGTTTTCAAATCATCTTTTCATAATAACCTCTGTGATTTGTTTTCAGACAGCAAATATATATGTATTAATAAATTTTAGATGTGATTTCAACAATAATTCCCTCCAAAAAATTCTTTTTACTGACTCTTAGTCACTTGAATCAATACTCATTTATAAATCGACATATGTGCTCGGATGAAACCTTTTGAGTTTGATAAATGAGTATTGATTTTGTGGCATGAAAACTTTTTTGAATTAGTTTCTGAACTTGTACAGAGCTAATTACAATTTCATTGAGTTAAGGGCGTAAATTGTTTTAATAATAGAGTTCAGCCGAGTGCAATAAGTCTTAAGAGAAAAATTTCTTTACACAAGTTTAAAACTATTTATTTAGAAAAGTATTATTAAAAATTTGTTTATTGTTTCCCTCTGTTTGTGCTTTTTAAGTAACAAAAAATAAAAGGTACATTAATTTAAACAAAGGTAAACACTTTATAGTGAATTATTTTAATTATTTTAAAATTCATAACAGAAAATTTATAATTCAATTTCGTAATTGAAATGCCTTAATGAAAGTTAGATAGCTGTATCAAACCATTCTTATATACTATAAATTTTTATTTATGCACATGTTTCAAATATTAATTAAAAGAATATTTACTGAAAATTTCAAACATATATAATTAGAATTTTAAGTGAAATCCCTTATAATTTTTTCAATATACCTTGTTTTATAACATGATTTGGTATTTTTTCACCTTTAATTTGAAATAAAAAATGGTGATACTCTGCATTTATAACCTGTTATTAAATATTAATACAGAATAAAATGATATAAGTAGTTTAGAAGTAGTAAACGTTTATCACTTATATATCGATATATTCATTTTGTTTTTTCTATGTACATATTTATGCACATAACAATTATATTTCACTTATACTCGCATCATAAAATACATGAAAACTGAATGTTTCAAAAAATTTTAGTGGCATACATATTATCTTTTAAATCATGATCAGAATGATATTGAATTTTTATTATTTTCTCAATGAAGTGTTTTAATTGATGAATTTGTACATGAAAAATAATGATAATACTGTGTAAAATTATGCAATATTAAAATACCTTCTTAATTAGAAAATAATGTAAGTTGTGTATTTATAACTTTAACCATCTATTTTTGTACTGCAAATAAAATATCATGTTTCTAAAAATGGCTATGTTTGTCTTATTATCATAGAAATTATTATTAGACATTTTTAGTTTTGTTAATTGAACAAAAAAAGCTAATTCTTTGCAAGGAACAAATTAAATCAATAAATTTAAACTTAGTTAACTTGATGTAAATAAACTATTCAACATAATTTGCTCTGGAAAATATAGCGAAAATACAATGGATATTAAACTATTCATAAGGAAATATGAAAAAATCCTGATTTTAATATGCAAAAAATGAATGCTAAATACTTTTGTAATTATTTGTTTTAAATACCTCATTTTATATTAAAACTAATTTTTTTAAAACAATATCACTCTTACAAATTTCATACTATTTGTTTCTTAAATTTTTCAGTACATATAGGATTTTGAGGTAGTTTAATTATTTTAAAATTCAAGTTTTAAATTAAAAGAATCGATCTATTTTCATTGTAATATAAAATAATCTATATTACTAACAATAATTGCAAAAATGCATCCATATAATTTTTCTTTCTTGAAGTATTTGTTTTTCATGTAAATGTATGTATTTCAAAATCTGAAGAGAATGAAAATGGAAAGCTAGTTTCCACTATGTTGCTTCCGCCTTACAGTTATTGATCTTATTTATCGCAGAATCCATACACTATTTTTAATACCCGTTTTTGTTCACAATATTCTATACAACTATAAAGAATAATGCCTCCGAGAATTCCTTTCTCTATTGCAATTAGCAGATAACAAGAGCTCATTCCGTTTGTTGAGCTATAAAAGATTAGAAAATAGTATTCTAATAATTTGCTTAAATCACTTTTTCTGCAGTGCCTCCCAAGCAACGTACAGCAGATTATTGCTACCTCTTATGATAAAGTCAGAAGTTTAGTTGAAATGGTGAATGGGCTTATGGTAGCCAATGTAATTGAACCATCGATTCGCTTATTCAAAACAGGAGAGACGAAGCAGAAAAATATTCTGATGTATATATCATTACTCCTTTTTCGTATAAAAACACACAAAGCTTCTATATCTCGTACACCTCCTCGTTACAAATCTGACATCAGAGACTCTAGAAATCAAAAGCCCTGATTTTGCCGCTGATGTTTCATGCAACGTGAAACAAAGTGTACTGTGCTTTGTTCCTTTCAACAAGTAATACACACTTCTCTAGTTCTAAGGGCAGCGGTAGTAAGTTTACTTAGG
This sequence comes from Latrodectus hesperus, assembly GCA_037975125.1. Lineage (NCBI taxonomy): Eukaryota > Metazoa > Arthropoda > Arachnida > Araneae > Theridiidae > Latrodectus > Latrodectus hesperus. Next base: position 66,216,328 of record CM075856.1, on the reverse strand, counting down.
GCCTCTTTCTTATTATTGGAAGCAAATGAGTTCAAGTCTTGGCTTAACGGAATATCTTCTAAGCTCACTGAGGCAGCTGAAGCATGTGAATTACAGAATGGTGGAGGTAGTACATCGAACCAGCAGCTCAGATATAGCTCAGATTTATCAATTGTAACTTTCCAATAAATGAAATAATTCAAGATATTTAACCGATACCGGTGAACATGTCTCTATGGTTCCTCACCCAAGGACATTAAAACAATGCCGGTCGGTTTCTCACCAGCTGTTAATAGAAAATGGAATTCCCAATACAACGCTCGCTCAGCAGCTGTAATCACTTTAAATAAGAAGAATATTCCGTGGCCATTTATTTTTGACAACGTCTTGCAACTGACAATCTGAGCTGATTGTTAAGGATATGTGCTTCACTCTTCGAAGAACTTGTTGACTCATGGAAATATTGAACATGGAAAAACCTAAATGGCAGCTACTATACCTTTTGGACTTTTAAAGTTTCTCTTTATGTTAATTGTATTGTTAAATACTGTTGTTACGATACAGAGATATATCCATCATGTATTGAAAGGTATGGCTTTTGGTATACCATAATTTGATAATATTTGGGTCAATTTAGATTTTGAAGAGCATCATCATCTGCACTCATGTAATCAGTTGTTTCAGCTATTTGAAGAAGATCGTGTGATCAATATTGGCTCAAAGTGCATACTGAGATAAGCATCTGTAAAACTTCTTGGACACATTATGTCAATAGAGATTATTTCTACAGTACAAGAGAAAGTAGGAGCTATCTTTGATTTTCGGAAACCCGAAAATATAAAATAGCTTCATAGGTTTCCAGCAATTTGCAAGTTTTGCTTAAATTTTAAAACTAATGCTACCAGACCACAGGCAGAACTTTATATCTACCTCAGAAAAGGGCATTAAATAATTGAACTGCCATGCATTATTGAGAATATTCTCTTGCAGTATTTGAAAAGCACAAAAATGATTTACAGAAGCCACGGTCCAGAGCAATGTAACAACAAAAGAACCGCTTACTATTGTGGTAAATGCATGAGAAATTGAGGTTTGTATTGCTGTATTGCTCTTCATCAGAAGATAATTAAAAAATGGTATGATTTAGCTTTTTTTAAAGGACTCTCCTGCACAATGAAGATATAATGCACATGATATTGAACTTCAGGCATATGGCAGCAGTAAGAAATTTTACTTTTTTTTAATCATAAGCATTTGATATTTGCTTTCATTCAGAACGAAAATAAATGTTCCTTATGACTGACACGAGAGTTGAATGTGATTGGTCAGCTTACAAAACATATTTTCTATCTAATAACCTAAATATTCGATATATAATGGCCTACCTGTTATCCCGTATACAAGTCTCAAAAGTTAATGCACTAGATGCTGTTGATTTCCAGAACATTCCTGAGAAGCTACAGTGAAAATTCCATATACTAGATAAACCGGCTGATACTTCTGTTACTTACCTCAGACTGCAGCCTCTTCCATTTTGATAACCTTTAGTCTTCATCCGTTTAAATGTCCCAGTCATGCATCCATTTACTATTGAATGTTTCAGACTAGCCATGTTTTAGTCTACAATGTTTTTTACATCCAGGAGCAAAACCATCTTTCAGTTTGGTTGCTGAGCGATATGTTTCGCCATCAATGAGATACTATGTACTTAGCGGGCTCTAACGCATTTGCAGTATCAACAATCAAATGAATCTTGGAAAACAAACAAGAAGTAAGGACTGAAATTTTGTGCCTAATAATTCCTCGCTTTGAGCATGTTCATATTGACATTATAAGAACTCTTCTTGCAGCACACTGTTTTCGTTATTGCCTTACCTGTGTAGATATTTTCTATAAGTAGTCAGAAGCATTTACTATAGAAGAGCTTTCTTTATAAACTTTAGCAATAACATTATATTTTGGCTAAATATCCATTTACAACAAACAAATGGACAACAGACAGAGTGAGTCATCTCTCTTTGATAACCTAATTTAGTTTTTAAGCCCCACATGACACCTTACGACTCTCTTCTATACAGAGACAAATGGTTAAGTAAAGATATTCCAATGGCAACTGAATACAGCCTTAATGGCTCATAGCGGTGATCAGTGGACTACTGAGATATTAAATATATTTATGGGGCTTCAAGCTACATGGAAAGATCTTCAAGTAGCAAATGCACAAATGGTGTATAGGACTCCCATACCTCTCAGAGGATTTTTTCTGGCCATCATTAAACAGCTTTGATACTATTCTTTTTGTGAGAAATTTTAGGAAAGAAAGGCAACAACTTTTACATCTGACAACACAATATTAAGGAGTAATGCAATGTCATGGAAAAGGAGTTATCTGCTCTTACTTACATTTTTCTGCGGTGGAAAACTGTTACAAAATGGTTAGAACATCCATACAAGTTACCTTTTTAAATTATCAACCATTGCGACAAAATATGTTAAGTTCTTAATGAATGGAAAGGAGATTTGATGGATAGAGGCAATACTGTAATCTACTTACATGCTGAAAGAATAGGCAGGAAGTCCAGATGATGTGTGCAGAGATACTTCCTTCCATCATTTGGATCAAGAGAACAATTACTAACAACATAACCAACTGATACTACAACTAGAAAGATACACAGCACTAGTTGGTGGGCGGAGGACAGTGACTCGCTGTTGTGCTTGGTGGATTTTAATCCCAAGAACAGTTAAAATTTCACTATCACTGGTGGAGAGTAACCCGTGGTGTTGGCAATAGGAACTTAAATAGTTCAATGAGGCTATTTGTTGGTGGCATTGTGTTAGCGGCAGATAGAATAAAAAAAAAAAACAATATCGCAATGAGGTTGCTCAAATCACTAGTGTTGGTCAGCATGACTTCATTCTTCAAGATTCAGAACTTTTTAATGTATTTGGCAAGTTGTCGCTATGTCGACACTATGTTTCTTAAATGTTTCTAGTTAAATTTTGTAGTTCTCTATTTACATGAAGATATGTTGTTTTTACTAGTTCATTGTCAAATATATATGAGAAAGTATTGGCACTAACAACACTACGGTTATTTTAAAATGTTTGTGACAGATGTAGTTTTCTTATAAGATACTTAAGGAAATTTTAGAACTGGTCATAATGTTTCTCCAACACTGCATAAAATTATATTTTTCACAAATTAAAAGTCATTCAAGTTTTCGAAATTTCTGTTGTTGTTGTTGCTTATCCTCCATGTCTGACGGAGTCAGAAATTTCTGTAAATGGAATAACGTATTTATCTTAAATCTTGAAATTTATTTAGCATTATAGTGCTTAGAATTAGATCTATGTCTGCATACTGTTTTCATTGATTAAAAATATGCAAATGTTACCTCTATGATATGTTTCTGATTAAGAAACATAATTTATAATCTTGTAGAAAGAGATGGTTGATTGTTATGGTGATGTATGTGTCATGGTGAATTTTCGCATTTGGAAATATTTCTAAAGAAGATCGTATACATTACTTTTTCCGCAATGCAAAATTAGGAAATTCTTGTTATCACTGTAAGTAAACATAATCTTTTCAAATTGAACTTCTAACTGGGAATTGAAATACTAACTGATTATTTAAAATATCGGAGAATGTGTGAATATACTTTTCTACTTAATGTTAGAACTAAAGTCTTTATTAAAAATAATAAATTGATCCATATAATTAAGAAAAATGAATTGTTTTCGAGCATTATTTATTCTCCTTAAAAAAGGATAACATTGATAAAATTACATTTACATCATTTTTAAAACTATGTAATTTACTTTGTTAAGATATTGATCGAAAATCGTAAATGCGCTTCTTCAATTTTAATCATAATTCTTAATTGATTTTGATATTTTTTCTTTGAGGTTTTTAATAAAACTGTAGGGATTATATCATTTTTAAATACATTTACTATAATTTATTAACATTTCCCATTTAGCAGTCTTATTAATTTTGATCACAGTTGATAAAAATATAGTTATGTGATTTTTATTCTAAAGACTATTTTAACGTCAGTAAATTTTCGCAAGCAACTGAATAGAATAGTGAGAGATTGTCATTTGTTTCCAAATTTCAGTTTCAAACATAGAACTCATTATTTTCCACTTAATCTCACTTTAAAACTCTTATCACATTTTCGTACCTCTTCAAATTTTCATTCTATTTAAAATGTAATCTATGTTATATTATTACCTGTAATTAGTCAATTAAAATTGCCTGATTAACTAAATTATCTTTTGTTTTCAATCAAGGCATTAGTTTTCCATAATTATTTTTGTATTCACGTATTCAAAATTTGTTTTAAAAAATTCCTTGTGAATATACTAAGTTATAATTTAGTTGGATTGTACAATTATACAAATTATAATCTAAGATTTATTTGTTTGAAATACCCTGTAAACTGGCAGTTTTTTAGACATTGTATAAGAAAACATTATTAAACCGATAATCTACAATGTTTTTTAGAATAGTCAAATTAAGAACATTCAAATTTAATAAAGAGTTATTTTATTTAAATATACAGAATACAATTTACATAAGATTATTCTTATAGAAAATATCATTAAAATTTTTGACATTTTAACATTTGAGATTACATAAATTTTTGAACCCAGCTTTTATTTTATTTTTATTATAATTAAAATATAAATACACTAGAAGTTTAAATTGAAATGCGATTTACAATACTTTTGTCTGAAAATAAATTGATACATGATTTAATGCGCAAGAAAATCACTGTCATCTCCAAAAATACTTCTTCCAAAAATATTTTCTAATTGCAGATTATACTTCCTTATCACAACTAATCATTCATTATGGATGAATAAATGTTGTTAAATAAATAATAACTAAGTTTCATATTTGAATAAAAAACGGAATTGAAAAGAATAGGTTAAACTAACTTAGGTTATTTATATGCTTTTATATCAACTTAATGACTTCTTAAGTTATTTTGTCATTACTACAACCGTAATTAAGGAAAATAAATACTGAAACATTCCAAACTTTTATCAGGTTAATGACCTTATAATAATGCAAAAAATAAAATTATTATTTTATCAACATACTTTCAACACTCTTAAGGATAAATTAATGTATCATTTTACGTTAAAAATAAGATTTATGTAATAGAGGGTTCTTATGCGAAAAATGTTCCTAATGCAGAGAATGATTAAAAACATTTATAATAATTATAATAATTTGATAACCTTTAATTTAATTTTACTAGATTCAAGTTATTTCGAAATATTTTCATTACCGCACTTACTATTAGTAATAGTTCATATTTTTAAAAGAAAGTCCATTAATTATTATTCGATTACATAACAATATAGAATATTTTATTTCATTCAAAATACATTTTTGAATATCAAAATGCCTAAACGCTTAAACGTAATTAACTATCAATCTGTTATTAATTTATTTACAAAAATATGTCGTTATATTTGTAATATGTTGTTATATTATATACATTTATAAGTTGTTTTATCAAAAAAAAAAAAAAAAAAAAGACTCATAAACCTTTATAATATGTAAAACGTAATTTCAAAAAACATGTATAATAATGAATATATCATATTTTTTTGAAATTTTACAATCTTTAATGTTTTTATAAGAAAGAAATATGTTAGGTTTTGCAAATCTGTGATAAAATAATTTTCAAAAATCAAATATTTTTATGTTGTTGTTGTTGCTTATCCTCCATGTCTGACGGAGTCAGACTAGATCCACGAGTTCGTTGACTGTAAGGAAGTCGAAGACTAAAAGAGGATTGCTAAAGAGATCTTCCCTAGAGAGACCCATGCAATCCAAAAGATGCTCAGGAGAAGCCTGATGATTTTGGCACTTGGTTCAGGTGGCGAAAGTTTTCCTGCCCTCGTTGAAAGTGAGGCACTTAATATGACCACTAGCAAGTCTTGAGAGAACAGTCCGGGTACGTCTGTCACACGGGAGGTCAAGGGACAAACCCAGTTTTGATCCCTTGTACCAATTATGGGTGGGGGTGATTTCCACTCCTCCAAGATTTTTGATTTTTCCCGGGAGTATAACTCCAGAAAAGTAAGTGTGGAAGAGGGAGTATTTGAAATCCTGCAACCCTTTTTAGCAAGATTATCGGCCATTTCATTCCCATGGAGATTCACATGTGAAGGTAGAATATTTTTATACATTCATAAAGTAAAGTAAATCAGATTGATGAATAATTACACGCCATTTTCATGACAACTACGAATTAATAAAATTAAAATTTCTCTATGATAACGTTTATCTAAACAACTGTTTGTCTAATTAGACGTGATTGCTTAATTTAATACATTTAAGTTATTTTGTAATTCCTTTGATCTATATATTCATTGTAATTCAATAAATATATAGTGCAAAAAATTACATTTTTCAATTTACATAATCATTTTAAACAATATTGTAATTATTAATTGGCTCTTCTTATCTGATCATGATGTAAAATACAAACAGTTGCAAGATCAGTAGTTATGCAGAGAGAATTTATTTCTAAATATACAGACCCACACTTTTTGAAAGCATTTTTTATTCAAAAATGTTTCCTATAAACGTAATGAAAATGTTATAAATAGACTCAGTAAGTATATTTACATAGATCAATATTTCTGTGTGTGTGTGTATTCCGAGGGAAACACAAAAACAGGGAAATCAGTTAGATATAAAAGAGAATATAATTCAATATTTTGGTAAAAGAATTTTCATTTTAATAAATAAAATATGCTCACTAAAATTCCTATTTTTAACAGCTTTTTATTTAACCAAAAATAAATGAATTATACAAAGTGAAAGTGTAAATTTAAGTTTAAAAGAAATCTTTTATTCATGAATTATTTAAATTTGTAGTAAATTAAATGGTTTTGAAATCAAAATATGACAAAAAATACATATTTTTAATAAATTGGCAAAGAAAAGATTTAGTACACAATAATGGACTGAAATGTTCATTGCATCATTTCCCTCTCTTTTGAATTAGTGTTTAAGTTACTGAAAATATATTTATTCAAATAGTTGAAATACTTTCATTTTATTTCGAAATAATTAAAAAATAAATATTTTAAGAACTAAATCCATGTACAATTATGAATGTGAATTAAAGTAGAATTTGTATATCTGATATTGGTTTCATTTCAGCAGAGAAAATTAATAAAGTAATTGTGATTTCAATTGTTAACTACGAAATTAGAAAGAAAAAAGGAATTGTATTTCGCTCAACGATCATTTTTGCACCCCAGGAACAATTAGACTGGGGTCTACGATTTAAAGCGGACTCCGAACCACTAAAAGCATAGCATCTTTTTCTAGGGTGGGATTTGATCACACAAACTGTTGAGCTGTAGTCCAGCTCTACTTTACGTTTGAAGAAAATCATAAATAAGTAACCAAATTATTATTCCGCACTGCAAAATGTCCTTCTCAAAAATGCTATACTAAAAAGAAGTTTTATTCCGTAAGTTGAAATCATTTTTAAATGCTTGAAAATATTCAAATTTTAAATTTTCTAAGATTTAATGTATGTGTTTCCAGTTAAAGAATTTAATGTAAAGAAACTGCTGAAAAGTAAATATTTTTTATTATGACTATTGTCAAAAATATTTACTAGTTAAATTATTGATTGATGTTCTTACATTTTTTATGTTTAAATTTATTATTGTAGAATGATTTCCAAGATTTTTTTTTAAAATCTAGAATGCATGCATTTGATATTCTTCAAAAAATGTATGAAATTTAAAGTTTTGTTTCGTCTTTGCAAACTCTGAAAAATTTTAAGAAAATATAGCAAAAGTAATTATTTGAAGAATTTGTTTTAGCTGTGTACACACACATAAAATTAAAGAGGAGAATGTATACATTTTACTTTCCGTTGTCCTTATAGAAATTGACATTTTACTAGTGAATTACAAAAAATGTGCCAACATAAATCAATATTAAATCAAGCTTTGTGAAACGTGTTTTTTAATATATCTGTTTTACGTATTCGTTAAAAAGAAATATTTATTTCTGTTTTATAAATCACAGAATGTAAATTAAGTGATAAAAGTGCCTAAAAGCATTTTGTCTTAAAATAAATATTGCTTCAGTGATTTTGTAGAACATTTTTTGTGTTGGGACAAGCAATGTTTAAATAAATTTTGTACGAACTAATATCCATTTATCTGACTGTTACGTCGATTAATCTTTCAATGACGTAAAGTTAATTTATCTCTTTGGTGACAAATGCCATACATTTAAACATTTTAATTAAATTAATTGCTATTTTATAAAATGTTGCCATAAAACTCAGTCAATTTCTTTACTACTGAATATCAGTGAACAACGAACATTTGTGAGCAGTATATTTTGATGATATTGTTATTTCTCTTACATTATTAATAATTTTATATTACTCAATGAATAATAAGGCAATTTAAATATGTTATTAATATTTCACATTATTGCTTATAGTAAAATATGTATATTTAATGTTAGTAATCATCCTTCAAATTACTTGTGTCATTACAATTTTCTAAAGTATTTTAAGGAGCATGTTGTTGTATAACTTGCATAATTTGAATTATATTTTCTCTAAAGTCTATCATAATTGTTAAAATTAATTCATAAAGTTGTTCTCTTAAATTTTGAAACTTAATTAAATTCCTCTCTGTTAAACATATTAATAATTAATATAATTTTTAAAATAATTCATATATTTTTAACACTTTTTTAAACGTGAGAAAATATTATAAAACCGTTTTTATATTAAAGTAATCTACAAATCTTATATATTTATATTCGAAAAAATATTATGAATTACTCGTATTTCCTAAACTCACTGCAAATTTTATGGAATAACTTTCATTTTTCTAAATTTATTTTCGAAACACCTATCTCTTGTACAAATGATTAATCCGTGTGATTTTTAAATCTCTTAATCGAATATTTTAACTAACCAAAATAGTTGTATTAAAATCAGAAAATAGAATGCCTTTGATAAGTACATTCATACATACACACATACGCTCATACACACTTTTTATTTTACAACATACAATTTTGCGATCTTTTTTAAATATATTTCTTTTAGAATCTACATAATTTCATATGAACAGAAATAGTTATACTGGCTTATAAATAGAAACTAAAGTAATAACGCATAGCATATTTTGGAAATAGGAAAAACAAAATCATGTTTGCTTTGTTTCAGTAAATGTTGGTACTTTAAGTAAATTAAAGAAAGAGGATAATCAATTGAGAAAACAAAAATAGGGATTCTTGAATATGATGCAGGATTCTTTAATTAGAATGCGTTCGTGAGCATAGTTGTATTACAAAGTCCTTATTATTGGTCTTGTTACTTAAAAATAGAAGAAATACTCCTTTTGTTGTAAATTATTGGGAAACTTCACCTTTTAAAAGCATTCTAGCTTTGGATTTGCATATTTCCCTCACTAAATGCATATTATTTTACTTTACAAATGTTTTTATATTATATTTATTTGTACAAGAAATTTAGTGTGAAATTAATTGAAGAAATATACTATAAGGAATTTAAGACCATTTAAATAAGAAAAATTGCTAAAACTTTCATTAATTTTAGTCCTTAAATATCAAATATATCTTAAAAATAAATCTTGTGGTAGCATGCTTCTCCTAAAAAGTTATTATATTTAAGAAAAAATTAAATATCTATATTGAACTGTATATTGTACTCATTTGATAATTTTTTAGAAAATATTTACTCCCTAAATTTATTGCTTATTGTAAGTATAGATAATATAAGTGTACAGAAAATTGTTTGAATTATTTAATAACGAAAATAAAATGAGATATTGAAAACTAATATATGCTTATATAGTTATAATAACTAAAAATGTACTATAATTAAATCAATAAATGCTCATTGTCTATAAGTGTTTCTTAAAATAAAACATTACTAAAATTTGAATACATTTATTTTTATATAATTTTTATAAAATAATAGGTAAGGAGGAATATATCTTCTGGATAAGTTCATTTAAATATATAAAAAAAATATTTTAAAACATTTTCTCAACAATATTATCAAATATCTTTAGTTAAAAATACCTAATAAGAATAAAAGAGCATAAAATGGTTAATTTAAGTAATCTATTACTCCTAATAATTTCCATTCCATGCACTTTTCTTTATAGTTAAATTTAAAAAAAAAGATTAAAATTCATTCAGTTTTGAGATATTATTGCTTGAAGATTACCCAAAATACAGTATTTACAAATGTTTTTGCTAAAAGCTATTATCTGCAGTTTGAAACTATTAATCACTTTATTTCAATTCCTGTATTAATAAAGAAAATTATTTCAGAAATATAATTTCCTCCTCTTCACCAGAAAATAAGCCGACTTCAATATTATTTCAATATAAAACTTTAGTTATCATTGGTTAATGCTTCTGTTGTATTTCAAATTAATTTGCAATTAAAAATGTATGTTATTAACCGTAGAACTTATCAAATAAAATTATTCAATTTACTGGACACATACATAATCAGAAATTTTAATACTGCTTGTTAATCTCATAACTAATTAAATAGTGCAAACAAATTAAAAAACTTTTTAATTGAATTAGTTTGCAAATATTTGATTATATTATATTTTGAAATTCATGAAGATGAATTACTTTTGTAACTTCAGTTAAAAAAGGGAATATTTGCACAAATAACATTCTCAATATAAGAGAAAAGTGAAAAGTGAATTTAATTCAACTATCTAGTAGATGTTTAATAAGAACAATAAGGCAGATTTATTAAAGATTTAAGGAATTGGTATTGTAAAATGTATGACAGCTCTTTTATTTACAGATTCGCGATAAAATTTCTTGAAAATTCGAAGTTCATGAAATTGCTGAATGGTACTCAGAATTTTTTTAAACATAAATTAAGGAAATATAATATATTTTTAATAAAATTGTGTTTTATTTAAAGAAATTATATTTATTTCTTTAATTGAAATTTGAAATTAATATTCTAGTATAAATTTTAAAAATAATTTTTAATATATATTGTGATAATGTAAATTCTTTTACATAAATCAGCATAAAATTTAGACTCAAACTTCAATAAATATGCCTAAATATTATAGAAAAAAATTTTTATATTCAAATTGTTAAGTTTATTGACTTAAATATGCATATATAATCCATTATGTGAGGAATATAAAAGTACATTTAACTAAGTATTGATTGCAAAATTAAGAAGAGAAAAATAATTATTTAAATCAACAAAAACAAAAATTCATGGATGGTACTAAGAAGAATGCTATGAAGCACAGAATTTTTGTAACAATCTCTAAATTAAAAACCAAGATAAAAAATATCGAATAATTGCATCAGTTAATTTATGAGATTGGGTGCTTGACACTAGTCATATATGTAATTTAAACAATATTAATGCAAAAGCAAATCTTAGATTGCATGTATACTAAACTTTAAAATTCTGAGAAATTAAAAACCTGATATTTTTGGGAAAGAAATGTATTTGAAATAACGAATTTATATAATGATACAACGTATATATTTATCAAAGTGATATTCTCCTATAAATTAAAATGACGATAAAAAGATCTTAAACGCATTTAAACAGAAATTATGTGTTTAGATAAACACAATCATGGATAAACTTTATATTAAAAACTAAGTGTATAAACATGAAAAATGGAGAAAATTGTAGATGCAAAATGTGAGCTAGAATTTAAATGAAGATATAATGTAAAATATATTATATTTTCAATAGGAATAATTATGAATACACTTTTACAAATATAATATTATATCACAAATATAATATTCAAAACACTGCATAAAGTATTGGTCATAATGAAACGTAGCATTTCGTTTATAAATCCCTAACTTTTTTTTCTTATAATTGCAGAATTATGAGGTACGATTCAGAAATTTCCATTCATATTAATTTTACTATCATGTAGAGTGAAATAAATAACTATTGCGCTGTGTAACCTCATTTTCAATTACATTAACTGACATAGGTTTCTCCAATAAACTGCGCAGACATCTTCAGTTCAGTAGTTTAGGAATTTGAATTCTGCCTAGGATGTGGATTTTTTCAGTGGTTTAAAACTCTTTTAAAATACCTTCTGGTTAATTTAGCTCACAAATATTCAAAAACAGTGATCATAAACTCTTTCAATCAGTAATAGTCTAAGGAAAAAAAGCAAAGCTAAAAATGTTCTTATTTGAAAATCACTTAAGTTAGAAACCTGACTATAATCATAGCCTATTTTCCTGCAAAACCCATAAATAGAAAGGAAAATTTAAATAGGCTTTGAATTATATGAAATAAATTGAATATTTTTAAAGGTGTTTCTGTTAAAGTCGAATTTACTTACGTAAACTGTAGAGGTTAGTAAAATTTTCCCTTCTTAAAAAATAATTTATAAAATTCAAGATTATAATAGCTTCAACAATAAAGAATTTAATGCTCAAAATTTTATTATTTTGCATGGAATTTAACACACTTTTCTATGCTGAAAAAATGTTGGTTTCATTATTATGCATTATATTGACATTTTAAATATAATAGGGAAAATATTAGATGGTTCTGTTGTTTGAATCAAAATTAAGTCATATCAATATATTTCACATGCCATCTTGTATGAGAAAGAAGAAAATAAATTAAATAATTAACACCATCCTATGGAATTATAAAGATGAAATATTTATTTCTATAAGTATTTAGTTCCTGTTAGAGCAAAATTTTTGGAGTTCATAAAATTAAAATGTATAAAATAAAAAATATAAATGTTTGTGCTGTTTAAGAAAAGTTTTAGGAAATATAAGAAATATAAGCTCAATACTATTTTCAGAAAATTTTGAAAAAAAAACAGTATGATTCATGCAATATCTAATTTTTTCTTTCTGCTTACAGTACTCAAAATAATTTTTTATAAAATTGGATTGAGATTATAGTAGAAAATATTAATTATAATATTCATAAGTTTATGTTTTATCTAAGCATATATTTGCTCTATATTTTAATAGGATTTATTATTATTTTAACACTTTACGTTTTTATCTGTATTTTTCCATAGAATTACATAAAATTGTTTCTCTGTTATATAAATTATATGTGTCTGATATTAAAATATATTTCAAGCAACACCTTTCAGTAATTAATCCAATATCATATAAAATTTTATAATCAACATTAGATAAATAATTTGCTTAAAAATGATAGTTGTTTCTGGATAGTTCATCAAAATTGCAGAATTCTGCAATTTTCTATTAATAAAAAATGTTAGCTTCTTACAACAAAAATTTTCATGTATTTGAAGTTATATTTTTCTTACATTTATTTTTCCTTGTAATAATTAGAATTTAGAATAGCTTTAGATTTTTCATTGTCGAAGATAGTTTATTTATTTTGTATACCAAAACTTCAATTAATATTTTTCCTTATTGTAACATTTAATGTATTTAAATTTACTAATTTCTTTAAAACTATAATTTTTTAATCTATTGCAATACTATTTATAATGATACGTAATAAATCTTAGAAATATATATGAAAATAGTCAGCAATATCAAAACCTGTTTAAATCAGTCTTAGTTTTCTTTTTAAAAAGACAACATAATCGAAAATTAATTACCTAAAGTTCTACTTTTCCATTTTCAAGGAAATACTTTCACTAAATGAAGTTTTTTATGAATACATTTCTCTCACTCTCCTTAATGAATTATTTTTGTTTTCCTTTCTTATGTTATTATATGTCATATGCTTTTATATTTTAAAATTTTGAAATGTAGAAAAGAGAGAAATACAATTTATTAATAATTTAGAAATTCCTAAAAGGTAGTTTTAGCGTTGATTTTTCAATCTTAATAATTTTTGACTCATCGTAAGTACTCAAAATAAAAATTTTCATTAATAAGTCTTCATAGATGGTTAAAAAAACTAAAAAAATCACGAATATTGTATTTTCTATGAATACTTAAAAAGTAAACAGAGGTATTCAATAATTTTTTAAGAAGTTTATTATCAGAATGATTAAGTTTAGAAGCATTATTTTACAAATGAAAAGTCAGTAAAAAATATTTGAAATATATGTAGTTATTTATTTTATTACAACTTATTTTATTAAAATGAAAGAGGGGAATTATTTCCGACATCTTTTATTGGAAATTATTTTAAAAAGTTACTGTCGCTACCGTATCTTTTCAATTTCATCACAACAAATATTTTAAAATCAAAATATTTATTTGCTTCGGCATATATATATATATATATATATATATATATATATATATATATATATATATATATATATATATATATATATATATATATATATATATATATATACTAAAATTAATTCATTCATCAATAAGTGTATGTAAATGGAGCAGTCATCAACTGTTATAAAGCAATGTCGCTCTAACCCATATTTCCTTTTCATTAAATTTTAGAATTTTTGAATATTTCGATAAATTTAGACATGTAAGCAAAACTGGATTTCATCTGAAAACATGATGCAAAGTTATTTCTACCCCATATTTGTAATTTATCACGTCACTGATGGCACGCTTGTCGTTATGATACAAAATCATGAATAGATGACGTTATCGTTATAAAATTGGTACTCTATTTAACAACAGTAAAATTGTTGAATTACTTGAGCAAATACTTGTTGTCAACAAATGATCATATTCCTTGACTCAGGTTTAATGATGTGGCTGCACGATCTAGTATGTGAGTGACATCTGTATATTGTTGGCTATTATAAATATAAAATAACGATTTAAAGACTCCAAAACTGTTCCTTTAAGTTAAAAGGAAATGCTTTCCCACATCAACTAAATTTATTAAAGAGAAAACTGTTACGTATGGAATAATTTGAACAGTCAGCAGCATCTTTGTGAAATAGTGTATTTACCAATACATTAGTGATTTTTCAGGTTTAATACTTTATTATCATTTAAGAAAACTAAATAAAGTAAAATGTTAGACAAGTCTATTTAAAAATACGAATGAAATAGATGAAATAGGAAGTTAAACAAAGAATAAACATGTAAAAGTAATATATCAAAGAAAATACTTTGCTTGACATTGTTACAGAGAATTACATATACAAATAAGAATAAATTTTAGCCATTGTGTAACATGTGTAATTGGATACTTTGTAGAAATATTTCACAAAATTATAATGATAATGTCAACACCTTGAATTAGATTTGAAGTGTCAAATCTTGGGGTTTTAGAATTTAAGTTTCGATGAACAAACATAATGGGAGCAGACCCATGACATTTAATGGAGTTGCGATATTAGGATTTTATAGCAACTGTTGATTATCTCCTTAGCATGCAGAGACATTTCTCCTGCAGGAATATTTCTACATGCTAAGCAGGAAATTAATTTTTTAACAGTTAATTTACTTAAAGCATAAAATAAGTAATAATTTTCTTTGATAGTAAAATTAATTATTCTAGCATTCTTCCGATTGAAATTCCAGTCTTGGCAGACCATTGATCTCCAAATTTGGGCTTGGGTATGATCCATCATTTTGTAACCAATTCTAGCAATATACATTTAAAATGTAAGATATGCTTGGATAAATTAGATATTTAGTATGTATAGTGCACTTTCAGCTTAGAATAATTTTCAGGTTAGATATTTACAGGTTATTAGTGACAATAAATATTATAGTTCATTGAGCTGTCAAGATAGTGAAATTAAGCATGTTGCAGATTTCAGAGAATTGTTGAAACAAATTGTTGCATTGAAGCATGAATTGCTATTAATAACTCCACTGTTATCAATAGTTGAAAATTAAAATTCAACATGAATATTAATTTTTCATTTTGTAGGTGTCATGGGACCCGAAAGGACTAATAATATAAGTACGGTAAAGAGTAGCTCCTTGGTAGCTACAGTTCAATCAATGTCAAATGCAGAAACATACTAGTCTGTCCATATAATTCTTATCTGAGTCATCCCAATAGCCTTTTACTAAGAAACAACATTAACACATAATTTAGATAAGGCAAGAGTTTGCTATATAGTTTCTTCATTTAAGTGCATTGTAGACCTCGCTGGGTCAGCTTTGTTACAGGAATGTATTTAAAAATTAATAATTAGCCTAATACTTCATATGTACACTGGGCAACTCTTTTGATATTTTAATTGTAATGACAAATTAATTTTAATTTTTTTGAACAATGGAACTGATACTTTTTACAGTAAAGGTACCTTTTCAAATCCTGAAGTTCTTAATATGAAGAATATTTTTTATGTAATAAAAATCTGAGAATTAATAAAAATCCAAAGTATGTTCCAAGATTTCAACGATATTAATTAAACATCACTATTTATTTACTTATTTTTGCTTATAAGATATTACATTATCCCCCCCAAATAGATATGTATTTAATAATATCAGTTAATTATTAGATGAATGTTTATAATACTTATGCTGAATACATCTACAAATATTATTCTATTTGTAACATATTAAGAATTTTAAATGCTGTTTAATAATTATTGAACTCAATTATATATATTTCATTACTCCAGTGAAAATACGTGAATACGAGTACGTTTTATTTTACCAATTTTCCTTCAGATCTATTTTGTTTTTTTGATATTTAAGCTAATTAAAAATATATTTTTGTACATTTTCGTTTAATATATCAATGGATTTGATAACGATTATTTAAAAAGTATTTGTTGTTGTTGCTTATCCCCGAGTGGCAGTACCATCACACCAACCCCATGAATCCAAAAATAGTCAGTCTCTCAAGCATCACCTCCGGTCTCAACTCTACGTCCCCTCTCTCACACTCAATGCACTGAAAAATATGAGATTGGGAGGCCTAAATCACTCGACATTTGGGACAGAGAGGGTAGACCTTGGTACCAGAGATGTGTCTCTAAGCAAGAAGGTGGCCACTTCGCAGTCGTGTCAAAGCCGTTTGGCTGCATCTCTTGTGTTTATCCACTAGTGCGGAATCAGGATGTTTGCATGTGTACCATTCGTGGGTAGGAATGGTATCTTTAAAAGTGTCATTGATAGACATCCTAACTCTAGAGGTCAGCTCTTAGGACGACAAGCAGTCTCCAATGATGATATTCTGTAGGCTTCCATCCTTGGCCAACTGATACACAACTTCGTTCCCATACACATTAACATGAGATGGCACCCACAGGAAGACTATGGTACTGGCTTTCAAGTTAGTAAGATGTTGTACTATTTTAGTTGTTGTTATGTCACCATGCCACCACCACTGGGCCAGATGCTGTATGAAGCTTCGGCTATCACCAGATATAAATATCAGAGACTATACCCTCAGTAACACAGAAATTTAAAGCCTCTTCAACTGTCAAAAGCTCAGCTCGAAAAACAGAACAATAATTTGGATTTCTTCTACAAATATTTTTGCTAGCTCCCTGTTGAACAAACACGCCGCTACCCGACTTAGCACCCTGACCCCTACTGCCATTCGTGTAAATTTGCAGTGCATTAAAGGGAATAAGGTGGATTATTTCTAAGGCTAGCTGTCTGAGATATTCTGGGTGTTGAGTTCTCTTGTTAGAATGAGAGCATAGTTCGGTCCTAAAAAAGACCCGATCATGAAAGATCGACTTTGCACCCGTACGGCAGGCCAATAAAACGGGCTCCACGTCCTCCAGCAAACAACCTTCTCTCTGCGCCTTACTCAGTGGGCTATCACGCTTTAGTCGTTGTTTAGATCTCCAGGCACCTAAAAAACTAGATGTTCAGGTCTGGTCACCGTAACTGGCAAGTCTGGCAAAGTAGTTTGTTAATAACATTTTCTTCGTAATCCAAAGGGGAGTAGATTAGCTTCATAAAGAACAATGTCTCTTGAACAGCTATTTCGGATACTGGCGATGATTCTGGCAGCAGACTACTGTACTCTTTCGAGTTTATCGAGATTACAGGCTGAGGCAGATAGATACACCTGATCACCTATTTCAAGTATTGAGGCAGATTCTTATAAGAAACAATTCGAGCTGTGGAATTATGGTTCGACTATTAGTGTTAGCGACAGAAGCTGGTCTTCCAAGAATGCATGGACTCGTACTTTGAGGAATGATCCTCCCTGGATTCATAGACAAGTGGAATGGTCGCCCATTCCTAACCATCTTGACCATTTTGCCTACACTGATGGCTCTAAGATTGTCAATAGAGTAGGATGTGCCTCCATTATTCTTTGCAACGAAGTTGTGATCTGGAGCACCAAAGTCAAACTGAATGATGACGCAACGATATTCGAAGCGGAAGCTTCTGCCATTCTTCTTACCAGGAAATACGTTCTGGAACATAATGTTCCGGTCTGCCACATCCACACAGACTCTAAATCTGTGCTCACGGCCCTCTCTCCTACAGTCATCAATAGTGACGTCATCAGTGACATTAGGGAGATTCTCACGAACAACCCCCAAACTTTTACCTTTCACTGGGTAAGAGCACTTGTGGGCATCCGTTTCAATGAGGAAGTGGATAAAGCCGCCAAAGACGCAACCACAAATGAGGATATTGGAATCCCAGTCCGACTCAGCAGGCAACAGATTATCATTCTTACCAATGTAGACGAACTGCACAGATGGCAACATCTCTGGGAATGCTCCACCAAGACCAGGAGACTCTACTCATTCATTCCTAAAGTATCTAGAAAAAGAATCTCTGCAGACTTCTACTTCAACCAGTTTCTCACCGGTCATGGTTCTTTTGAAACCTATAGAAGATGATTACATGGACAAGATGACATCTGCCCACATGATGGAGAGACTCAAGACGTCAATCACCTCATATTCGACTCTGAGCACTACGCTGATGTCAGGACATGCTATTTCCCAAGTTCTGCCAGAGCTTATAGAGCCCCACAACTCCTCTCCAACAAAGGCTTCCGGAAGGGGATCCAAGAGATTCTACTGCAAGAGATGCAGTACCAATTCACTGGCTGACTCTACCTCTTCTGTTCTCTGTACATATGTAAAATTTCTTAAGTGTATTTAATCTGGTATCATACTGTATTGTAACCTTGTTTGTATTTTTATCTTGTATCATACTGTTTTGTAACCTTGTCTGCATTGAATTATTATAGGCCAAATTGGCTCCCATCTTCCTGTCAGAGCGAGTTCCAATGAACGTCTCTCTCGCCCCATCACTTTGAGCTTTTTTTATAGTGGTTTGGGTCACCCCACCACTTCCTGGGAGTTCTTTCGGTCATTTGACCTTTGCGACCACCTGAAACTTTGCTTCGGCCTTGTGGTGCATCTCTTGACTGGATTAAGCAACGACGTTCACTCACCGCATACCTTCGGGTGGGTCGGTAATCCATTATGAAATATTCAAGTATTGGACGGATAAGGGCTATGTAGGTGTTTCTCAAAGTTCGATGTCCACTCCCCAACTCCTACCTGATAGGTACTTCAAAATCTTTAGCCCTTGCCTACCCCTCAGAACCAAGTAGTCAATATGAGCCCTGCCAAGCACTTCCAAATCCAAAATAAACCCTAAGTATTTGGGATGCCTCACACAATTTAATCTCCTATCCAAATGTAATATCTCAGGTTCCAAATTGTACAGATGTCTGTTGGTTGTGAAAAGTGTGGGCACAGATTTTGAGGGTTTAAAAATTATTTTGTGGCTCATAGCGAAAATCTCAAAATTAAGGAGGGAGGAATTAACTGCTTTTTGAGCACAAATTACACTTGCGTTGCTGCTCCATATAACCATATCATCTGCATATAAACCCATGCAGGTATTAGATCCAGCACCAGCCTCTATTCCAGCAACAAAGACAGAAAAAAAAGTGGGGCTAAGCACAGAGCCTTGTGGTATAACCCTGACTCATTCTGTAATTCATAGAGATGCTATCTCCCATTTTACCCTAATATATCTAAAGTATTTGTAATAATCGTTAGCAAATTCAATTAAATAGTTTGGTTACAGTAAAAAAACTTAGAAAATAAGTTCAAAATGTATCCAAAGCTCACAAGCAAACATGAGTTATTTTTCAGCTAAAAACAGTATGTATTAGAAATACTATGAGATAATAAGTGGGTTAATCACATCTTAACAAACATCATAGTTGTACGTTTGAAGTACTGAAATGTTACGATGGCAGTGTCATTGCAAAAAATTTAAACTTAGTTTGTTAACATCCAAAATCTAATAATAATATTTAGGCATTTCTATATGTATTGTTGATTCGATCCAAATATATCGTTCGAGATATATTTAATGATATACATAAAATTTGTGGAATCATTTATAATAAATATTTGAAAATCATATTTAAAAGTTTAAATATTAAACAAAGTTAAATATACTTACTGTATTTCGAAATATTTATGTGTTATGTAAACATATTATTCAAAAATGTTTCATAGTTTTTCATTATTCACATATGTTTCCATATAAAGAGTTAAATGACCCATGTTAATGTGAAATGATTGTTATAAGAAAATTTACAAAATTAACGTTTTTCTACTTTTAAAGCAAACGCAGATATAACAAAGTTTGTATTTATATTAAACTTTATGTTTAGAAATCAGTAATCCTTATATATTTTTATTTATTTAACAGAAACAATTAATTAAATTATTTACATAAAAATTATTTATAAGAAATGAATTCCTGTAAACATTGAATGATTTTAAATTAAATGATCATTTAGAAAAATGGTAATCAAGTTTTAATCATAAATAAACAATTAATTTACCTGAAATAAAATTTCAGTTTACTTTCAAATTAAACTAAAAAGTAAACAGAAATATATGTGATTAAAAATTATTTAATATAAACTGAGATAAAAAAATTATCATAATTATTCCCTATCAGAAATAAACATCAAACAATTATAATTGACATCGGTGAATTTACATTTGTTTCGGCTGCACCAAATCATAATATAAATAAAAATTAATCAGAATGCTTTATTAAAAGATATTAAACTTTAAAATCTGAAACAGGCATTTTTTCATAACGACATTTTTTCAATAACATTTTTTCATAACATTATTTACAGTAACAAATGTATATTATTCCACTTTTTTCTAATTTAATTGGAATTTTTGCCAAAATAATACTTTATTCATGTTGGTGCCCTGATAAATTATTCTATTGTCTTCTATGCTGATATGGAAAGAATGATGAATTTGATTTTAAACTATATTTATTAACAAATAATATGTCATGGTGGAAATTGGATTATTCTTTTCTGAAAATGTATAAATCAATTTGGATTTAAATTTTAGTTTTAATTTCTTAAAAATAATATAGAATGATGATCAATTTTACTTTTAGCGCAAATATTTCTAACATTATTTTTGGAAACATAAAAATTTATATATACTTTCAAAGGAAAGGACTTTTTTGGATGAAATTAATCTTAAAATGCCTCAAGATTTCTAATAGTTAGTATATATATTTCCATTTATTAGATTCTTTGAAGAAGCAACATTTTTTTGACATTGCCGTTGACTTCTTAGTTTGAAATTTGGGGGATTTTAAAATTAAAAAATATTTATATTTCCAAACACTATTTTACTAAAATAATAATGATAATAACAATTTATATGTTACAACTGCACACATTAATTGCATAATACTTTTGGAAAAAAGCTACTAGTTCTTATATTTAATGTTACATTTTAATTAAAAAATGATCATTCTTTAATTTATAAAGAGCAGTTTGCAGTAAGTATAAGCAAATAATAAAATAAAATTCATTCATTGAAAATATAATATACCAATTTATATTAATCTTATGAGTAAACAAACATTAATATATTGGACATTTTTCAAAACTTAATTAAATTAGAATCATTGTTGTGATAATTTTAAGTCAAGGAAAACATATCCATCATATGTTATTTAAATTATGGGAAAATGATTTATTAAAATAATAGTTTGTTACATTCTGGAACATTTAACATATAGTACCAATATTTTTTATTATTTTTTACTATAATTAATTAAGAATTCATTGATAATATATTTGAATGCCTTTCATTCCTTTTTTTACTAAAGAAATGAAACTTTAAAAACCCAATCTAATTAAGAATAATGTTTGTTATTTATAGCATTGCATAAATAAAAAATTAAAGAGCTAATAGATCAATGAGTGATTTTTATCTCTTTACAACTCAAATTAATTTATGTTTAATGGTTTTATGGTAACCAATGAGAAAACGTAAAAGACACAAAATGTAGTATTTTCCATTCACTTACCATTTTTTAGATTATTATTTAGAAAATTAGTATTTTATCTTTTCAAGGATTTATTTCTCTTTTAATAATTCCCTTGACATTAAGGCAATGATAACTATAAAATTAAAAATCGTTTCTGTAGGAAATTTAATTTTTTCCTGGGTAATATTTTTTTTAAAAAAAACTTATAATAAAGACGCCATTTTTATTTTAAAAGGAATGTTAAATCTACAAATTAAAATTTTTGATTCTAAAATATATCAAAATAAAATAAAAACATATAATTTACAGATTTATTCAACGATACTTATTCCATGTTAGACATTTCTTTCCTGCTGTATATTATTAGACAATAAATGTCTACAATGTTTTTTAAAATATATCTATAATTAAACTCAATTAAAAATATTTTCATTTTAAAGAATACATTGATTTTAGTAGTCCTTATTAACTTTGTTTAAAAGTTTTTCAGAAAAGTGCATTTTTATTAGAGAGTATTGATGGGTAAAAAGTTAACACATTAAATCTATTTTCGAACTAAGGACCATTATAGAAAAAATAAAGGGTAGGGTATATAACATTAATATATGAGAAGCTCTTGAACTTGTATTTAGTATTTTTATTTTCAAATTTTTATTAACAACTGTGATACCAATTTCATGATAATCAAAACTATGTTAATCAACTAGGGAGTCCTCTTAAATGTCCCAATAAAGTGAGATTTAAAAAAAAACTATTTAAATTTCAGTCTTAAAATACAGTTAAATTATAGATGACAAATTCATTTAATTGATAGCTAAAATATTTCTTCAAGAAAACACATATTATTTCAAGTTTTGAAGGTTAAATATTTAAAATTAAACTAAAATATTGCTAAAACTTAGGCAAATGTATTTTACTTCATAGTAAATTAACATTGAAAATTAGTAAGCTAGTTTGACGATTAAAATTTATGCATTAAAAATCCGTATAGTTTCTGTTTAAATTATATTTTAAAGAGAATGTATATAATAACATCATTCAGTACGATCTAAAAAATTTATAATAGCTTCAAAAAAGTAGTTATTTCAATATTTTACTTTTTCTTATAGAAGATGGCAAAAAATTCTATATAGATCATTTTGATTTATAATATCATGAAAAGTGCTCAGGGAAGCATTGAACTATTTTCCTTTTAAAAGAGTATCCAAGTGAATGAAAGAAATTCTTACTATAATGTGAAGAATTTAACTGAAGAATAAATATTAGAAATATGAAAAAACCCAATACTTTTTCAAAATTTTACAAAAAATACTTTAAAATATATTCTAGGAATCAGAAGTTTATTAAATCTATTTATTGTATATTATTATAAATATTATAAACGTGGCAGTTCTTTTATTGTAAATGTATATAATTTATTCAGTACAGTATATATGGTGGTTAATAATTAAAAGATGCTGTTAATTTATGAATGTTGTTAATGAGAAAAATAACTAAATCACTGGAATTATAGAACATTTAAAAATGTAAAAAGGATTATGTTAGAATAATATATAACTATGTTAACTCTTTTAACGTCAGCTTTTACTTTTTAACTAATTTAAAGTTCTTAGCCATGCAATTTCATGTAAACATAGTTATAAGAAAAATCTAAAATTAACCATGTAATTAGTTATTAATTAGTTAATATTAAAGGGGCTTTTTATTACTATTCATTAATTTGAAAAAATGGAGTGCGTATTTTATATTTAATTGTTTTCTTAAAATACTTAAATATGTATTTTATGTTTTGCTAAAATAGAGAAACTAAAAATAGATATCGAAACATAAAACGCTTTATTCACAAGTACAATATTTAAATTTTAAAGTACAATATTACAAGTACAGTATTTTTAAGTACAATATTTAATTTTTCAGAGAAAAAGGGAATGGATTAATATTTTTTGCACATCTATAAATAAAATGCACTAAATTTATACTCTTTACTCTCAATTAATTATTAATTTATAATTATTATTATTATATAAAAGTATAATAATAAATTTTATAATATAATAAATTAATATTTTATCTTTATATAAAAAAACTTTATAGAAATTTGTTATTTCTATGATTTTTTCTACTAATATATATATATATATATATATATATATATATATATATATATATATATATATATATATATATATATATATATATATATATATATATATATATATATATATATATATATATATATATATATATATATATATATATATATATTTATTAAACCAAAAATATTGAATTACTAACTGTTATGAATAAATTGCTTCAATTTTAAAGGAATTATTAGAAAATTTCTTAGACCTTTTTGAATTCATGTTTAGTTTTACTTGAAAATTTTAGTTATAAAAGGAATTTTAAAATACAAAAAAATTATTTTTTACGGCAAATTTTTTCATATGATATAATTATTAGGATGTTTAAGCAAGTTTATTTATCGTTAGGAATTTTTATTTTTTAATTGAGGGTTTCTAGAACTTAATAGTTTTGATGTTCAAATACTCAAACAAAATGCCATTTGTGTGGAATCTTTGCCGATGACATAATGGAAGATACATCATTTAAAATTACTGACAGTTCAAATAAATAATCGTAAAAATGAGTATCTATGAATATTGTTGAATGATTTTATAAGAGCTAATTGAATGATTTTATGCTATAAAAATATAATATTTTGAAATTCTGTTTGAAATTGCTCTTTTATCATTTTTTAACTAATTAAGCATTTTAATTAAAAATAGGATTTAATAATAACGAAACTATTTATTATTAACTTAGTAAAATGTCATTGAATATTAGTTTTTAATATTTTATGTTCTTAAATTTATTTTAATTCATAATAACGTTTTGGTTAATAGTTCATATAGCAGAACTTTTAATATTTTGTGAACCAAAATTTTATGTCACATCATATACAAATATTAACTTTATGAGTTTCACTGTACTGAATTCCACTACACACACAACCATAATGTTATATGTAATAAAATCATTTTAACAATAACAGAAATTAGAAGAGTTAATATTCAACTGTTAGTTAAAGGTTAATGCAGTTTTACTAATATGATAAAATAGAAATCTTATAAGACGAAAACAAATTGACTTTAAGCTCATGTTTTATAAAATGAATATAAAATATAAAACTGTGTAGATACATAATTTATTACATTGCTTAAAACTCTTATCGATAAAATGATTTCATATATTCGACATTTGGAATAATTATTAACGTAACAATTAAGCATTTTTAAGCATTTGTACAATTTGTAAAGAAAATCTAATAATCTAATTTCACTTAACACATTTGTATTTAACAACATTAATTTTGTGTAAAATTTGTAGTAAACCAGACAGTAATTTATCGTTTAATTAACAACATTTATATTCAATTTAGTACTTATATTTACAGACTAATTAAGAAAAATTTTTTTTACCTACAAAAATACAAATGTGAAATATATTGTAAAATATAATAAATTAACAATAATACAGGCACAACAATTCTAGAATGTATATTTTTGAAATAAATTGTGTTAGTAGAATACCTTGTATTCACTAAAGAAACAATATTTTAATATTTGAAAATAATATTGATTTTTTTAAACTGAATTAAAAGACAAACTTATGCATAGTTTCAAAGATGAAAATAAAAATAAGTAGTTAAATACTTAAATTGGTAAAGATTACTAAGTGATAATAGAAATGCTGAATCATGTATTTTGAATTTAAAATTTGCACTTTTCCTTCATAGCCATAAATGTTTTGTTGTTTTTTGTGATAAAATCAAAATGTTTAAATTATTAAATTAATTATATATAATAGAAGGTTTTCACTTCAGATTTCAATTGAAATTTTTTTAAAAAAGTTGTCTTAAACACTTATAACATTTCACTGAATGTATACGCACAGTTTCTTTCGCCTAAGGAACTAAAAAACAAGTCCCTGTTGTTGGTCACAGGATTAGAGGAGTTAAGAATTCGTTTAGTTTTGTGATACTAAATAGAGCTTACACTTTCTTTTATGTCAATGGCAATGAGTGCTTGTTTTTAATTGAGGTCTTACGAGAGTAAAAATGTTTTTTTTAATTTAAGGAGAACTTAGTTTGCTGTGTTTTTCTTGACAAAAGCTAAATTGATTTCGATGAATAAAATTGACTCTTCAATGAAGAATGTCAAACTTTTGGTAGTGAGTTTATCCGTTTTAGAACTTTGATTTCATTGAGCTGAATGGCATTTTTTTTTGTTGTTTTCTTAAGTTTTTGTTGTATTGACTTCTTTTTTCTAGCAAAATTTTACTTAAAAGATTTATTTAGGCTTCGAGTGGAATCTTTTAAAGTATTCAAATATTCTCTTTAAGCACTCAGTTCAATTCTCAAAATGCTTATGGTTGCAATTTACTAATTTTAGGCTTTGTTATTTAATTTTATGTGATTGGTAACTAGATTTCGTGTATATTGATCAAATATTAGTTGTTGTTGTTATATTTTTGAAAGAATTTGCATTTGGAATTGAGGGGATGAAATTTGGGATGTGAGGCTTCAGTAGGTTTTCAAACATTTTATAGTATCCAAATTTTGTTACCAGACATTTAAGGTTTGGAAACAAACATGGCGATAAGCATGTATGAACGATAATTTAGTGAACCATCTTCAAGAACTTGCCATTTAAAGCTAATCGCCAAGTTCTAATGCGTTTTGATTGATAAGTCTTGGTAATCCTATTGATAGTTCTCGTTATATATTGGCAGAGAATCCGATTTATTCGGGATGAAAGGATTATTAGCCCGAAGTAAATTTTACTATTCTTCTCCTGTAGAGCCATTGCAGTTATAGCCCTAGAGTGGATTGATCTCATTTAAGTCTGCTCCAATGATCGTTTGTTTCGGATAAACTAATCTTTATTAATAATGAGGGTTTTCAATAATTTTTTTTATGCTTTTCCTTTTTTTTATGAATTTAGAAAATGTACTCAGAAATATATTTTAATGACGTTGAACTACAGTTGTTTTGACATTGACTGCTGCTGCAGATAATTGAACCAAAATTGTTTTCAGTTCATTGGGTGTTGTAAAAATTGCTATTTTGTTATTGTTGGAGGTACAATTGATCTAGCTGTGTAAGAGGCATAATACTTTTCCACTGAAGAAACAGTGCATTTCTGAACAAATAATAAATTGATGTGGTATTCATTAAATATGAAAGGAAGGTATGTTGGGAGTTTAGATTTTCTTAGATTTATTTGCATTATTTTTAATTACTGTTAAGTAAGATTTGAGATAGAGAGACGAAAGGACAAAAAATTTCGTATGTATGGTAAATAATGAAGCTACATTATGAAAATTAAAGTTAAATGTATTTAAAATTTGATTTCACTTTGCTGTTTTTGCTGAATGAAGACGAGGATTTTTTACAATGCATTTGTTAAGTGTGTGTGTATCCATAAGGTTATTAAATTTCTTTTTAGTTTCAATCATATAAAGTTGATCAAAATAAGAATATTAATATGAATTGTGATATTTACATTTCAAACTCTGTTCTGTGTTTAACTGTCCTTTTTATAGGTAACTATGCAAGAATGTGAATATTTGAATAAAAATTACAGAAATCAACAATATGGGGGAAAATGCTTTGAGCTTCGAATATAAATTTGCGTTTACATTCTTAAAATTTTTAAAGGTATAAAAAATATTGTTAAAAAAATTAATGTTATTTTTCAAATTTTTATGCTATAAATAAATTTACCTTAAGCTATCACTTTATCCACTAAATGATAATTAAATTTAAATAGGTAAATAAGATTACGGTTAAGTTTATGAATTTGCAATAAATTTGAATAATATTTATATTAATATAAGCGTGATTTTGCAATTTCTTAAGTTATAAAATTAAGATAAAGTTTTCCAACTTTAGAATACAAGTCACCCCCATTATATATATATATATATATATATATATATATATATATATATATATATATATATATATATATATATATATATATATATATATATATATATATATATATATATATATATATATATATATATATATATATATATGTATGTATGTATGTATTATGTATGTATGTATTGACGATAGATAAAAATTTCTGATTAAATTTTATAAAAAATGTAAACAGTTATGTATAAAATAAAAATATTTGAATGAATTAAAATTCCACCAATTAAGCTCTTATTATTGAAAGAGAAATAAATGAGCATATATATACAATATATACGCATTTATGGTTATGTAAGAAAAAATACCTAATTACTTAATTTTGAACTGCTAAAAAAATTAGTAAGCTAATACTGCAGTTTAGAATGACGTTTTTATGTAAAAAGTTGAAACACACAATGAATAAACATTCACAGTATTTATTTATTAATTTGTTTAAGGAATAACAATATATGATTGAACAATTTAAAATTCAATATTATAAAGTATTTGTGGAAAAGAAATCGTAATTTATTTTTGATACTAAATATAAAATTAAAATGTAAAGCAAAAAAAAAAATTCTGTTGAAATAAGTATAATAAATATTGGTAGAAATTATTCTGCAGTTTTCTGTTCATAAGAAAAAAAAACTCTTATTCACTTTTCATTTACTTTATGTTTGGGAGAACAATACATTTTCTAACTAATAAGATTTAAATTGAACTATGTTTCATAGAATAATGCTTTCCCTAATTTACTTACTTTTGATTAAACCGTATATTTAAATAGCATTCTCGTTATATATTGATATTATATTTTAATATTTCCCTTAAATTTATTTGACATTATAAATTTTCTCAGTAGTAAATTAAATGAAATTAAAATGTGTTTTTAGGAACAATATAAATTGTTTTTCAAGATTGATATTCAATGAGTTAAACCAAAGAACCTATTAAAACGTTTTTTTTATAATTAAAAAAATGCTAGATGTATTAGTTGCTAGAATAACTTATGTTAAATAATTTAGTAAATTGTATTTTATTATAGAATTATAGTGTAAAAGATTTATCTTCATGACTTTTAAATGCTTGACTTATATTTGTTTTACAAGTTTACAGAATATTAAGAGATTAGAGAAAACTGAAATAATTTTACAGAAATGAATAAAAATGTGATTTTAAACATTTATATTTCCATATAACTTTGAAAATACTTCTTCATTATAGCAATGTTTTAATGCTTTTGTAAGTAAAGTAAAATTATTAAATAATTCTATTAATTAAGTAAAATATGTCATAATTAAAATTTAAGTATTGAAAATTTTAATTTTAATATTAGCTGACTATCATCATTTGATCCGAATTCCTTTAGTATGCAAAAAAATTTATTTTGTTAAAATTATGGTTTAATTACTCGAACTTTTATTTTCATGTGAATAAATATGAGCATGTCGAGAAAAAGTTTCGACGAAAATAAATGCCTTAGCATTATTAGATATTTTATTTTTGAATGAAATATTTTTAATAAAAGTTTATTGATGAACAATTTAATTTTTTAAGAGAGGAAGTGAAATAAAATAGGGAAAAAGATAAAACCTATATTGGAGCAATAAATAAGATAATTTATTTATTTTGTTTATCTTTAATATGAGTTACAAGCAGTGTCTTAATTATTATTTCATAAATATAAACTATTTGTTAGTTAAAGTGAATATGTGAATATTTTCGAATGGGGGTAACTTTCACAATTATATCATCATCACAGAATTTTGCACTATATATATGTATATATATATATATATATCTGTGTGTGTGTGTGTGTGTGTGTGTGTGTGTGTGTGTGTGTGTGTGTGTGTGTGTGTGTGTGTGTGTATTTCTTCTTATACTGTCATTTACTTCGAAATTATTTCCTCGAAGACTCCATTTTCGTTCGCGTGATGAATGTGTTTTCATTTTCATTAGCAAGCATATTCTTCACTTGCATTCATATACATTCTTTACCTAAAATAATTAAGCAAACCATTTTCCTTTCTTTCAACATTGTATTTATAATTTACATTCGATGAATAAAAGCATCTGACTTAAAAATATTTTGGGAACTATCCATAATTTATTGGCACTAAAGTGAAAAATAATTATCTTTTTTTTCATTTTAGTACAATAATATTATAATTAGTAAAGCATATATGTTGTTATTAAAAGTATCTTTTCTACTGCAAAAGTGAAAGTCTTGCTTTTATCGATACATAAATTTTATATAGTTAACTTCAAAAAATGTTGGTAATTTTTACATCAATGTTTGATGTTAAAGTAAATAACTTCCAAGAATTCATATGAATTATTTTATTATATCTAAATCATCACAATAAAAATTGCATATTTTGTAATTCATTATTTTTTTTGTATGAAGTGTATGTAATGTTTCCTTTTCAGATTCAGTTATTAAATATAATAAAATATATGAATTCTAAATATGTTATTTCGAAAGCTATTAATTTCAATTTTAATTGAAGAACTAAGCGTAGCAAACTATTTGTTTACTTTAAAATGTTTACTAATGATTTAATTATTTTGGACATATTAAAATTTAAAAAAATTATTAGATTCTTACAATGTTGTCAGTTGAATTCACCTATTCATGAAGTATTTTCAAATATTTCAGAACAGATGTTTTATCATTTACAATAATTTTTTTCATGTGACTGCAAAACATGTTTCAATAATGCTTTTTTTAAGAAACGTAAAGGTAATCTTTCATGAAAACATTATATTTGAATAATATTACATTATACTAAATTGTGTTATTTGTCTTTGTATTTATATATTTTTTCCTTATTTCCAATGAACATTTTATTTATTTTATATAACACATCAAGTTCTGTATGAGTATATAAAACTTTTCATTTAAAAATAT
The DNA here is from genome assembly GCA_037975125.1 of Latrodectus hesperus. Lineage (NCBI taxonomy): Eukaryota > Metazoa > Arthropoda > Arachnida > Araneae > Theridiidae > Latrodectus > Latrodectus hesperus. Next base: position 66,185,203 of record CM075856.1, on the reverse strand, counting down.
TATGAAATAAAAACCTCAAAATATTTTTATCTGTCCGTTAAAACGTAACCAAAGTATTTCATCTTCAACTTCCAGAAATTTCAAAATGAGAAATCAGTTTCTATTTGAGACTTTTAAAACTTGATAACAAAGAGGAAGCTTCGGAAACGGAAGACAGCGACGTATTTTTTCACACTTAGTTAAACTTTTCAATTTTAAATTCATGTGCTTTATTCTTTATATACTTATTTAAAAGTGAAGTTGAATTTCTCAGTTTTATTTAGTTTCATTTTTAATCTTATTTTCTTCAATAGGTGAAAGTAAAAAACATTTCTTGTGGATCAAATTATATATCTTTAATCACCATATTTTAACATTAAATGAATCCTAATTCAAACAAATTTAAATATTTTAAATAAAAATTACTTCAAAAAATTTAAGCCCTAAACTTTAAGCAAATATGAATATTTATAAAAGTTACTTTTAAAAAAAGTTTTTTGATAAATTTTATGATAATTCAAAAAAGCATGCCATTTAAAAAAAGTAACCTATATTAAATTGTTATATATATTTAAATTGTAAATTTCTATTAAAACATATAATCATATACGTCGGAATAGAAGACGACTTCATAACGGCATATTTACATATTTAAGCTGGTGAAAATATTTTTCAGATGAACAATAATTTCGTAAAGATTTTAAGTGCTTTTTAGCTGAATATTAAACATAAAATATTTCTTTAATAAAATATTACTTTAAATAAAACTGAGTAAATATTTTATAAGATGGAAAAAGCATAAAAATTATAATGTGATTTCATTTATATCTGTTGCTAATGGAGAGAATTAGATATTAAGTTTAACAGAAAAGTTAAAAAGATACTTTGATCTTTTTAACTTTTTAAAAATACAACAAGGAGGATTAAAAAATATTTGCTATAAGAGGAAATTCTAGAAAAAAATCACTTCCGGAATTTGTTTTTTATTTGGGAAAACAAAAATATCTCCCTGTGCACCAAGGAGTACCACACAGGGCCCGAAGGTACAACAAATGTACAAAAAAAAAACAAATCCAAATAATACATGAGATGAAAAAAAATAATAAAAGAAGGCAGAGAGAAAAAAAAGAAATATAAAAATGAAAAATGAGTTAGATAATAGCATGGATAAATTTTACAAAAAATTCAAAGTTCACTTCCTTAACTAGGTCTACCATAATCGGTTATTTAAGTCTTTACAAAGCTCGTTCCTTACTTCTGAAACAGATGGGCATTCAAGAAGAATGTGAGAAGGGTTGTCACTCCCAGAGTTGCACTTGCACACCTTACTGTTTTTAAAGTGGAAATGGTGTAGGTAACTATTGAATTTCCCATGTCCAGTGAGGAATTGCGTAGTTTTAAAGTCAGTGTAAAACCAGTAGTTCTTAATTCTGCATTGAACTGAAGGGAAAAAACATTTGGTCCACTTACAATTAGGAGAGGAAATGAAACCTGAGTTCCATTCTGTGATAATCTTCTTTTTGGTAGTGGTTTTGAAAAAAGACTTGGGTAAGCTGGTATTGAGTTTATTTGGAAGTGAAAGAGAAGATTTGGCCAAGAAATCCGCTCTTTCATTTCCATACACATCACTATGACCCTTGACATGGGAGAAAGTGAAGGAAATATTTTTGATATCACACATATTAATTTAAATCTGGACTTCTACTATAAGTCTTTCAAAACTAGTAAAATCTTGTAGAGCCAGTAGGGATGACATCCAGTCACTGCAAATTAGAAATTTTTCAAAAGGCTTGCTTATGGCCTCTTTAACAGCAAGATTAATGCAGAATTACTCCGCTTGGAAAATAGAACTGTAATCACTAATGCGGTATACCTGATGATTCACTTCAAAACCATTCTGAAAGCATACGTATGCAAGACCTACTTTTTCATTAACTTTACTCCCATCTGTAAAGTAAATTAGATCATATTCTTCTTCCCTAACGCTATCAAATGCAGCAAGAGGAGCAGGAGATCTTGTAGATGGATGAGGTAAGGAAGAAAAGTCCATATCACCATCAAGATGGTTAGAAAAAGAGTCTTTAGCATAACAATAAGCCTCATTTTGATGAAGTATGACAACATCAAGAGTTGGAAGACCAGAGAGAATGAAAAGAGCATCATAACTGATTGTTCTATATTCTCTAACAAGAGCAGCTTTCTTTGTATTTTCCTGATAAGTTTTCGGTTTATTTTTTTCCTCAAACTGTCTCCCCAAATTCGCGAAGCATAAAGAATAGCGGGAACAATGCCTTGTTTATAAATCAATTTTGAAACTTCGAATTTAATACCGTAACTGTTATTGCAAATTCTATACAATGCATTAGTAAGAATGTTAACCTTAGCTAAAATGTGTTTCAAATGTTCCTTCCAGTGAAGTTTACTATCGACAACAACGCCCAGATGTTTAATTTTATCTAAAACTTCCAGATAATTGCTACCCATAGCAAGATTGGTAGTGGCATCAATGTTGGCCTTTTTGTGAATTATCATTACTTTGCACTTCGTATGATTGAATTCCAGCTTGCAATGCTGAGCCCAATCATGAATAAAATCAAGAATATTTTGAGCAGTACTGCATATATCGGGAAAGTTTTTGTTCTGGACAATTACGAGTAAGTCATCTGCGAAAGCAATTTTATAGCACTTAAATGCATTCAATTTTTTTAGTAAATTATTCATAATTAGGTTCCAAAGAAATGGGCCGGAAACAGAGCCTTGTGGACATCTTTTTTGGATGTTAACTACTTTCGACTTATTGCCAAGAGTGAGAACAGCCATTCTGTTGTTCAGGAAACTGTGGAAGAGATTGAGAATATTTGAAGTAGTATAAGCCTCCTTCATTAAGGAAATAATAAAGGGCCACCACGCGTTATCAAATGCTCCTTTTATGTCCAATGAAAGGAGAATAGTGAACAAATTTTTCTTTTTCCCTTCCTTTACAATATGAACAAGTCGCAGTAGTGCATCCTCAGTAGATTTCTGTGGTGTGAATCCATATTGGTCTTTACTAGTATAATTGCGATTGTTAAGATGCCATCTTAGTCTGTTTGTAAGAAGCTTTTCGAGACATTTTCCAATGCAAGACAATAAGCTAATACCTCTAATATTCTTAAGGTGCGGTCGCTTAGAGTTCAAACTCTTTGGGATTAAGACAAATTTAGCATTTTTCCAAAGAGCAGAGAAGAGAGAAAATTTTAAGCATAAATTGAATACAGCAGGAAGAATAGAAGGAGAACACTGATGAAAGTATTTAATCATTTCATTGGATATGGAATCCAAGCCAGGAGATTTTCCAGGGGCCAAACCGTGAATAACAGCATTAACTTCATTGATTGGAAAAGGTACATCATCTTCTACAGAGTAGGCCCTGTTAGAGTGTTCTCGAATGTTTTGTTGAAACGAATTATCGTTAGAAGGATTGTCTTCTGGGAATGAAAAATTTGAGATTGTACTTACAGATTCTTCAAAAGAGAATGTGAAGTGACCTGAAGTGGTTTCAATGCCAGTAATCTCGACACTTTTACTAAAGTTTCTCTTCATGCCTTTATATATCTTCTTCCATACATTTGTAGGCGTAACATCAGAAAGTAAGTCTTTCCGGGAATTTAATTTTGAGTTATTAATTAAGTTCTTATACATTTCTTTAACGTGGAGGTAATTGGATTTAAAAACTTCCTTGACAATTGGGTTTTTGGCTCTTTGAAAGAGACGTCTTGAAGCATTTAACTTTTTACTCACGCATGCTATTTCAGAAGTCCACCAAGGAACATTTCTTTTATCATAATATTTGAAAGGAATAGCTATCCTTCCGGCAGAAATCAGGACATTTTGAAGCTCAGAAATAAGACTTTCTAGGCAAATAGGGTCATTACAAAAAGAAAGTTTCTGCTCAAAATTACAATTATTTATAGCCTCATAACATTTAGTCTGAAAAAGAAACCAATTTGCTCTTCTACAGTCAAAGATTTGAGGCCTGTTTTGGTGTAAAGAGTTCGTAGTATTATCAGCCAAGGCAATTTCAAAATAAATCATCCTATGGTCAGAAAGCGAGTCGTAGTTAGGAATAGACCAATTGATGACATCTTGCAATAATTTTTCCCCATCAACAGTAATATCAACGTAGCTAGAACCTTGAGTTGAACAGAAGGTAGGACCGAAATCCTCATTAACTACAAACAGTTGTTTGGTACTGATGAAATCACATAGTTTATCTCCTCTAGCATCTGAATAAGGACTAAAACAAACATTACTTTTGCTATTAGAGTCCATTCCCCAAATAAGTCGAGAAGAATTAATATTAGACATGAAAGAATCAATCTTTTGTAAATCAGCATCTATATTTCTACCCGGCTCAAAGTAGTAAGAAAGCAGAATAAAATCTAAATCATTTACAGTGATTTCAAGGGAGATCATGTTACAATCAGAGTAATTATGATAAACAAAGGTAGAAATATCATTCGAGCGAATGATGATCGCTGATTTTATAACATCTGATTGGGAATCAAAGAATACTTTGTAATGGCTAGGAAACCCGGGAAGATTCCCTTTGTAACAGTGAGGTTCTTGAATCAATGCAACATCAATATTATCAGTTTCCATATTGAGAATGAGTTGCTGCGTAGCAATTTTAGACTTATGTAGATTTAATTGAACAAAACGTAAAAGAGAATAATAACTATTATTCATAATCAATGCGAGAGATTGACAATTTATTCATGAAAATTTCATTCGGGCAGCAACTATCATAAGGTTTATGATAAATATTAACTCTTTTTGAAGGATTTTTAGTTTTATTATTAAATCTAGCACAATTGACACAAACTTGATGATTTCTATTAGAACTCTCTGAGCTTTTATGATTACCTGAACAGGTAAAATAAGCAAAGTGGTTTTTACAATCAGCAGCCTTATGATTATAACCCAAACATTTGAAACATCTATGTTTAATAACAAAATCATCAACTTCACACACAGACCAGTCAAGCTTGAGAGATCCTAACCTTAAAATTTGTTTACGGATATTAGGTGGAACACTAATAATATGTCTTGAGTCCTCAAATTTCTTTAGTGTAAAACGAACTTTAGACTCTGAAATTTCTTCCTCAGATACTGAAATATCAAAATTTTGCTCAAATAAGACCTTGATAAGTTCATCATCATGTAATGAGCTAGGAACGTGTTTAATAATAATGGCAGGATATTTTCGTTTAGCAAGTGTTGAAGAAAGAAAGGTGCAATTTTCAGCCAGAACATCACGAAATTTTTTCCTGTCATCATCAGACACACATTCAACTAACAGTTTATCATTTGGAAGACTTCTTACGTTTTTGATACCAATTTATTGCTTCTTGGATTGACTTGCGTTTTTATGATGTTTTTAATATCTCCAGCTTTAAGGGTTCCTTGTTCATTTGCACAGATAATGAGACTGCATTTTTTCCATCGCTCGTTTGTTTTTGAAAAGTTTCTGTAGATGGCGCCACTACACTCGCGTACGATTTCTTCTCGTGTATTTTCATTATCACATTTTCATAAGCTATACGTGAATGTACATTTTTAAATTTATCAAAATCTGAGTAAATAAGACAACGTAACTGACTCAAGGCATTCTTTGCATCTTCCTTAATCTGTTCATTCATGTTTGATCTGGAATTAAGCGCATTTTCAACGGTTTTTAATTTATTTTCGCAGGAAGCATAAAATTCGTTAACAACACCAATGGCGTCCATACTGCCACTCCCACTTCCGGAATTGATGTTAAAAAAGAATTCACTATTCAACAATTGAATGAAATCTGCATCGTTTTTGAATGTTAAATTTAAAATGAATTTGTAAAAAACAATATTACTCTTACTAGAATAAATTAAAATGATAACATGTTTCTGAATATGCAAAATTAATCAAAATTCCATTAATTAAATTCCAGTATCGTTCATGAAATTTTTAAGGGCTGTTGGAGGGGATAATATATGAATTAGATGAAAACATATGTTTATATTTTTACTACAGCAAGAATAGAGAGAAAACGATAGCAATTGAAATCAAAGAAATTGTTCGACGTCATGAACCAGAGCTGTAATGCAAGCTTACACCTTTGAGACATAAAAGTAGCTCATCCAGCCCATTAGATAATTCATTCAATTCCGAAATATTGAGACTAAACGACCCTGAACTGTCATATCATACTTTATATGCTGTAATAATATTTTCAACGCAAAACAGTCAAACAAATCACAGAATTTTAGCTGTACTAAGAATAGAAAAAATTGCTTCTCATCTTGTTTATATTCTATCTTCTTTGTGTTTTATGTAGTCAAAAAACTACAAGACATGCATTTTCAACTAAGCTTTTACATGTGGTTTTATTTACCATGCTTTTACATATGATTTTAATGCTATCAGTGTTTTTTTTATAAATATAAAATTTACATATTATGATTGTGTGGAATACTTTTTTTAAATTCTGTCTTCGATGTTTTTTCAAAAATGTAATATAATGCACCTCTGAGATTTTCGAAGAAGCCTAATTGTAGAGTAAGTGTTACTGAGCATTTCAACTTTTAGGCATTTCTAAAGGGTATGGTGCCTGTAATCATGACTGCATACACACAGCATGGTAAGGAAAGCTTATCAGAAATAAATTTTGATGAATAGGGAAGCTACATGAAAAATAATGATATGAATTTATGTGGGTTTTAATGTCTAAAAAGCAAACAACTGCAGCAAATGTGACCACAGAGCTCTGGATTCTCCAGTGTCAATGATTATTGTGAGAAGACACCCTTTTTCGTAAATAAATATTTGTGGTACAGTAGTAATTCCCAAGTCACTTGTCATATATGTTAATGTCAAACGCTATTCACAGTGATATCTATAGTGTATTCATAAAATGGTTGATTGATATGTAATTGCCAAATGATATCCACTGTATATTCATGAAACTGGTATGATTGATCCGTAGAAAGAAGTAATGTGGTATAAAGGATCATCTTTTAAACTCTTCGTTACAGTATAATAGGTGCACATTTAAAAAATGCTAGCACAGGGGTATGATCGAGACTATCTTCTTCCAACTGTCAAGCATGGAAATGGATTTGATATGGTATTGGCTGTTGGATTTTTTGCTGACCAGTCGTAAGCCTAAAAGGCAGGATCATTACGGAGAATTGTAAACATTTACCGATAATCTCCACCTTATAATGCAAACTTCATTTCCAGCAAGAGGTGGAATTTTCAAGTATGCTTTTTCACAGATCAATGCAGCTGAAATTGTCCAATCATGGTTGGATCAACACGAGTATAAACTTAAGCATCTCCAGCAAAATCATTAGCGTATTTTTCACCACTAATTAACACTCTATATTACTATAAATCAATGTTGCTTTTCGATTCCCAGCTTCTCACTTCTGAAAAATATCCTAAATATCTCGGTTTTATTCTCGACCCTGAATTATACTGTAACAAGCATATCAACTATCTAGTTTCGAAGGCTTGTAAATCCCTTAACATTGTCAAATATCTGACTGGCATAGATTGTGGGGCTGATGCAAACACCTTCAGAACCACATATTTTTCACTTATGAGGCTTATTCTTGAATATAGTTATCCGATTTATTCCTGTGCATCTGAAACGAATCTCCTGAAATTAGAAACAGTGCAATTCGAATCACATCTTAGGACTCAGAAATAGCTGCTCATCTGATATATCATTATACGAAACAAACTTAAAACCATCGCATATTAGATGAAGAGCTAACTTAGTTAAATATTTTCCCAAAATCTATAGCTATGGCCTGAATCATCATAACTCCTTGTATTTACACAATTGGCACAGTAATCAAAGTTTAAAGAAATCTATCCCTTTTGGCCTCGCAGAATCTCTAAACCTAATATAAGTGAGGTTGAACCTCAATCTTTAAGATCTTATTTTGATATCTCAGAGGGAATGCTAAGAGTCATCTTCCATTTTGATCTTAATTTTACTGCAAAAAATGCAAACTCACATTGGAGATCATTTTAGACAATTAGTACTAGAAATTATTTATTGCATCCCTGCGATGCAGTGCAAACGTATACCGATGAAAGAGGCACAAAAGACTTACTGGAAGTCGAGCCTATATTAAAAACCCTCAGTCTGAAATTACGCTAAAGGAACATAACCCTGTCACTTGTTCAGTGCTCAGAAGTTAATTGATAGCGATTAAGGTGGAAATTGCTGCTATTATTTACAGAAACTGTGACTTTAGAGAACTATGGATTTTGTCGGACAGCCACTGTGCACTGCAACATTTCAGTGATTGATTCTCTATAAACCATGAAACAGGTATATCTATTCTGCTAAAATTTAAAATGATCTCTCAAGACCATTATGTATATCTTTAACGGATTCCATCCCATGTAAACATTAGTGACAATGAGACTGCTGATCGACTGGCCAAAGAGGGCAGTGAGGAAGATACGCTCACTGGTTCATCATTTACTTATCAGGAACTTTACTCTAATGAAAAATCTAGACTACATTCAATCTGACAAATTCCACCCACACACCAATGGTACTCTGGAACATCTCCTGGAACTCTTTTGGAAATAAAATGTTACCGAAAATCTCAGACTGTCTTGGCCAGATTCTCAAGTTGACAACTAAACTGCTTATCGTTTGAACATGGTACAAAAAATTATCCCACTTGTAAAAAATGATGTGACCATCCAGCCTCACCGAAACATATTCTGGATTGCGACGGACTTTCCCGGGAGGATATATCCTCAGATCCCCTGCTAGTCATAAACTTTCTAACAGTCAAAAAATTATTGAAGTTGATTTAACAAATGTAAGACCTTTAAAGAAGATAAGCCAACAACAAATTAAGCACCAATTTTGGCCCACATAGGGAATGACTTCAGTATAATTGAAACGTTATAATCTATTTTAGCGTGTTCAATGTGGAATCGATATCAACCATCAAAATTGCTCCTCGAATTTTCACAATATCTCACAAAAATAGAGTACAATATTTCTTTAGTAACTATTCAGCACTTGTATCATTTGATTATTTGGTGAATCCAATTTTTATTAGATCCCTAAAATAGTTTTACGTTATAATAATATTAAAGTTATAAAGATATTGTACTATGAAGCTTCTTTTTCATATTAATGTATTTCAATTACTTTGATACCCCTTGTATAGAGTGTCTAACGAATAATCATCATTTAAATTTATTCCTACAAATATATATATATATATATATATATATATATAGTCGGTACTATTTATATAGAAGTAACTTTCCAATACTATTTAATAGAATTTATTAATTAAAATGATCCTATGTCCACAGAAATATGAAGAAAAGAATTATTATGAAGTGTGTTAATTTTGCTGTGACTTTCAATGGAGTTATTCTCAAAAATAAAAAGAAAATAAATATTTTTTCAAATACGAATTTTTTCTGTTGTTTTCAATATGACTCTTTCAGATAGTGGAAGCATTAGAAGTCTCATATTAATCTCAGGCTGAAGATGAAACTATCTATTTGCTGAATAAATGAGTAACTTATTCAATATCGAAATGATTAAGAATGATTACTCAGTTGCGCTAAGCACATTTATTTCTTTGCTGAGTTACCTGTAAGATTCCGTTTAGTATCTATCAAATCCATTATAGGTTATTAGCTTCCATTATCCGTTTTTTTTGTTTTACATTAATTTTTAAGCTTTGATATTTACTTTAAACATTGACATTACTTTTTGCACATGATTTAGCCATTAAAAGCATACATAAAATTGATATATTTCAAATTCAAAATCATACAAAAATAAAAAAATAACATTTAATTATTCACATGAAATGCAGTAGAATAGAATATTTCTTCAAATATGTGGCATTTAAAATAAAAAAATAAAGACAATAAATAGATTCGAAAATCAAATAATATTTAAATGAAATATCATGTATACTTTTTGAATAAATGAAAAAAAGTGCATAAATGCATTAAAATGAAATATTTACTCAGTGCTAAAAGTAACACCCTTTATTCTTACAATATTTTCTGATCGATTTACAAGAAATTCAACATTTTGTTTTTTATAACTGAAAAACTATACTAGGCTATTTTCTTTATGCATTCACTTAGACCCACCCATCATTATTTTCAATATTTCTTGAACCAACGCATGAAAATGATTTAGGGTAATTTACATGAACTCTGCCTTTTGGTTCTCAATAATGAAGGTAAATGGGAAATAGATGAAGCATAATGAACGTGCTTCGACTACCCTATAACCTCAGTCAAGTTAAAATCAATTCTGATGAATAAATATTTTAATAATTTTAAGATGCAATTGAGAATGGGATTAAAAAATATATTTTCTTTAGGAAAAAATGTATGACGAGAGGTACATTTTAATTTTAAATTCCCTGCGTTAAATATATTTAAAATTGAACATATTTATTATAAAAGTTTTGTTTTATAAAGATGGGCATTTTACTACATTTTGTTATAAAAATTTAACCATACTTAAACATTTCAAGTTTTTATTTTTATAAATTTTTCAAAACCATAAATTTAATTTTTTCGAAATCGTAAATTAAATTAACACTAAAGTAATTCACATTATGTTAATGTTATGTGAATAATCTTAAATATGTATTATTTTAAAAAAGCACACTGTTTATATAATGCAATATTAATAGTAAAAATAATTGCAAGTAAGCATAGTAATAAATAAAAAATATCAACTTTGAAGAATGGGTTCTTAAAAAATTAATGAAAACAATCATAAATGTGTAGCGCAAAATATTAAAATATTCTTCAGTAAATTATATGCTTGAACAATATATTTTAGAAACATATATCAACTTTTAGTTCTTTCTGAATTTGTGTATTTTTAATGATTTTAATTCCTGATTTTTAAATATAGAATATTTATAATTTAAAGCATTGAAGCACGATTATTTTTATGCGAAATATGATATAATGTTTCAAAACGAAATGATATGTAAATAAATCGATCATTTTCTAAAGTTAAAAAAACATTAATAAAGATTAATTATTAATAATACATTTAAAAATTGCAATTATAAGTCATCTAACAAGCAGAAGAAAATTTTATAAATAAATATTGGTTAATTTTAACATGTAGAATACGTTATTTTCTTATTCAAGTCTCCTAAGAATTGGCTAATACTTTATTGATATTAGGCGTTTTTTTTAGTATTGTTATGGGTAAAATTATTTCCTGTATATTAATAGTAAGAAGAGTAAAGAATTGATATTTTATTTTATGCCATTCACTTAATATAGTCAGCATGAGTGTTTTATATCATATTATATATATTTTCTAAAATTCTACAGTTATAAGCATTAATTATATAAGGTGTCAACTGTGCATCTATTCAGGAAAGCATTTTAGTTAAATATTTTTATCTTATTATGTATACAATAATCTTTCTTATAACACGGTTTGCTCTGTGGGTTCCCCTTCACCACAATGTGACCGCAAACGGCTACTCATTTATCGTTATCCGGTGGGCACATGTGCACCACGTCTTTTAGGTGAATGGTGTGCCTTACGTCTTACAACCATAAACCTATTTATAAGGGGCACACATCATCATCAAGAAAGGGCAAAGAATCACCCATGCCAGAACCAGAATTGGAACCAGCATCAACAGCCTATTACTCAGGAACGCCATTGGCAGCCACTATATTAAATATCTATATTTTAAATCATTGATGTATTAAATTGTTTACTTTACATATCCATCTGTTACAAGTAAATATAAATCCCATTCTCCTTCCTTAATAGTACGTTCTCAGTCTACCATTACTCTTAAGGGTCATTTGACAACAAAACTATGCTCACATGCTGTTCTTAAGTGGGCACATCTAGACTTCTAAGATTCTTTATTGACATGCGCGTTCCTGAGATGTACTTGTAATCAAACATTAAGTATATTACAAGGTACATAACTATAATCAGTTTGACAAATAATTTAAACGTCTTACAATGTCAGTCATAACGAAAACACTTAAATGTTTTGATCAACAATCGGAAATTCAATGTTTAATTTTGACAAGTTTAAATATAAAATTTGGTTCATTTCATTGTCAATGACAGATTTTGATTTTTGTAAAAAGTAAAAGTGTAAAAAGTTCATTTTTAATAAATTTATTTAATAATTTACATAGGATTCAGATCAGTACAGATCAGAATATGAATTTCTATTTTTTGTTTCAATATATCAAACTAAAACAGGGATAAAAAAGATAATGTTATATTATTAAAATATATCTCAGGCAGATATTTTCAAATAAAGTTTTGATCTAGTTGGAGATAAATGCACTAGATTAAACACCCTTCACTCAAAGAAATATTTAAATATATTAGAAAGATCAGTATTTAAAGAATAATATTTAAATCTTGCAAGTTATTTTAGACTATGAAAAAACGAATGAACTGTATACTTAACTTATTTTATTCTTTTCGAAATATTAGCCTAACTTCTTTTGCTTAAAGTATTTATTTTTAAAAATAAAAACAAAAATAGGATTTTTTTTTACCTCTAATTACAGTTTCTAGACATTTCCATCTAAATACATCTACTTGAGCAATCGGTTTCATAATAGGAAAAACTGTTTCTATGAAGCAAACTAATTCATCTCAAATATAAATGTTAAATTTTTGCTGTCAAAATTTTCTCAGATCCCAAATAAATTGATTAGTAAATTCATAAAGCGATTTTTATAAAAAAAAGTTGGCATGTAAACCTATAGTCTAGTTATCAGAAGATTTAAACATTCGTTGATGATCCACTTCATAAGTGCCTTTCAAAATAATCTTTTATGCCATTTCTTCCGTTGACTCTGTTAACATATCTCATGAAAAAAAAAGAAAATTCCTAAGTAACCATTTTTACAACTGTTCATGTATAAAGTAACAGGTATTCATACAGCTCCTTCATATTATTCACAGTATATACGAAGAAACCTAGTCTGTCACCCTCGTAAGCCACTCTCATACCACTTATTTCTGTAAGGAAAAACAAAGCTCATTTGAATAAATTTTGCTTTTTAGTGTTTAGCTATCAAGATTAAATAAAGTCCGAAAATTATATAATTCAAAATTTTAAATTATTTACATGCCTTTATGTTTTGTTTATATGTTATTTTCGAGGTTTTAATACTTAGTTTTGCTAATGCTTTCGTTTATGTTTCCTTCTTCTATGTTTTTAACAGTTAAAATTTTTAAATTAATTTTTTAATTTTATGTTTTTATTTGTATTAATACAAGAGTGTTATTATTAAATTGATTTTTGTCAATAATGTAAATTTTAGGTTTAAACGATGAGAATAATGAATATTTTACATTAAAAATATGCTGCAAACATTATGATAAACAATTATTAGAGCTTATGGATGAAATAATATAATGAATTTTTATGGAATACTCTCCATTTCTTTTTAAGTAATTACATTAAAAAGAAACAAAATGGAAAAATTAATTATATACCAAAGTTCTTCTTAAAAAAATTATCAATTAAAAGCTAACAATTCTACAGTAAGATTTAAATGACGGAAGAACGTCTTAGTCATATTCTCTTCACTAACGTTCAAACTATACAAAAGAACTTCCATTCAAGATCCTGAATGAGATACTGAAATACAAACTATACATATATTTCATTGCGATAACTTATACAGATAATGGAGTACAATTTGCACAGATATTTTATAATTTATGATTGAATAGCGAAGACTGAAGTCTGATCAACTTGATATTTTGAATGATATTGTTTTATTGACTAACAGCAGCATCAGAATAAAAATTGTCAGCCAAATTATTTTAACTTCCTTAATATTCTTCAGTTATTTTTGTTATTTTTTGTCAATAAATATTTATGTTTCAAAATATTTTTCAAAGGTTGCTGAAGAGATACATTAAAGAAGATTATTGGTTTCATCTCATTGAAAATTATGAATAAAAAGAAAATTAATTTGATTAAAAGAATCTTTATGATATATATATATATATATATATATATATATATATATATATATATATATATATATATATATATATATATATATATATATATATATATATATATATATATATATATATATATATATATATATATATATATATATATATATATATATATATATATATATATATATATATATGCATATATATACATATACATTTCTTAAAATATCCAGCTATTCTATTTCATTGATAATTAATGGCCGCATTAACTTCGATAACTACAATGATAAAACAGTTAATAGCATTCAGCATATTTTTAATGTTTATAAATTTATGACGGATTTTTATTTCTTATTTTCAAACTAAATGCTTGTCATCCTAAAATACTTTATTCCTATATAATCAGGATTTTTAAAACAAAGTATTTCTAATGCCAAACAGCTTTTTTTCTGCCAACACTTACGCTAAGACTAATTTAATTAGTTAACAATTTATCTCATCCAAACATATCAGTTTGTTTTCCTACAAAAGCAAAATACTTAAAATATTCAGATGGTATTATATTATGTCAATGAAACAAAAATTACAAAAATGAATTCAATAAAATATTAAATGTATATTTAGCAATATTTTAAATAAATCAAATTTTCTATCTTTAATTTTTGCATATAAATTTAATGCTGCGTATGCATTAAGTCTTAGAAAAAATGCAAATGTGTTATTCCACATATGAAATAAAAAAGAAATTAAAAAACAAAACAAACTATGCCTTTTGAATCTAAAAATACTGCACTGAATAAGGAATATATTCAAGTGAAGTGCTCCAACTGATTTATATTCAAAACAAAAATAGTAAAGTGCATAACAAATAGCTTAAGGAATAATTAATTATATTAAACATTTTCCATTTGTATTTAAATTTCAGATAGTAATAGAAAATTTTTAAATCAAAAGGGAATCATTTCTTATACCATCTTATTAAAACAATAAACTTACACATCTTATTGAAAATAATATATATTTATTCGCATTAGTATCTTTATTTACTTAACAAATGCAAAAAATTTATTAAGAAATTTCTGCTTAATTTTAGGCAAAGTTTCAAAATCTATTTGTTTAATGATTTCACAAGACAGTAACGTGTATTTAAAATACTATTTTATATGTCAGTATTATGAAATCTTGCGACATTTGCCTAAAGTTTCTCGGTTGTTAGTAATTGTTTACTTGAAAATACATAACTTTAGCAACCGAAAATATCAAACTGTATCCTAAATATTTAACATATAACATAAATACTTGCTCTATTGATTGTTTAAAACACACACACACACATAATATATATATATATATATATATATATATATATATATATATATATATATATATATATATATATATATATATATATATATATATATATATATATATATATATTTATATATATATATATATATATATATATATATATATATTTATATATATATATATATATATATATATATATATATATATATATATATATATATATATATATATATTTATATATATATATATATATATATATATATATATATATATATATATATATATATATATATATATATATATATATATATATATATATATATATATATATATATATATATATATATATATATATATATATATATATATATATATATATATATATATACAGTAAGACCCCGCTTAACGCTGTTTCGCTTAGCGCTGTTTCGGTTTAGCGCTCTTTTATTTCAACCCGGGGATTCCACGAAATCGCTCGGAGCATACGGGGATTCCCCGAAATATTATGCAGCGATAGGTTTCAAATACATATCCGAAAGATGTGTACTTGTGTTTCTTGTTTGGTGCGGTATTGTACAGACATATTTTTATTATTGGAAACATTTGTTGACATTATTGTAAGTAGGTATTAATTTACATATTTAATACTATATTACAGTGTCAAATATTTTGATCTTTAGTTTTTACTATGGATGATAATGAAAAAGAAATGAAAGCAACCAGAAAAAGCATTTCACTCAAAACTAAAATGGAAGTGATTAGAAGATTAGATTCTGGTGAACGTCAAACTTTAATTAGTGCTTCATTGAATTTGCCCACTTCAACAATAAGGACCATCATGAAGAATAAAGAAAAATACTGTCATCAGCAACTTCAACTACGTCAAGCTCTGCAACTAGAATTACCCGTTCTAGAAATAATATCATAGAGAAAATGGAAAAATGACTGTCAATATGAATTGACGATGAAATTGACCTCAATATGCCACTAAGCCAATCTATCATAATGGAAAAAGCTAGAATAATTTTTAATTACATTCAGGATGAGACAATTGACACAAGTGAAACTTTCGTTGCTAGTCGAGAATGGTTTAATAGATTTAAACATCGAAATAACCTTCACAACATAAAGATTGCTGGAGAAGCAGCAAGTGGTGATACAAAAGCGGCGGCTGAATTACCAGCGATATTAAAAAATAATTGAAGAAGGAAACTATCCTCCAGAATTGGTTTTTAATGTTGATGAAACAGGCTTGTTTTGGAAAAGAATGCCGAAACGAACATTTCTATCCCGTGAAGAGAAACGGGCACCAGGATTTAAAGCTACAAAAGATCGCTTAACCCTTCTACTAGGTGTTAACGCAAGTGGATATTTTAAATTAAAACGATTACCAATTTACCCTTCCAAAAACCCAAGAGCGATGAAATGCATATCTAAATCAATTTACCTGTAATTTGGGAGTCTAATAAAAAATCATGGATAACTGCGAAAATTTTCCAGGATTGGTTCACTAAATATTTCTGCCCGTCTGTTAAACGTTATTGCGAAATTAAAAAACTTGAACAAAAAGCACTTCTGTTAATTGATAATGCTCCAAGCCACCCGACAAATTTATCAGACTTAACAACATGCATTCCAGTCGAAGTGGTTTTCTTGCCGCCTAACACAACTGCCTTAATTCAACCAATAGACCAAGGCGTTATATCCAATTTTAAGGCTTATTACTTGCGGCGAACCTTTAAGCAAATGTTTGAAAAAACAGACGGAGAAGAGAACCAGTCCATAAGAGAATTTTGGAAAAGCTACAACATCGTGGTTGCTGTAGAAAACATAGGCCTTTCTTGGAATGAGGTAAGAGAAAGATCTTTGAAAGGAGTATGGAAGAATATTTGGCCGGATTTAAGTAAGGGCGATGACGTTGGACACTCGGTCGATGTGGATGAAAAAGTGGAAGAGATAGTGAAATTAACGAAGCAAACCGGTTTTGAAGGGGTAAATGTGGAAGATGTCGAAGAAATAATTCAAGAAGCAGCGGCTAGTCTTTCTAATGATGAGCTCAAGGATTTAACTGAACAAGAAGAAAACAAAAATGTTGACAGCAGTGATTCAGAAGAAGAGCAAAAAGAACTTTCGATGGTGTTTGTAAAAAGGAGTTTGTCTACCATAACTGAAATAATGGATCAATTCATTGAAAATGATCCGAATTTTGACAGGAGCTCAAAAGTAAGGCGTGGTGTTAGAGATGCTCTATCCGTTTATGAAGAACTTTTAAGAGAACAACGCAAAAGAAAAAGACAAACAACATTAGATGCTTTTGTCACAAAAAGGCAGAACACTGAAAACGTTGAAGGTTTACTAAATATGACTGACTTAGAATTTTATTTGTTTTTTTTTTTTTTAAAGAATATTCGTTTTGTTATTTATATTTGTTTTATTTTTGCAAGAAATAATAATCTGGTATTAATTTGGGCTTTAAGAAATAAATGTTTGGTTTTATTTTTATTAAAAAACATACTTTTTAAATTTAATACCTAACCAATTTCCTAGCCATCTTCCCCTAACCCCAATATTTACATGTAAAGATAGCCTCCTTTAGCGCTGTTTCGCATTACGCTCTACTTTGATGGAACGTACTTTGATGGAACGAACAGTAAGACCCCGCGTTAAGCGGGGTCTTACTGTATATATATATATATATATATATATATATATATATATATATATATATATATATATATATATATATATATATATATATATATATATATATATATATATATATATATATATATATATATATATATATATATATATATATATATATATGTATATATATATATATATATATATATATATATATATATATATAGAATAGAATTACTTAAGCATTATTTCTTTGTGCATTTTATTTGTGTGGCATTGCTCTAAACAAAATTTCCTTTTACAGTTTCCTAGAAACAATTTATGTGATATTTTCTTTTACAAATAAAATTCGAATTACATTCATAAATAATAAATTTCGTGTGATAAATTTCACTTTCATTTCCTACAAGAGAAAATATATTTCTTAGAAATGTAAAATTAATTATATTCAGAATTATTCTGTTTAAAATAATATCTTTCAAAGCAAAGTTACAAAATTAATAGTATAATAAAAGTTACAAAGTTATTATTAAAGTTTGCATAAATTAGTTCTTACATATTCATAAAAATTTTTTTCAAAACATAGTAATCCAATAAAAGCATTATTTTCAATAATTAATATATTCTAGAAATATTGTCTTGAAATTTATGTTATAAATTAAATTTATTAATAATATGGAATAAAATAAGATTACATACATAAATCTAATATGATTTTATTAAATATTGCAAATATAAAAATTGAGTAAGAAATATAATTCGTTCTTCCATGATCATGATTTTCAGACACACACACAGATGTATTATTTTACTAACTATAGACAATTATTATAAATATTATTTTTTAACAAAGTTAACTTTTAAAAAAAGCATAAAAGAATATTTATGTTAAATATATGTAATTAAGATTTCACATAATGGTATAAAAAATACATATATATATATATATATATATATATATATATATATATATATATATATATATATATATATATATATATATATATATATATATATATATATATATATATATATATATATATATATATATATATATATATATATATATATATATTGTTACAAATTTATAAATAATGATTATATTTGTCTTAAAATATCGCAGACAGATCAGAAATTCTCACATTTTGGGCAAAAATTGCGGTATTTAGACGTGCTGTAGTTTAAAAGCGAATTTCCTAATGATTTGGCGACCTGGCGACGGTTGGCAAGATTTTTGGCGACTTGGCGAGAAATCGATACTTCTGGAAACATCCATCATCTAAGCTCTAGGACCAATATTTTTCGAGATAGCCTAGAAGCTTCCAGAACCTTGGCGAAATTGGTAGATTTCTCCGCCAAGTCACGTATAAATACCGCAGCCCGACATGGAAGAGTCAGTATTGTGAAGACAGTCAGTGAGTGAATACGATTAGTTGTGACTGCTAGTTGTTCTCTGTCTGAGGTATTTGAGACCTGTGATTAGAAGCTGTTTCTTATTATATCTGACGAATTGTAGCTGTATAATTGTGATTGTTACAGCGGGAATTTCGTTTATCTAGTGAAGTTTTTAACGAATAAAAGTCTTGTGTTCATTAAATGGTCGCTTTATTCAACTCTCAATCAACACGAACCCGTGGAGCTCGGTACAACTGGTGTCAGAATCGGGGTTGAAGAGTTGATGCAGCGTGTCACAAGAAAAATGGATATGGATTTAATGAAAAGTCTTCTCGAAAAATTAGCGGAGCAGATAGCTGAGATGAAAGCTGGACAAGAAGAGATGAAAGCTAGACAAGAAGAGATGAAAGCTGGACAAAAAGAGATTAAAACCGAGATGATGAAAGAGATAAAATCTGGACAGGAGGAGATGAAAGCTGGACAAGAAGAGATGAAAGCTAGACAAGAAGAGATTAACACCGAGATGATGAAAGAAATAAAATCTGGACAGGAGGAGCTTAAGAAGGACATTGTGAGTGTTAAAGAAGAATTCTACAACATCATTCAGGAGGAGATGAATGCAATGGATGATAAGGTAACTTCAGTTGAAACTAAAGTTTTGAAGACAGAGAAGAAAGTTAAAGAAGCATTAGACAATATGAATAAGAAGATTGAAAGCTTGGAGAAGCAAATGTCAAACAAACATGAGGAACCCAACGTGGCATTTGTGCCTTCCCTAGCCAATATTAAACTCTCAACATTTGATGGGAAATCATCCTGGCAAGTATACAAGACCCAGTTTATGATGGTAGCGGAAGCTAATGGATGGAATCCCCGAGCCCAAGCTTTTCACCTGGCGGCTTCGTTAAGAGGAGACGCGGCTGACATCCTCGAGACGCTTCCGGAGGAGCAGAGGCACAATTTCCAAGCCCTATCGAGTGCGCTTGAGCTGCGATTTGGAGATAAGTGCACTAAAGAATATATCAGACTACAGTTAAAGTCCCGCTATCAAAAAGCGGGTGAAAGTCTGCAAGAATTGGCTGCCGATATTCAGCGACTTTCCCATCTATTATTTTCGGACTGCCCAGCTGAGACACGTCAAGATCTGGCTCTCCATCACTTCATCGATAGTATGCGGGATCCGGAGATACAGAAAACACTTAGACTCGCCGATGTCAAAGATATCGGATCTGCCCTTGTCTACGCACATAAGATAGAGGCTGCCCAGCAGGCCGCGCGTAAAGACCAGCACTCAATCAGAGCCGTCTCTGCTACTGATACGAACTATGATCTAAGAAAGCAAATTGAAGATTTGCGGCGAAAATTACGTAGCTTAAAATTGAGTAAAGGTGGCAGAAACACGAAAATTCAGTGTTGGACTTGCGGTGGAGTCGGACACGTACGTAGATACTGTCCGAAAACAAAAGATGGTGGAATTCCTAAAATGGAAATACGTCAACGCAAAGAAACTCTTCATGGAAATACTGATGCATTATCAAGGAAACCGTGTAATGAAAGCTGCCGATATTGTTCTAGAGCAGAGAAGAACTATCAGTTAGTAAATCCTTCGGTACACCAAGTTACTA
The DNA here is from genome assembly GCA_037975125.1 of Latrodectus hesperus. Classification (NCBI taxonomy): domain Eukaryota; kingdom Metazoa; phylum Arthropoda; class Arachnida; order Araneae; family Theridiidae; genus Latrodectus; species Latrodectus hesperus. Next base: position 66,164,224 of record CM075856.1, on the reverse strand, counting down.
TTTCACCTCCATCGAAACCAGACCCATGGAGTGATAAAGGAATTAGAGAAGCCCAAAAGGAAGACCCAGATATAAATCCAATTTTAGAATTAAAAGAATCTTCCAGTATGAAACCAAGTTGGCAGGATATCTCCACCTACAGTCCTGCTACTAAACAATATTGGGCTCTTTGGGACTCACTCCATATAAGAAATGGTGTCTTATACAGGAAATGGGAGTCCGATGATGGACGTAATTTCAAATGGCAGCTTGTTCTTCCAAAATCAAGAATTTCAGATGTTTTGAAAGAATTGCATAGTAGCTCAACTGGAGGCCACTTTGGAGTAATGAAAACTCTACAGAAGGTTCGGGAACGCTTCTATTGGAGCAAAACTAGACAAGATGTAGAGAAATGGTGTCAATCTTGTGATGACTGTGCGGCACGTAAAGGACCGAAGAAACGTAGCCGAGGAAGGTTGCAGCGGTACAACGTAGGAGCACCTTTTGAGCGGATAGCATTGGACATTTTGGGTCCTTTACCACGATCCTCAAATGGCAACAAATACATACTAGTTGTCATGGACTACTTTACTAAGTGGCCTAAAGCGTTTGCAATCCCCGATCAAGAGGCGACTACAGTAGCCGAGGTTCTAGTGCATCAATGGGTTTCCAGATTCGGCACACCCTTACAAATCCATTCTGATCAAGGGACAAATTTCACCTCTGTTGTGTTTAAAGGAATGTGTCAAATTCTCGGAATAGACAAGACGCAGACCACGCCACTACACCCACAATCGGATGGCATGGTAGAGAGATTTAACAGAACCATCTTGAATAATCTCTCACTTATGGTTTCCAGAAATCAGCAAGATTGGGATTTGAAGCTACCTCTGTTTCTGCTTGCATATCGCAGTGCTGTCCATGAGACTACCGGATATACTCCTTCACAGATGCTCTTTGGTCGCGAACTTCGTCTCCCTTGTGATCTTCAGTTTGGTCGTCCACCGGATACATCTTCATCGCCAGAGGAATACCTTCGAGACCTTCAGGCACGTCTTGAAGATGTCCATTACTTCGCTCGAGACCGAATCAACCTGACGACCGAAAGAATGAAGACAAGGTATGACACAAGAGCGGCAGGACGTGAATTTCAAGAAGGTGACAAAGTTTGGTTGTGGAACCCGATTCGACGTAAAGGACTTTCTCCAAAGTTGCAAGCCAACTGGGAAGGTTTCTACACAGTCCTAAAAAGACTGAACGACGTGGTTCGTATAAGAAAATCATCTTCTTCAAAACCAAAGGTAGTACATTATGATAGATTAGCTCCTTATCGTAATGTAGAGTAAAAATTAGTAGACCATGGTCTCTTTGTAAATAGTATAGATAATTTTTTTATCTTTTCTATTTTTTTTTGTATTTTTAGTTGCTTGTGTATGTAATGTATCCTCTTGAAATGAAAATTCTCTTATATTAAATTTGGCCTCCTATCAGGGGATTGTACTGCCCGGGACGTGCAGTCCTTGAGAGGGGGCAATGTTACAAATTTATAAATAATGATTATATTTGTCTTAAAATATCTCAGACAGATCAGAAATTCTCACATTTTGGGCAAAAATTGCGGTATTTAGACGTGCTGTAGTTTAAAAGCGAATTTCCTAATGATTTGGTGACTTGGCGACAGTTGGCGAGATTCTTGGCGACGGTTGGCGAGATTTTTGGCGACTTGGCGAGAAATCGATACTTCTGGAAACATCCATCATCTAAGCTCTAGGACCAATATTTTTCGAGATAGCCTAGAAGCTTCCAGAACCTTGGCGAAATTGGTAGATGTCTCCGCCAAGTCAGGTATAAATACCGCAGCCCGACATGGAAGAGTCAGTATTGTGAAGACAGAGTTTTTGTGAAGACAGTCAGTGAGTGAATACGATTAGTTGTGACTGCTAGTTGTTCTCTGTCTGAGGTATGTGAGACCTGTGATTAGAAGATGTTTCTTATTATATCTGACGAATTGTAGCTGTATAATTGTGATTGTTACAGCGGGAATTTCGTTTATCTAGTGAAGTTTTTAACGAATAAAAGTCTTGTGTTCATTAAGTGGTCGCTTTATTCAACTCTCAATCAACACGAACCCGTGGAGCTCGGTACAATATATATATATATATATATATATATATATATATATATATATATATATATATATATATATATATATATATATATATATATATTTATATTTATATTTATATGAAATGCAAGTTGAGATACAGAACTGAAAAGCACAAGAATACATAAAAAACATTTATGCTTAGCAATGCATTTAGCGCAAAAGCAGCTAGAATAGTATTAATAAGATATAGTTAATAGTATATTTTATAAAATACAATGAAAAATGCCAAATGCAGAATAGTACATTGAAAATACTAAATGGAAAACAATACATTGAAAATACTAAATACAAAACAATACATTGAAAATAATAAATGGAAAACCATACATTGAAAATACTAAATGGAAAATAATACATTGAAAATACTAAATACAAAACAATACATTGAAAATACTAAATGGAAAACCATACATTGAAAATATTAAATGGAAAATAATACATTGAAAATACTTGGAAGATTTTCAAAGCAAAATAAATATAAAATGGAATGAAGTACCAATATGGTCAGCTTCGTTAGGGAGTGTTGACCACATTGGCACAAATTATGGCTATTCTGCTATGGCCCAAGACATAGTCTTAAAGAAACCAGTACGCCCCAAAGCCATACCAAATGTTGAAACCAAACTATCAAGCCAAAATAAAAGAAGTAGAATTTAATCTAAAATATATAAATTAAAATCCAATTTTGCCAAAATACATTTAATTTATAATAATCAAATTAAAACTATATCCAAGTACAAGTCCAAATCAGCAAGAACCTCACCAAAATTATAAATTAGCGAGTAAGTGTAAGCACTATCGGCATTTCAAGCTTCTTATAAGACCTTCAAGGCTTGGGTGACCATTCTATAGTATAGTACTACACCTTACTTCACTCTTATAAGCAATGCACTACTGTATACACCACACACACACACACACACACACACACACACACATATATATATATATATATATATACATGTAATAAATATAATGGAAAATCCCACTGAAGAAAAAGACTTTAGAAAAGTCTTATAATAAATATATGCAGGGTGTCCAGAAAAGGACTCCCTGATTTCAAAATTAAATATCTCGAAAACAAAGATCGATAGAGGAATGCAGTCAACGGTATGTTTATTGTGAAAGCTGTAAGAATTTTATACAGCAGTTTAAAATAATAGTTACAAAAGCTGCTAAAAGATGGCGCTGTACACAGTACAGCTCATATCAGCATACATAAATGAAATAATCGTATGAAAACATTCTTTGCAAAAAATCACATCACAATGTTTTCAAAATGTTCACCATTAGCACTACAAGGTGGCACAAACGAAGAATGAAATTTGCCAACACATATCGTAGGGTCTCAACAGAAATGGATTCACATGCCACACAGATCGCCTATTCAAGCTCTTCCAGCGTGGTGGGATGCTTCGGGTAGACAATGTCTTTCAATGTGCCCCACAAAAAATAGTCACAGGGAGTCAAATCCGGAGAGTATGGAGGCCAATTCATGCCTGTATCAGTAAATTTGGGACATTCCAAAACAATGACTCGATTCCCGAAGTATTCATCAAGAAAGCGAAACACTTGCTCGGTACGATGTGGTCGGGCTCCATCTTGCATAAACCATTCAGTACGTTGTCGATCCTCTAACACTTGCTGTGTGGCGATACATTGTTCCGAAATTGCAACAACGTTCACTAGTGACCATTTCTCGAAGGAAAAAAGGGCCAATAATGCCTCTGCAGCATACTGCAGACCATACTATAAATTAAAAAGAATACAGGGGTTTCGCTTCACACCAATATGGATTTTCGGAACACCAAAATCACCAGTTCTGTTTATTCACGAATCCATTCAGGTGGAAGCGTGCTTCATCTGTAAACCAGATGCAGCCAACATCAAATCCTTCACTATCAATTATTGTGAGCATCTGATTAGCAAAGTCAACCCTTTGTTGCACAGCTCGTACGGGTATGGCCTGGTGAGTTTGAATTTTGAAAGGAAACATGTGTAGGTTCTTTCGCAGTATATTCTGCGTTCTGCAACGCTTCAAACCAATCTCAGATGCAATTCTACCGACGGATGACATTGGATTCTGGTGAATAATTCCAGAAATTGTGGCGATATTTTCAGGCGTAACTGCAGTTTGCTTGCGGTAACATTCCCCATTAGAGCATCAGTTACGCTGCTTGTTCGTTGAAATTTGGCGAAGAACCTACGAATGGTTTTCACATCGGGTCGTTATGTAATATTAAATCGTGCTTGAAAACTGCGCTGTTGCCGTAGGACTCTCTTTTAACTTGTGGTATTCTAGCACCAGAAAAACGCGTTGTTCAATGGAGTACATGGTTTTAATCTTTGCCTTCTGTACGCTAACCTCCTTTCACGCTTCAATAGTGGGACTGATCGCTCTGGGCTTCGGATCACTATTTATACTAGGCATTACGTATAGCGATTACAGCGCCATCTATTTGCAGCTTTTGTAACTATTATTTCAAACTGCTGTATAAAATTCTTACAGCTTTCACAATAAACATACCGTTTACTGCATTCCTCTATCAATCTTTGCTTTCGAGATATTTAATTTTGAGATCAGGGAGTCCGTTTCTGGACACCCTGTATTCAATTAAAAGATAAAATAAAAAATATCGTACAAAATTAGAAACGTCATAGAAAACGTCATATCATTATTCATTTAATGTGATAAATTAGTAGAAAATAAATTGTAGATAATTATTGTAATGTTGTAATTCAAAATACAATAAAAAAGAAATATTAAATTATTTTTTAAGTAAACATGTGTTTTCAGTATTCCATAAATTTGTATTCTGTAAATCAGAGCAAGGCAAGAATTTTTTTTTTAAATTATTGTTTTATATTTTTGAATAAAATTAATTTTTACAGTAAACCTCTAAAAATACAGTTATAAATGATTTATAGAAAATTATAAAAGTAAATGCATTTAGATTTCTTCAATTATATTTTAATGTGTTTTCTTAAAGTAAAAAATGCCATATGATAAGAATTGATTTCAACACAATATTTATGAAAATATCATGATATTGAAATTCAATGATGAATAATGTAATAAGGATTTTGGGAAAATAAAGTCATTTTTAAATGGTTGCTTTGCAACGAAAATGAATAAAAAAGGGTGGCATGTAAATGAACTTTTTTTTTTTTCTTTTTATAATAATACTTAAATAAAAGTGTTATCTAAAAAAATGAGAAAGATATCTCAAATGAAAAAAAAGTTATTTTAATTCCCTAATGGCAGTAAGATGAAAAATTAAGTAATTTATTTGATTTAGGTAATTAAGAAGTGCATATTCGTTATTTCTAAAAAAAATTGTTAATGACTGAAATGCAAATCAAGCCTTATATATTCATTTTCCCGTGTGACAAAATATGTATGTTATATTCATTTCCTTATGAACGAAGTATATCGCGTATATACATTAAAATACTTTTTTTAGTATCTCAAAAATTTTATTGCATTGTTTCCTTCGATAAATTTATTTATTTTTAGTCATTCTTTGCGTTTTTAAACAGACTCATTTATAAATGGTTGAGTATTGTAGTAGATTGATTTTGTATGCACTGTTTCATAAATTTTAATACATTCAGTACCTTAGATATGCTTTGAATTTGTGAATTCACATTTAACAAAATAATCTACTAAACTAAGAAATTATTTTGAGTGGAAAACGGATTCATTTTAAAATCAGGATCGATATTACGAGAAATTCTATTTTTTTAATACAAAAATTACAAATTTTTACTGTAAAAATTTGTAGAAGTCCTTAAAAAGTTTTTATATAATTCACAACAAATTAAACAGCTTAAAAATATCAAAGTGTTTCTTAATTAAATCTGAACATTTATGAATAGCACGTAGATAATTTTGCACAGTTATCAATAAAATTAAATTACATTATTCAGTAAATCAAAGATAAAATTTTAAAATACAAATCAACATTTTATTGCAGTTTAATAAAAAACATCTTACTTAGTTTAAAGCAATGAGATTACCATTTACAAAACACTTAAGTAAGTATATCTAATTTTAAAGAAATCAGATTTAAATGAGTGTATAGAACACGCTACTTTACAATTTTGTTTAAATTTCGCAGTATTTTCCATGAAAATCAAAATATTTTAAACATTGAGAGTCATGAAAGTGATTAATATTTAAAACATAAATTACGTTGATTTTGAAGAAATCAACAAAATTAAATATTGTTTTATGTAAAATCATGATTCATCATGTTCTTCCATCATTTTTAAGCAAAATATGATTATGCAAATTGTGGTTATACAAATTTGTCACACCCTGTATTTCAAAAGATTATTGCATGAAATTAATGCTACAACTTTTAGAAGAAGTATTATTTTCAAAATGACCAGGTGGAAAAATATGTTACAGTGCAACTATACAAAAATTTAGCAGTGAATCTTACGCTATGACATACTTTTTATCTCTAATCTAGAAACTATGCTATTATTTTAAGAATTCCAACAATGAAATCTTGGTTATTAAGAATTTGATTTAGTTTATAACATCAGTATAATATATGAAAACAGTTTAAAGCAAAATTATACAGAAAAATTACTTTTTTTATCTTAACAAGTAATAGGTATGTATAAATTTTCTTGCTAATTGATGTACGTATTTCATACGAATGTATCCTTACTTTAGCCATTTAAAAACATATAATAATTAAGTTAGCCTAACTACTTACCGACAAAGATGAAAAGCATTCATAAAAATGAAAAAAATAATCATACTTCCAATCAATTTATCAATTTAAGTAAGGGGGATGCATTATAGTGTCACATTTGAGATAGCACTATGATTAGTCATTTTTAACTCTCTTATTTCTTATAGACAGTTGTAGGCTCTACCAAGGTATTTATTTTAACGCAGTTTACAAAGAATATTGAAAATAAATATTTCTTTTAAAAAAAAGTGTTTAGCAAAAGAAGATTTTTTGCCTTTTATAATATTTACGCAACTAATATATTCAATTACGTATTTACATTCAAATTACAAAGCTAATTTTTATTTTCTCAGTGTTGGAAAAATATTTACATTGTATTCGTAACTAAAAAATCATATAAACTCATTTATTTTTATTAAATTTAAATATTAAAAATTAAGAGTTCCAATGAATATAAAAATTAATTAATTTATTCAGTGTATCAACTAAACTTTTATAGTAATTTAAAACTGTGTTTCTCAATATTTCCTCTATTTACGGATGATTTGAAATAATATAAGTATATATTTAGATTTAAGCATAAAAATAATTTCTGCTTGTAAAAAAATATTTTAATGAATATTTTCCTCAATTTATTAAAGGCAAATAATGATTTTTTCAATGATTTTAATTCTCGCTTATATTTTAAATTTTTAAATAGTTTGAAAGTCATTAATTGTAAAAATAATTAACTCAACCTTTGATATTCACAGAAAACTCTTTTCATGCTTTTTATTATGGTTATTTCCATTTCTCTTGTAAAAGACCGGCTTTTTCTCAAAATAACAGTTTAATGATTTTTATGTTTATTCTTATAGTACAATATTGTTGTTGTTGTTGTTACTAATGACACTTGGACAAGCCAAGCTCGCTATGCCTTGGCTATGCAAATTTAAGTCAATTGGGAGCGTCTTTCGTTTTAATCAGAGCACCATGAAGGTGAAAGTACGACTTTGCTCTACACACATGCCATTTACGTTTTGCAGCCATTTATTGTTAAATACATCATGCAGAAAGTTATTAAATGTTTACTAAAATAACCTATGCAATTTTAATATGATTATTTAGCTATATATTTATATCCTGGAGCTAAATATGATACGAAATAAACAGTAAAACTCAGTAAACTTAAATGCAGAATATTATCAAGCTATACATTTCCGTAAGATAATATAATTTCTCTTTATATATAAATAATACATTTGAAACATTGATATTTTCTTTATGACTATAAAATCTGGGCTAATTATTTATTTAGAATATATCTGAATAATGGAATAATAACTATCGTTGTTTCTTGATTTTAAATAAATATTTCCCATTATCGGTTGGCATCTCAAAGTTTACGTTTAGTGATATGAACATTTACCACGCCATTAAAATAATATATTCCAAATATCGTATTAGAAAATATCAAAATAAATTTAATTTAAAATTAAAATTTGAAAGCAGCATTCAAAATTTTAAATATGAATTCGACATTTTCATCTCAAAATTATTTACGATCAGTCTCGAGAAACAGAACATTCAGCATGTTCAAGTATAAAATGTGAAACAATATCTTGATTCTCTTTAAAGAAACGAAATGGTTAATCACTTAATAATATTCGGGTAATAAATATTCTTTTCATCTTAAAAAGAGATTAAAATTGTCGTTAGGTGGACTTCACAAAAGTTTTCACGTTAATTAATAAATAGTGAGTGTGTTTTAAATATGTTTATCCAATATCTCGGTTTCCAATAAAATCATCGTTCTTACAGAATGAATTTTGATAAATATCAAAAATGATAATAGATTACTGATATTAAATGTGTCTACCTTCAAAATTGTTGACTTAAATCACTATGTTTCTTGAAAAGAAACACTCACCCGAAAACCGCAACAAAAGGAAAATTGCACCAAATAAAAAAAAGTTGCCAAATTTAGCAGTTATCTTGATTAGGGAATACTTATTACTTTTTGTTATATTAATATAGGAATGAATTGATATTTCAACTTTTTTTTATTTTTACAATTTACATATTCTACATTCAACATATTTAATTTAATTAGAAAATTATTAAATTTATAATTGGAACTATGACATTATTAAATTCAAATACAATTTGTCTAAATCTTTCAATTTTCTTTCTAAAGTTAATAAATTATGTAACTATCAATTTATTTCATTTTATTTGATTTATTGATTAATGCATTTTTTGCTTAATTTTATTGAATCAATCAACAAAAGTCACTGAGTTAAAGAAATAATTCAATGTAAATGTTAAAAAAGAGCAAGAAAAATATTAATGAATACCGAAAATTTTTTTATATAATTATACATCACAACAATTTATTTCAAATACTAGGAAAGAATCGATGAATTTTTGTTTTGTATTTTCATTCTACTTCTACTTTTGTTATTTTCAGAACAATGCTGTTCACACCGCTCTTTTTTTAAAAGAAAAAAAACTATAACAATAGCTTGATTTATTAAAAATCTTTGCTGCGCAAATTACTTCAAAATTTCAATTTTTACAAATACAACAAAATATGTGGACACTTTTAAAATAAACAAATGAAAGGACATCGTATATAATTTACAGAATCATCATTAAATATCAGAATCAACATAAATAACAACAACATATAATGAATCATACCTGCTATTAATAAGCCATCATCACCACAAAAGTAAAGCTACATAGCTTATAAATCTCTTTTATTGCTATATAAATAATGTTTCCAAATAAAAATATTTTATGCATATCTCATCAAGGCAGCACTTCGTAATTATTCCAATATTTTGACTATTTAATATCCAAAATATATATGGACCATGAAAACCAAGACATAAAAGCAAATACGATATAAATAAGATGGTTTTGAAAGTGATATGCCATATATTATAGTAACGGAAAATATCGTAAAGATCCCATGCTTTTAATCGTTAGAATGGTAAACGCAGAAAAGACCGTAAGTTTCATTTGTAAATTTTTATATAGCCATGCATACTCAACAATATAATATCTGGATTTGAAATATGACCAAAAATCTTTTGTTGACAAAATATCCAGTTCTGATTAAGATTCTTTCATTTTATACAATGTGAAATTGATATTTAATAATATAAAAATAAATGTAAAAAAATTATTGAAGTTCTTACAGTAAAAATACTTATTTTTAAGGATAAATAGTAACAAATAATTTGCATATAAACATCTGCATATTGCTTGAAGTGGAAAATATTGTGCATTAACTAATTGGATTATCCCTTTCATGTAAATTAAATTCGGGTAATTTATTTAAAATTTTTATCAGTATATCACCGATAATTATCCATAGTTAAAAATAGAATTCCTTCAAGACTGAAACAAGGTATTTCACACAATCTAATGGATAATATATCTTTTTTTTATAAAAGTACTCCTTTACATATATGTATTGCTAATACTTTTACAGTGTTAAAGAAATGGAAATTTTTATATATAGAGCTGCAGTTCATATAATTTAATTTCTTTAAGTAATTTCTTTTTTATTTGATCCCATGCAGGGTAATTATTAATTGGTGGAATATTTAGTTTTGCTTACTCTCTAATTTTTGAATCATTGTGCATTCCAAAAAATAAAAATGTTTATATAAAATCAGTTTTCAAAGTGAGAAGTGATCGAACATATATACAAATATTAAATAAGTAATGTGTATATTACTGCTCGCTTCACTTAAGAAATCCCAAAGAATATTTTTAAATTAATTCTTAAGTGAACTGGAAGGTAACTAAAAAGATTTACATGCATTAAAATTTACCTTATAATGCAAAAATAAATAACGATGTAATTCTTATTTTTCCTGCTAATAACATGCACATTTTCTTAAAGAATTTATTTTTAGAATTTATCAGCTTTAAAGTTCGATTGTAAATATTTATGCATTTTGTTGAATTGCATCACCCATTTCAAAATCAAAAGTGATAAATTTCAAACACCTACGACATAAAAATTGACTTTGCCATTAAGTTTCACTTCTAGTGAATAATACGTTAAAATGTGCTCCTAATTTAAGCTTTCGAAAAGACAAGTTTAATGCTCATGGGCGGTAACTTTAAAGAACATTAAACGTGGTTAGCTATAAGATATTCTGTTTATAGCGGAACTTAGGATACTTTTGAAGCCATTATTCCAAAGAAATATGAAAAGCAGTTCAAGAATTCAGCCAGTTCCTAAAGGAAGGAAAGTTTTCCGGATGTAATTTTTTCTTTTAGTATGTGAATTCCAGACAGTTTCGCAACATTTAAGCCAATTTACTGTTTTAGAATTAAAATAGTGAAATAAAAGATGTGATTCAAAATTTAGTACACAAGAGCTAAAACAAATATTTTGTTCTGGAAGAATTTTTTTTGATTTTATCATTTAATTAGAGCAATAAAATTTTGCAATTAACTATGTATTTATACGCATATTAATTTAGCTTCTTAAGCAACATTTCTGAAACAGTTTTAATAAAATGAGAGGAGGAGGATTTTTTGAGATAAATCATAACCTTAACTTCATAAATTTCAATATTTAAGGATACTTTTTTTCTTAAATAATAATACAGATATTAAACTCTACTCTAAATTGAATTAAATATATATATTTAGCTTTATTAAATTGATTCAAACAATTATTATCTGTAAGACTTTTTTAGTTGCACGGACATTAAAAGCAGGCAATGGAAATTGTTTTCATATAATTTGAACGCAAATGTCTTTTCCTTACTTCGCTATTTGGGGCTTCAATATTCATAAGCAATTTTGAAGGAAGAACTGATATTATTTAACTGGTTTTAATGTACTTAGGAACTGTTTTTGGATAGAGGGTTTAATTATTTTAAATGATGTTCATAATGCATAGTATTTTCTTATTTGGCTAGTGAAGACTTTTATTTGGGAGTTAAACTTTTACAGTTGAACTTATCAATGAAAATCAAGGAGCAGTACATGTATATGAAAGATAGATTGCCCAAATATGAGTAGAATTGGCATATTTCTTAGTTTTTCTTTTTGAATTTGCTTAAAGAATATAATTATACTAATACTAAGCAATGTTGAAATTACAAATTGATTATGTATACATATATGAGATGAGATCAAACGTTTTTGAGTTTATCTTACCACATATTTATCTATGATAATATGTCAAAATCTTTACTTTTTTGTGAATATTTTTAATAAAATATCCTAGAAATTATCCGTAAATCCATAACGATAATGAAATTTTAAAATTGAACAAAAATGTAAACTTTTTAAGCATTTCCTTTCTATGTGAGCTGTGTTTAATCTTTTTTTTTTTTTTAAAAAAAAATCCTTATTAATATCAGTAATCTCATAATTTTATTCCTAAACAGACAAATTTTTGTTACCTATGTTTCTTTTTTGCCAAAATAATTTTAAGCAAGAATTTGTGTGAAGCTATCGTGTTTACGCTGCACTAAATGACAATCACCATGATGACAACCACTGTGATATTTTAGGTCATCCATGTCATCAACATGCTAACTTAGAAAATCATGAATTTTAGCATATGAGGTATAGGATGCGTCATTATTTCGCTTTGAGATGCGGAAAATAGTCAGTTTTTTATAGAATATCATTCAGTTCCTATAAGATCTTAGTTTTAGTTTAGTTTTGTTTCAAGTCATTTTAGATTCCATAAAATTTGGATCTGACCTATTTTTTCCGACGTTCAGACAAAAATCATTATTCTAAATTAGCAATTCATATTCATTATATATATATATATATATATATATATACATATATATATATATATATATATATATATATATATATATATATATATATATATATATATATATATATATATATATATATATATATATATATAAATATATATATATATATATATATATATATATATATATATATATATATATATATATATATATATATATATATATATATATATATATATATATATATATATATATATATATATATATATATATATATATATATATATATATGATACTCAATCAAATACGGATACAATCTTATTAACTTCGTATATAATTATTTTATTAACTTTAAAATCTCTTCGACATTCTTATTATGATGCATTCGGTAACAATCTCCTTTAAAATAAATTGTCAAATAATTCATAAAATGTAAGGACTCAATGGTTTTGTATGGATAACATATGAGGAAATTCAAACTGTTTTTATTTATATTTATTTTTAAGGTGCTGAAGAATGACAAAAATTTAGTTTGGTTTTTTGATAGATATCAAATAATTGCAAGTTTATTATACATAACAATGATGATTTGGAAATGACATTGCAATTAATTAGTTATACCTTTCCTTATTTTAGCATCATGTCAGTGTCTACTTAATTATAATTATACAATTAATTCTACTAAAATATTATATAGTTTATCTTCTATGGTGAATTGAAAAAAGCATTCGACTTCTAAAACTTATCAAAAAATATTTACTATTGATATTGATACAGAGAATGAGATTTTGTCATTTACACAACACATATTTACCAGTTAAAATGCTTACGAGACTATGTTTAAATTCAGCAAAAATAAACATTACCCTCTATACCTTTCCTGCACTTTTGAAAAGGAAGTTTATTTTAAGACATAATTTAATTAATTACAGAGATAAATTATACTAAATAACAGTTTTTCTAATTTTATAATTATCATATGACATTTAATATTCCCATTCAAATCTAATAATTGTGTTTCTGATTCCGAAATTAATAATAAAACTATATTATCTTAATCATTCTACATTAGTAATAAGCCTGACTACATTACATGCAGAGTAATTTTTTAAATATATACATAACTATAAATAATAAGGAAAATCATTATTAGGATAATAGCAAAAACAATTGAAATATTTGTATTCATGATGCGATTGTATATGAAATATTTCCTTAAAATTTACATAAAACAGCCAATCCTCAAAAGATTTTTTTCTGCCTGAAGGGTTGATTTAAGAAGACATATTAAACATGTTATTATCTAAGTATTTTACGAAAAATCATTATTTTTCAATCTTTGTATTATTTTATGATATTAATGTTAAATATACTAAACCAAAAACACTTATGAAATAACTAATATTCTTTAATAAATGTAATTAAATTCACACTTTTTTAGAAATACGTCTTTAATACTAGTAATCAGAAAACAGTTATTATTCTTTTTCATTTTACACGAAATGTCTTTTAATTTTGAAAAAGAATTGTTTTTTTAAGGAAAATTGAACACAAAAATTGACTAAAGTTTTGTTTAAAAAAAAGAACAAAAGTCATTTTTTCCTCCATTTTGTAAACATAGTTTAACAAGGAAGTGTGTTTGCAAACACTAACAAAAGCATTCGTGATACGCTATTAAAATATTTTGTAAGGTAAATTTAAATGTGCATTGTAGCATTCCCTACACGAGATAATTTCACATGTTCAAACAAGCAATGAATGCAAATATATATATATATATATATATATATATATATATATATATATATATATATATATATATATATATATATATATATATATATTTATATATATACTTTTAAAATATTTTTATAAATTCATTGTGTGTTAAATTTATCTAACAATCTGAAATATTCAAAAATATTCACATTTTTCTAATTAACTTTAATTTTTTATTTTCAGATTCTATTTTAATAAAAGAAGGCCTGAAGATATTCTATTTTAATTATATTAAATACATTCCAAACATACTTATGAATTAATTTTATTTCTTTAAGACTTATTGAGTTTTAAAAAATAGAAAAGAGATCACCTTGTCTATACAGATTATATATATATTCAATATTTTTTACAACTTGAGATATACATTAGGAAAACTTCAAAACAAACAATATAAGTAATCTTTTTCGTAATTTGTTGTAGTATATGTAATATTTTTAATGTTATATATCTATATATATATCCATGACGTCAGATAATGTTTCATCCAATTCACATAGCATTGCGACAGGTTTGTCAATCCAACATGTTGACGAAGGTACTGCCTGCCTTCGAATCACATTCATCGAGCGGAGGCAAACATGGTTAAGTTCACTATAGAATGTCTGAGAATTTTGTCGAAGTTCATTTTGTTAATCAAAAGATTTCTAATGTAAATTGCAAATTAATTGTTTCAAAAATCATTTTGCGTTGATTCTAGCCATTAAGACATGGACAACAGAACAGCAGAATTAGTAAAATGGAAAAAATATGAAAAAAAATCAAATTTAAGGTTTGTTTAAATCGACAAGGATGATTGAGATTTTTGAAAAATTCCTTAATTAACAGAATTCTAAATTAATAATTACAATATTTTTTAGTTAGTGTGTAGGTTAAGTTTGGTTATTACAGTCAATTTCCGGCTGAATACTTCTATGTAAACCAAAACTGTTAAATATAGAAGTTAAAGAAATTTATATATATATATATATATATATATATATATATATATATATATATATATATATATATATATATATATATATATATATATATATATATATATATATACTGTTCAAAACAATTAAAGGATAATGTGGTTTTAGGTGGATCTTGTGGCTGGGAAACTTTTTAGCTGATTGATACATGGTCGACAGACGTAGTAGGTTATATGAGAATAAATTACACATGTTTGGCAGAAAAAAATGCATTTGTGTACAAAAGGTTAAAAAAAAAAAAAAAAAAAGAACAATTTGTGCATATGAGAAAAAAAATAAGAAAATGTATTTTCTTCAAAGGAAGTCATTTTCAGTAGTGGGTATGATTTCTACGGACGCCCAGCAACGTTAAACACCTTTGAGGCATGGAAACAATGAGGCTATTAATCACGAGTTGGAGTATTCTGTCCCACTTTTCCAGAAGAGCTTTTTCCAGTTCTTGGAAAGTTTGTGGGGGTGGTTGGTGGCCAACAACTCGTCTTCCTAGAGCGTCCCAAACGTGCTCTATTGGATTCATGTCTGGAGAACACGCTGGCCATTCCATTCGTACGATTCCTTTCTTGAAAAGGAAATCCTCCACCAGGTTAGCACGATGTGACCTGCAGTTATCGTTCATTAAAATGAAGTCATCTCCGTTTGCTGCAGCGTAAGGGACTACAATAGGTCTGAGGATTTCATCCCTATATCGGCGACCAGTCAGAGGTCCATCTGGAATGATATAGAGGTCTGAGCGCCCATCAATAGAGATGCCACCATACACCAACATTCCACCACCGCCAAATCTGACACTTTCGTGCACAAACGCTGGATTATTCCTACTGCCACGGTCCCTCCATATGAAAATACGCCTATTATCAGGATTAACAGAAAAACGGGACTCGTCAGAAAAAAGAACATTGCTCCATTCATTTCTCCTCCAGTTCACATGCTCTGTTGCCCACTCCCTGCGGTCGCGACAATGCCTTGATGTTAGTTTAATACATACCATCGGTCAGCGAGCATACAGACCTACACCATGAAGCCAATTTCAGACAGTCTGAAATGAAACCATGGTGTTAGCAGCCGAGTGAAGGTGTTGTTTGAGAAGAGTAGCGTTCGTATTTTGGTGTCTCCGAGCCGTTAACAGTAAATAACGATCTTCATTGGGTGTTGTTGCCCGTCTGCAACCTTGCCTTGTCTTCGACCTGCAATTCTTGTCTCCAAAAAACGGTTCCAAATCCTGGAAATCACACTTTGTAACACTCCAGTGGTTTGCGCTACTCCGGCTTGACTTTTGCCCCCTTCTAACCTACCAACAACTCTCCAAGCTTCTGAATCGGTTAAATGACTTCGCTGAGACATCGTACTCATCGAAACAAAGCAGTCACTGAATACCGATCATCCTTTTATTCATTGTTTTTTTATTCAGTTGAAAGTCAAATTTCATTCACTGCCGGTGAAGTGACGTTTTTGACGTCGAGCTCAAAATTAGCATGCTTTACATTTTGAAAATCAAAAAAATTTTCATTTGTGATTCTCTTCTTCCATTTTCAGCTAAAAGAAATTTCGTTCATATCTTTATTTTATGTAAAACTTACAATATCCTCTTTGTTTTGAGCAGTGTATACATACATACATACATATAGATTAGGTTGGTGCGTATGAAATGTCGGATTCTTAAGTGATTGTATAAAACTGCATAACTTTCTTCAAAAGCTGTTTATTCAATCAAAGTATGCTCCATTCGCTTCAATACACTTCTCCCAACGAGATTTTAAAGCGTAGATGCCTGTCTTAAGAAAATTTTGGTCTTTAGAATTAATAAACTCTGATATCGAGTTTTTCAGACTGTCTTCATTTTCATAGTGTTTGCCCCTTAAAAACAGCTCTAAATGCTTGAAAAAATGAAAATCGGTCAGCGAGAGATCCGGTGAATATGGTGGATGCTGCAATGATGAGCATATGTTTAACCGATCCAGCTTATTTCGCTCTGTCAGTGCGTGCGGTACCCACTTGTCCATCTTCTTAACCTTGCCAATCTCAGAAAGGTGTCTCAATATCGTTGTATGGTCAACTTTCATCCTGATAGCAAGTTCCCTCGTGGATACGGCTGGATCCGCTTCCACTAGAGCCTTCAGGTCATCATTCTTCACAGACGTTTTGGGTCTTCCGCGCGGCTCATTTTGCAGTGAAAAATCGCCAGTCCGAAATTTTTCGAACCAACGCTGCACTTTCTGATCGTTAACCGTATTCTTCCCAAACGCTTGGTTTATGTTGCGTGCAGCTTTTGCAGCACTATTACCAAGCTTGTACTCATATAAGAAAATGACGTGAATGTCGGCAGAATTCATATCGGCAATAAACTCAAAAGAAATAAAAAAGGGAAGACCTTCGAGAAAACCTATTTTGCTGAAATGAGTCTCTGGCAATGGACAATACGAGTATGAATGAGGTTATGCCGAATACAAAAGTATAACGAAAATAGGGAGGAAAACGTCCGCATGTAAAGAGAATCCGACATTTCATACGCACCAACCTAATATATATATATATATATATATATATATATATATATATATATATATATATATATATATATATATATATTATATATATATATATATATATATATATATATATATATATATATATACATATATACTTTTTATTGTGTTCTTTTTCCAAACTTCAGATTTTTAGATGTAATTCATTTGTTACCCTGAGTGTGCAGATTATTAGTTTATGAGTTTGACTCTTCCTTTCCAAAGGAATAAAGGAAGCAGGATAAGAAGAAAAAATTGAGGAATCAAGCGATGAACTAAAAATTTAATTAGTTTAATATAGTCCAGTTCATTCCAACAAATAAAGTAAAAAATCAGTAATAATCTAAAGATTAAAAATCCTACAAAAAATGTGAAATTTAGTAGAAACTTCTACATTTGAAAAATTTGATGATTTCTTTAAAAATTTGTCGAATTTGAATGTGCAACTTGATTGAAATTTGTTCACCTTGAAGAACAGGTGATTTTGAAAGTTATGATGTTCCAAGAATCACCATTTGTAATTTTTTTCAGAAACTGAGAGTTTCGAATGCCAAGTTCCAAATGTCACAATGTCTCTTTTCTTTGACCTTTTTCAATCTATCAAAAATCCTAAAATCTTGGAAGTAGAAGTTAAAATAATTCTATATGAGTTTTTCTGGATGAGATATATTAATACATTTCTCTCCCCCATAAGAAAATATTATTTCAAGGAGAAAATTTGTTTCAACATTTTTATTTCTCTAAAGTATCTTATCCTCAACAGTTTTGTAACTTCTTTTTTGAACATTCATGTGCTATTTTTTAGCTGAAAATTTATTTTGATAATCTTAATTGTTTAATGTATGCATTATTTTCTTGGTTGTGTTTTATATGTAATAATAAAATTAATTGTGTCCTAGTTTATATATTATGTTTAGTTATTATTTTTCAACTGTGCAAGAATTCTATCAGTATTAAATTAATATTTGAGTTAAAATTACAGTTAAGGATTTTAATTAAAACCTTGGTTGGTTTTTCGCTCAACGGTCATTTTTTTGCACACAAGGGCTAATTAGACCGGGACCTACGGCTTAAAGTGGATTCCGAACCACTACAAACATCCATACCCAAGGTGGCATTCGAACTCACGAACTGTTGAACCGAAGGCAAGAGCGCTAACCATTCGGCTGCCAGCTTGGCTTAATTAAAACCTATAATTCTTTCTGATTAACATAATTATTAAAAAAATGTATCAAATAATTCATGTTATATTATCGAGAAGGTTTCTTTAGTCTATTTCAATACTATGATACATTTAACTTATTTGCATTATTTTATAAGAAATGATTTGCATAATTGCTAAGATGACTTATTTACTACTATTGATTACTATAAGTTTTCTTATACCTACTAAATTTTAAAGTAATATTTGTTAAAAATGAATAGTATTTAATAAGAACTTAAAGTATTATACCTTTTATATTATCCCTAATTTTCATGTTTGTATTTTATTTAAAAAACATTATTTTTCAAATATAAATAAATTTTATTTATATTTAAAACATAATATATTTCTTATGAACATTTTTCTTTTAATTACATTAATTATGATAGTATATATGTCATTCATTTAACTCATAACTGCTAAAGTAAATATTGCATAACAAAATTAATTTAATTTGATATGAAAACTGAATTCATAAATGTGAACGTAATATTTCTCTAAAGTTTTCTTAAATTGTTAACCTATAATTTACTCAGTTCTTCATATCCTTGATTTCATTTAATGTAGAAATTATGTTAATACTTATTAAACTAACATATGTTAAATTGTGGCTATCTTTGTTTTTCAAAAATGGCTTTCCAACATTTTACAAAATATTTTGAATACATTTCTTTATTTTTTAAAATTATAAATCTTGGGTGAAAAATAAAGTAGGAAAAGTCTGTATTTTATTTTGAATTCTTCGCCATTTATATTTAAATGGAAAGCGGGAAAGACAGATAAATGATGCGTAAAATTTAAAATACCAACTGCATTAAAAAAAAAAAAAACTGTTTTATTGAACCGAATGCCTTTTACTCCCCTTAGATACGCTTGAAGAAATGGGCTGAGAACGTTATTTTTTATTTTAAATAACGATTTCTGCATCGTAGTATTTGTAAATATGGCTAACCATTTTAGAAGCATTAAGCTACATAATGTCAAAAGTCAGCAAATTTGAGCAGTCTTGTCCTTAATAGTCACAAAATGTTGTGACGTCTACTTTATTTTTCACGTTTTTTAACTAAAACTGAATGATTAACAATGATTATTTTAATATTATAATTAATATATAATTAATATTATAATTAAATTTAATATTATAACTAAATTGTTAATCATTGTTAATCATAATTATTATAATTATGATTAACAATTTTAACTGAATGATTAACAAATGAAGTTTTTCTTTAAATTTAAATATTGTAACTTAATGACAAGCAAAATTACTTTAGTTGAGGTTTCTGTTCTTGCTTATTCAAAAAATTGTAAGTTTTTTTTTAATTTAGTAAACGTGGTTTTAAGTAATTACTTTTTTATCAGCATAATAAGTAATTTATAAAAGAATAGCTGTAAAATCATTTTTCCATGCATTATATAACGTGTCTGTTTGAGGATGTTTGCTCTAAATTAAAATGTGGTTCTATAGAAGAAAGAACTAAGAGAATACAATATAACTGTTCGTGTTTACTTTTATTTATATCTCAGTATTACTTATAATTTACTGTCTTCATCAATATTTAGTCTATTATTTTGAACAAAGAAGAATAATTTCATATTTTAAATTGTGCTAGCCTATCAAAAATATATAACAGCATAAAATAAACTTACAAATTAAGCAAAAATATTAACCAAAAATTCCAAGGCCTTAGAAATTTCTTCAAAAAAAAAAAAAAGTCAGATAGAATTGTAGGAATTTTCTTCCGAAATTCTGCTGCTTTTCCTTGATTTTTGTGCTTTTTATACCATTCTGATAAATTACCAAAAATTGAAATTCTGATTTTAATTTAAATTCCAATTAAATTCTGAAAATATAAATTTACTCACATTCTACGAATAACAGAAACTTTTCTTAGCTTAAATAGAGAATGCATTGAAATTTTTACTCCATTTTTGTATGTTTATTATACAAGATTTTTACGATCTTCTTATGTATATTAAAATATTAATTGCGTTGTGGTATTGTTAAAATTTTTTAATATTTTCTATCTATGCATAAGTATACACTTCAAGGTGGTACTTGTATTTGACACTATGTTTATAAATATTAAAAGTCTCTCGATAAAACACATTCAATCATTTTTGGAAAACCCCAAGCAGCTTACATTTTACAGACAGAAAATTTCTCACATGCCAAATAAATAAAATTAATTTTAAAGAAACATTTAAGGTAAGTTAGTTACTTTACTGCTTAGATATATGAAGCATTTTTAGTAAGTAAAAATGAGAATTTATATTTTTTCAAATATTTCTATGTATAATTTCATTCCCGTGAAAGGTTTTTACATCATTTTGTAAATTTTGATGTATTTGCTAAGTTCGGATTCCTTTTTGATGTCTTTATTTTATAAAATATTTTAGCTCATTGTTAAAGTTTATATATTATGTATATTTTTAAAATTTCTAAATACTGTTCTACGATTTTAATCAACCAAACAGAAGCAAGATTTATTGTGTCTTATCTATATTTTAAAATTTTATTATTCAAAAATGCAGATTACATTCGTCTTGTTGGTATTCATAACACTTGGACAAGAAAAACTCACTACGCCATTGTCAACGCTAGTTTAAGTCAGTACGCTGCGCCTTTCGTTTAACCAGAGCAGTACAAAGGTGAAAGCACGACTTTGCTGTTAATTCCTCCGATAGAGGACACCACCAGAAGATCCTATCACTCAGTTTAGACATTGATCTGGAGGGGAGGAAATTTTCTGAAGACTATTACACCCATGGTAACTGCTGAACAACTGACCACAAGACTTTCGATTCCATAGATTTAACGAGCCGGTGTACTCGGTGAAAATTTGAAAACTTTGGAAATCAAATCCCGCTCTTCAGAACTGTTTATATGTATAAATAATCATTATAGTCAGAAGCATAATAGTTCGAACAAGTTTTAATCTATTTCATATCATTATATTTCTGATTGTTTTTAAAGTAAGCAAATCTTGAAGACGCTCGTGAAGAAATATCGTCACTAATTTTGCAAAGAAAGTCTTTTGCCGTAACCTTAAGTATGATTTAATGAATCTGTGAAAATGAATTACCATAAGGATCTTTTTTTTCATTTCACTAGATATTTTTTTAAGTTCATTAACATCACATAAATACAATTTTTGAATATGAAATTAAATTTTCTTTAAATTGAAAATGAGACAAATGAAAATTATCGCAAAAATTTGGAGACATTCATATTAATTCTTCTCAATAATTAAGATTTAAATAATGTTCTTAACTACAGCAAACGTACCTGAACAAATAGTTTGATATTTACATAACGTAAAAAAGAAGTATTTTGTTATTTTTATGCAGAAAATGAGTATGAAATGTCGTTTCTTAGGAGTACAAAATTTAACGTAATTGTTTTTATGTAAATATTTATTCAAATAAAATAAAAATATATACATAGAGATAGTGATGTTCCTATAATCATATTCTAAGAAAACGAATATGCTCAAGAAAACGAAGAAATTTCTTGTCGAAAAGTTGGTACCAAATTGTTAAAAAGCATGTTGCATTCGTAAAAAATTGTAGTTTAAAATTATATTTATAAGAGCATAATTGTTAATAAAGATTAAACATTTAAAGGGACAGTTTTAAAATTGTTTATTATTTTGTACCATTTTATCAAATTAATACATAATTTCTGTTAACTTAAAGAATTGGGTTCCTCAAAATATATTTCTGTTAAATAAGTAATAAACAAATACATAATAATTTATTTAATCATACATTGATATTTGATAAAGTAAATTTAACGCAGTAATTAGAATATTGAATTAATGTTTGAAAGGATGGCTTTTAAAATTGTTACTAAAATAAATAAAATTTACTTTATACAAGAAGAAAAACATTTCTATTTGAAAAAGTTCATTGTAAAGTTTTAAATTCTATAATTTATGAACCTACATTACTTTCATTAAGGATAACGATTATTTAAACTATAAAATAGCAAAATATTTGCGAAAATTCAAGAAAAACTTAAATTAAAAAATATTAAAATACAAATTATAAATTCTTCAAATGTTTGAGAAATCAATTTTATTAGATAAATATAACAAGGAAAAACTATAATATCTCATTAACAGGAAATAAATACAAATATTTCATTGTCACACAAAAATACCATTGTCACAAATTCTGTACAATGGATTTCAAATTTTTTTTGTTTTCTACGTTTGCATTCTGTATATTGTTCTTTAAATACTGAAAATTGTACTATATTCCAGACATTTTTATTTAGGAAAAGAATCGCACTTACCTAATTCATGAAAAATGAACTTGAAAATTTTTCTCATTTACAATACTTTGGCGTTGATCTACTGTGTAGAGTTTGAAACTTTTAAAAAATTTGGAAGAAATATGCTAGCAACGGTTTGTGGTAAATATATATTCTTATTTTAATGCCTAAATACACTTTTTATTTCTATATAATTGCATAACTCCAATATATATATATATATATATATATATATATATATATATATATATATATATATATATATATATATATATATATATATATATATATATATATATATATATATATATATATATATATAATTTTAAGATAATTCTTTATTATTTAGTGAATAGCAAAGACGTTTTGAGTTATAATTTGTGAAATACTTTATTTGCATTATGTATTATATATACAACAAAACATATGATGATTTTTTATTATAATATAAGGATTCCATTGCATTTTTATGATTTTCTCACAGTCGATGAAAATGGCATGCTCAATTATTGTATGACATTTTATTTAGAAATTTTGTTGAGTAGTGTTTTTTGAAAGTGGTTTGAATATCTTTAATATTATATCAACTTATAAAGTATTGTACTCATTTAATATTTAAAAACACTATATGAAAAAATGCTTTAGTTTTAGTGTAACGTTTAATGTAAGCACTTTATTTTAAAAATCTTTGGTGAGTAATTTTATAGAAAAATAAATAACCTAAATAAATTGAAAGCTAATGAGTTATGTTAAAGAGAGAAAGCGTGGTTCTATGTTTATCTCTTAACAAAGTGTAATTTTCTGTTTTCAAAAGATACATGTAAAAGGATTTTTTCTTTGTAAATTCTAGATTTCAAACTTTAATAATTTTCTACATCTAATATAAATTAGTAAAATTTGTTTTAGAAAAATCTTAACAAATCCAATATGATAGCATTATTATTTGAATTCCATAGTCTGCTCCGTGTTATGATTTATGATTTATATATATATATATATATATATATATATATATATATATATATATATATATATATATATATATATATATATATATATATATATGTATGTATATATATATATATATTATGTATACATATATCATAGCACTTTTAAATAATTACATAATGGTATATACTTAATTAATTAACAGTTTCCTCTTCCTTAGATCTTTCCTTTATATCTCTCTACTTGAAACTAATTTTACTTCTTAGTATTTTTTACTTTTAATAGGGCTGCATAAAAATATTCCATATTTTCAAAATAAAATAAATTTTTCACACTTTGAATATACTTTGTTGAATAATATAATCTACATAATATTTTCTTCTTCAACCAACAAGATTCCAATTTGGTGTATCACATATTTTAAAAAAAGTTATCTTTGGAAGCAAAATAAATAAATAAATGCTAATCTGATACTTGTGATGATAATCTGATTTTCCTTACTTGTGAAATTTATCCTCTTAAAAATCATTTACATTGAGAACAACAATTACGGTGGATGCAGCAAATTGTCCCAACTTAATTATGTGAATTTCGATAAGTCTTCAAAAGTATATGTGATCTAGCATTATGATAACGCAGCGTGATTCCCTTTCTATTGAACATTATCGGCTTCTTTTCTTGGAGTGATGATTTTAATTTATAAATCACTGACAGTATGACTCCAAATATAACTTTTTTTTTGGTTTTAAGAGCTGATTTTTTTTTATTTCTTAATGTCTTACCACTTAAATAATATTCTCTTTTTCAGGTTTAACATTAGTTTAGAAGTTAAATGGTGATGTTTTTGGGTTTACAATTTAAATTTTCTTTTTTGTGTTTTTATATAAGAGTTCCTTTTTCATTCTCAGTAATCAACCGGTCCAACAAGAGATTGATTTTATATATTGTAAGCAGATATGTACAGTTAATAAATCTATCACTCAGATCTTTTTCACTGAACTCATATGGCACTTGAATTTTTATGCACATCCTAATTTCTGAATATGGTCAAAAATTGTTGAGTTTAATCAATTTTTTCCTGCAATCTTCGCTGTTTTTTTTTAAAAAATTGTCAATAAGTTAATCTTGACGATGTTGTCATCGATTAATAATGCTAACCCAGAAAGGGGATTTTCACATAGTTCAATATCAACCTTTTGTAATTTTTCGAAATATATTCTGAATATTCTATCAGAAATTGTATTTTCACAAAACACTTACAATTTATTACATGCTTTTATTCAACTCCTTTCTTGTTAAGATACGTAAAAACTGTAGTAAAGTAAATTTACTTTATCAGTAGTCATGGATAATTGATTGAATATTATTTAAAAGTATCAGGAGTCTTAATTTTAGATCATTTGCTTGATCAGTATGTACTTATTTCAGTAAAAAAAAGCAAGCCAAATATGTGTTAAATGAATAGCTTACACTTGTTAAAGACAGAAAAACGGTAACTCCCTGTACATTTATTTTTTATAAGCACCATTAGTTTCTAAATATTTTATTCTTATTTCTTAAGAATCTTAAGAATATAGTTTCTTTTAATTGCATTGAATATATAGCTAAATAATATACTACGATTAAAATGATTAGATACGATTTATAAAAAATTAAGTAGGCAATAAGTTTAAAATTGTTGCAAAATTATTTTATCTTCTTAATTTTCCTTCCTTACATAATATTTCATTAGGTTATTTTATCAATTTTTAAATATTGTTGTACTTTTAAAATATTTTCTGGAATATTTCTTATAAAATTTAATTTTAAGAAAGTTTTGATGTTATATTTTCAATGGAGAAAATATGTACATGTAACCATCTGCATTTGTCTTAAAATAAGTTCTTCCAAATATATTTAAAATTGCTATATAATGAGAAGACACAAGAAAAATTAAAACAAAAATGTTATGAATCGATAAATGTCAGCTATTCATAGACTTTCACAAAATTAATTTAGATTGTAGGATATTCATGGAAATACTAATTATTTATTTAAGAATCCTGTAATTTATTCAATTACTTGTAGAAAATAGCTAAAGGCCCTTTGCTTAAGTTTCATAAATCTAGAAAAATGTTACTGAATTATTCAGTTTCTTATAAATTGAGAATATTCCCTGAAAAATGTGGTTAGTTATAAAGAATTTCATTTATGTTATATAAAACTAATTTTCAGTTTATGAATATTTCAAATAAAAAATACAGTTTTGTTTTTTAAAAAAAACTTTTTCGTTGTAATTCTTGTTAAATCCATTTTATTGCAAAAATTAACCTAAAATTTATTGCAAAAATACACTACATTTAATATTACCATCAATTTAATGATTTTAAAACCAAGCCAAGTTTTTGAAGAGTAGGATTGTTTTCATTTAAAAATTGATATCGCATACAAATATCGTAAGCAATAGGAAATTGAAATCATTAATTTTCTTGTTCATAAAACTTTATAACACTGTAACTTTAAATAATAAATATCATATATGAGAGTATTATGAACTCACAAAACAATATAAATCATTATCCAATTTACATTAAACTGATAAAGAAAAAATACTATATTTTCTGTTTAATACATTTTTAATGAGTTATCAAGTGAAATGCTGAAATTAGTTTTGTAGTTTAAATTAAATCTGTACCTTTATCCAGAACTTAATGGTTTTATTCTATTCATGAGAATTCCTTTTTGAAATCAAAACAATAAGCAACACATACAACATACACATTTTGTTCCTTGATGTTGAAAATTAGGTAACTTAGTTTTAAGCGTATTCAAGAGTAAAATTACATAGCAATTATCTGAAACATTGGCATTACGCATTTGAAATAATTACTTTTACAATAATATCAATCAATTTAATTATTTAATTTTAAGAAACCTCTAATAAAACACTTGTTTTCTATCGAATTAGTATTATAAACAATTTTATAGGACAAAAGAATCAGAAAAATCTGAAAAAAAGCTTCATTCACTTTTGTGCTTACTAAAATCTTGTATCATATGTGACACAATAAATTTTCTGCCCAACATAAAAAATAAGAACTTTGAAAATGCCCCATAATAAAAATTGCAAATTTATAAAATAATTTACTTTATAGTTTCGAGATTTCATGTATTATTGTATTTGCATAACTATATGACCATTTTTAAGAAAACTTTCTTTCTTTAAAAATAGTTCCGGAATATTTTGAAAAAGGAATGGAATGTATGGAACTTTTCCCTGAAAAAGTGAGTAATTGTAAAATTTTTCAATATATAAATGAAAAGAATAGAATTTCATTGATGAACTAAGCAATCGTTCTCGCTGTAAATTTCATTCATGAAAATTTGGCATTTCACTAACTGTGATATAGAAATGTATGATGGTCTGAAATATATGATGAATTTTCTTTTTAAACATTAATATGATGGCTGAATTTTACTATTTTTTGAGTACATCACATTATTAATGTGAATATTTTAGTTAAAGTAGATTTGTTTTAATGATTTGAAATTATTAAAACCTTTGTAATAATATTTAGATCCTTTTGGACATCCTTTCCTTTTGTTCCGCCATTGACATTTGTGTCAAATCTTCAAAGCAAAATGTAATTATGAAATGAAGAAAAACTTATCAGATAATATGGTAGATGCCAGAAAAGTATTAATTCATATAAGCAACTATTGTGACTTGACCGTAGTTGTTAGGACAACAAATATATAGAAATTTGATTTATCGAGTGAATCCAAATATTTCTTTTGTAAAAAGTTTTGTTCGCAATACAAATGTATAAATATTTCAATTTATACATGAGGAAAAGAAAATAATCCAAATTTCAAAATTCAATAATTTAATTAAGATTACTTAACTAAAATAATAATACAAACTATGTAGAACATCACACATTCATAAATTGCACATTTTGGCAAACAAATGTTTAAAATGTTTTCACATATTTTGGTGATATGATACCTTATAAAAGTAAGAGAATTCAGTAAAAATGCGTTATATTCTATAAAATAGTTTTTCCTTATGGTCAAAATAAGTTCATTTTTAGCGGATATATATATAATATAAAAATATGTAAGGGATTATAGAAACCAAAGTTTTATGTTTCTTAATTTTACAGACTTGAGGAAGACAGCTCTCAAATTTTACATTCTACAAAATAATTGAAGCATGCTTAATTACTAATGGTGATTTAGAGACACATTGTTAAATATGCTAAGCCATGAACTACATCTTGAAATTCAAAATATTCCTAATCCTGTGTATTTGAAGAAATAGATTATGGAAGGAGCTGTTATTCAAATTTTATTATAAAATGACCTTAAAACATACATTAATATTATAACGGGAAATATAATGCTTCAATGATGAATTTTAAAAATATTTAAAGTTTTAGAATGATTTCTAACAATCAATTTATCCTATGTAACTTCGTTCTAAAATGTATCGTGAGTTTTAAAGCAGCATTTTCACATAAAAATGTGAGAAAAAATTTAAAAATATAAGTTTAAAATATAGAATTCTCTAGATAATTTGAATTCCTAGATTATGAAAAAAATTATGTTTTATGTTTAATTAACAATGAGTTCAAGGTAATTAACATAGTCGAAATAATTTCTTAATAAAATTTAGATGAAGATTGTCTTACTTCAGAGGTTAAGAGAAACCTCAAATTTCTTACCAGGTATCAGCAAAATGTTCTACAAAGTGACAGTGCTGTGTTTATACCATTAAAATTTGTTCATTCAAATTCAGTTAGAATTGCAAAAGTGCTGTTTAAGCATTCATGATTTATTTTAATTATTTCATTGTATTACTCATAGATCTTCTTTTACTTTTGCTAAATTGCAGTTGATTATATCAGTATATAATTTATATCACATATACAGCATTTTAAAATTTAAAAACTAATAACTCACATTATTTAAGCATAGATGAAATTTTGAATTTGCGATGCTCAATGTTATTAAATGTTATTTATATGAGCAATTTCGGTGTAAATAAAAAAATTTTAAAAATATACTTTTGAGTGTCAATCAAGAATTTCGAAATAATTTGCCAACTCTTACACAAAAGAAAAGCTTAAAAGTACTATGAACCACTGGCCATATGAACCATTTCAAGGGAGAGAATTTTAACCATGATTTGTCAATAAGAATTTCTATTATTATAGATAATTAATAAAATTTTTCATGGTATTTGAAACATTTTTTTATTTAGAAAATTTTTGTGTGGTTAAGAATCAAATATATTGATTGCAGAAGAAAATAAAATGGAGAACTTGGATCACCGTAAAATAATCGAATATATCTGCATATGTATGAACAATATTTTAAGATATAGATGAACAGAATATTTTGTTTAAATGAAATAAGGGGGTACATCGCAATATTTTGATTCTATAATTGTTCATATTTATGGTGATATCTATGTAGTACCCAGAAAGGTATGCTTTCTATCATTTTGCGAATAATATAGCCATGTATTGAAAAACAGAAACCAAACGAAAGACTCCAATATTTGGCCAACTCTCACCCTAATGATATAATTTTGAATATAAAACAATAATCACTTCAATATAAAACTGAAATTGCTTACTGATAACTACGTGAATAATTTCTCTCTCTCCCTTTAACATGATAATCAAAATAAAAAAGAGCTTTTGTCAGGAATTTAACAGTAAATACATGATGTTTGCAAGCTAAAAAACATCAAGATAAAAAATGCAATTGATTTTAAATTTACTTTTTATGTAAAATAGAATAAATATTTTGAAAAAGGAATTAGCATTTTAAGTATTTAGCAGAGTATTCAACTCCTCATATGGCCATCACATTCTCCAGATCTAAACCTCATTGAAAATGTGTGGGATGCTTTGGGGAGGCAAGTTGCTGGTCGAAACTATCCTCCGACAAACAAGAACAACCTCATCCGTGCACTCCCAGAGGAATGGGATAAATTGCCTCAACAGCTGCTGGAAAATGTTGTGCAAAGTATGATACGACGTGTGGAATGTTGCATCACACTCCACGGTGGACATATCCCGTACTGATACCTTTCTTCAAGGTGCCAGCTGACTTTTAGATGCATTGTTCCATTTTTCCGTATGCAGCAACAAATGAACATTTTTTTTCTTTCAGATGTTTTACACCTTTTGTACTTTTCAGAACAATCAATTTTCTTTATTCTAATGTCTGAACAGTGTGGCAACTGTATTTTATCCTACTAAACATCATATATCACTTAATGTTATGCTACATTGCAATTTGTGATCCGTCCTTAGCAATTGTCCAGCAGTGTATATATATGTATATGTATATACACATATTTATTTTGATTTCACACAAACGATTTAGAACTTATTATAGATGCAGTCGTCTGGAATCAAATAAAAAGCAACATGTAGCAACAATATTTCCAACACAGTTGAATTTTTTTTTAATATTTAGATTTGAACGTACCTTTTATGAACGAAACTACGGTTTTTTTTTTTGAAGTTCAGAAATATTTTAGAAATTTGTTGACCCATGGCTGTTTATACCAATAAATAATATAAGAATACTAGTAAAATACGGGACTACGTATATGTCGTACATTTATTTCATTACTAAGTATTGCAATAAATGTACGATATTTAAAAACTTATTTTATTATTTCACAATGTAGTTTAATATAATATAATGTATTGTTTACATTTCAGGCAAAACAAATTTTCATAGCTGTCACAGAGGAAAAAACATTTGAAGATACTTTTACCTTATTATGTGAATCATATCCGAAGAGAAAAGAAGTATTTTGCAAATCTTTTCTTATTTTATTATACATAAAAAATATCCCATACACAAAAAACAATTAATAGTTATAAACATTCGCTACATTTACTTCTATATGCGATTTCTTTTCTGATTCTTCTGTCTGTAGAAAAAATAATCAATTATTTCATTTATTAATTAAAGACAGTCATTGAGAGAAAATGTACCGTATGATCCCTAATTTATGTTCTTTTAAATAAAATTATGGATCAAATATAATTAGAATTTATTTATATAAAGATAATTTTATTTATAAAATTATTCTTAATTATTATTATAAAATTGTTCCGTATTGAAATTTGCTCTGGTTTTATGACAATAGGATACTTTGCATATAAGATATTATATGAAATAGCTATTATTTTCAGTCTTCATTAATAATTTGTGAAGTGTCTGCAATATCTTGAGAAACCTTATCCTTCGTTCCACTTATAAAATTTGAATAAAAAAATAATCCTTCTTAAATGATTGTGTACATTGATTTTGGAGGAAATTTAAAAAAAATTGTGTTAAGAATCAAATATATAAAAAATTTAAATCTAATTATTATCATTATTTCTGTAAAATTATAAAAACCGGAATTCTAAATTTTTATTTTTGGCAGCAAATTATTATTTTAAATTTTTACATGTTGTTTTAAGTATCTGCAAATTATTTTCTAAATTCTGATAAAAGTCGTATTTGGGAAAATTAATGAACTTCATTTAAATTAATATGTTAAAAAGAATATTGTTAATTTATTTGAATAAAATGTTATGCTGTAATTATAAATTAGTTATCTTAACATAATATTCTTTTTTTCATTAATGTGATACCAAAAATCTTTAGAATTTTTAAATTGCAGTATTTTATAGAAAAAAATTGTATTTAATTTTTTTCGTTTATTTCGTTCAATTAATTGAGGCAGAAAATAGTAACTTATATCATTGGTCATATAATTGCTGTTTCCACGCTTATAAATTTTAAAGCTACATAGACATTTTAATAATTTATATATTTTTAATAATCTTTTGGATAAATTATGTAAAGAAAATGCTAATGCAAATTTGTTCGCTTTATAAGAAAAATTGCTGATAAAAAATCTGAGCAAAACCTAAGCAAAATATTTAAGCGAGGATAACTCGGAAATAACATTTTACTATTTGAAACAGTTTTTTTCATATTTTCCCTCTTTGTAGATTTTGCATAGTAAAATATCAACATAAAGAAATAAAACTAATTTATTTTCATTTTTAACTTATTTTGCTCTTGTAATCTATAAGAGCTAAAAATGAAATTAACAAAATTTTAAATAAACAAAAAATATATTTCATATATGTTATGACGATAATATTTGTTAAATCTGTTTGCACGCATCAATATTTGGATCTATAATTAAATTACGCTATAATATTTAAAGAATTTTTACTATCCCAAAACTTACGGTATTTTTATTGAAATATATATGTGATCATTATAGACAGTAAAAATTTCAATTCCAATTTATATATATATATATATATATATATATATATATATATATATATATATATATATATATATATATATATATATATATATATATATATATATATATAAATACAAAACTAAAATAAGTCTTTAAAATTTTTTTCTTTCTAAAAAGATATATGTAATTTATTGCAGACTAAAGAAAAACTAGTTGAAATTGATGAAGAAATTAAAGTGAGTAAAATTCTGTTATAATTTAAAATAATGGTAATTATGTAGGAAACTAAGATATATATATATATATATATATATATATATATATATATATATATATATATATATATATATATATATATATACATATATGTATATACCGGGTGATCCAAAAGTCAGGACGAACTTTAAAAATGAATAATTCGAAAACGAATCACGATACAAAGATGTGGTTTGCACCAAACAGATGGAAAAGAAACCGGGTTTTGTGTGGCAATGAAAACAAAATAGTTCTGTTGGCGACCAACAGATGGCGCTATAGTGTTTTATTGCAACAAAAGATGTTTTACAAATGAAACAATGATTAATGAAGTCAGATTAATTACAGTTAATTAGTACTTACTACAGTAAATGTTCAATGTGCTGTCCATCATTCAGAAGTAAAGCTGTGAGACGTGTCACCACACCATTCACAACATTTAGTAGCATTTCTTGCGTTATGGCAGACACATTTTGGCGGATGGCATCTTTCAGTGCCGCTAGTGATGCCGGTTGGTCGCTGTACACTTTTGACTTCAAGAAGCCCCATTGCCAAAAGTCACAGGGTGTGAGATCGGGAGATATTGGAAGCCATGCGTGATTAAAGTAGCGACTGATAATACGATCTTCCCCAAATGTTAAGCGTAGCAGGGGTTGCACAGGCAGAGCAATATGAGGTGGTGCTCCATCTTGCATAAAGGTGACTGTTTGGAGATCCTGTCGCGCTTGCAGTTCAGGATTAATGCTGTTCTGTAACAGTGCTAGATATCGCTTACCGGTGACAGAAACTGTTTGGAAACCTGTCTGTGTGACTTTCTCGAAAAAAAAATGGACTAATTATGAAATCAGCAGTGAAGCCACACCAGACTATCTTTTTAGGCTGTTGCAAGAATACCTCAACAAATGCATGTGGATTTTCTGTGGTCCACACTCGACAATTGTGGGTGTTAACAGCGCCAGAGAGTGTGAAATGTGCTTCATCTGTCCAAAGCACAGTGTGAAGCCAGTCGTGCTGCTCTTCCATCTTATTGAAGACCAAATTCACATAATGTCGGCGAGAGTTGAAGTCAGGAGGTTTCAGTTTTTACTTATGTGGCAACTTGTAGGGATACCGTTGCAAAGTTACTCGCAGCGCTCTCCAGACACTTCCGTACGACACTCCTGTCTGCCTCGAAACTTCTCGAGCACTGCACTCCCCATGTGCAGCAACCGCTGACATGGCTTGCACCGTCTGCTCCACTGTTGTGGCAACAGCAGCTGCAGTTGAGGAACGTCAACTTCTTTGACGTGATGCCAAAGAACCTGTAGCTTCAAATTTTTTCACAATTTTGTTCAATGCAGAAGACGTTATTGGTCCTTTGCTATCTCGCATACCCTTCATGTAGCGCAATGCCGCAATGGCACTTTCCGAATTCTTATAAAACAGTTTAACTAAGAGGGCTTTCTCAACTTTGGACAGCATTTCGATGCATACCAGCTTCGACTACCATTATCTGCTGCAGTTGCTTCTTTTTATATCGTTTGTTGCTTTGCATAATCCTACATTAGAAATCCGATAGCGCCATCTGTTGGTCGCCAACAGAACTATTTTTTTTATTGCCACACAAAACCCGGTTTTTTTTCCATCCGTTTGGTGCAAATCGCATCTTTTTATCGTGATTCGTTTCGAATTATTCATTTTTAAAGTTCGTCCTGACTTTTGGATCACCCTGTACATATATAATCTCCCAGCATTGTTTTTAATTCAAAGTTATGTAACAATTTTAATTCTATTTTTTTCCAAACGTCCTCCAATATTTATCATTATCTTATCAAGAGAGTATTTAAAAGTTATTTAAGTTAAAATAATATGAAATCAAAAATTACCTTTATTAGAAATGTAACAGTGTGTTTTTAATTTAATCATTAGAAACTAATGATATTTCTGAACTCACTTTTAAATACTAATCATCGTTGAATATAAATAGTTATTATAATAATAAGATTAAAACAATTCTACTTTAATGAAAGGAAAATAATTTTAATTGTGAAATTATAAAGCATATTTTCTTACCGATAATTATTCAATTTAAATCATTTTTTAAAAAAAAATTCTGTACTTATATTCGCCTGAATTTGTGGTAATAGTTTTTGAAAATTAATTGGAGAAATGATGCTTATATCAAAAAGATATACTTTTGATATGAATATCATTTCTCCTTATATTTGAAACTTATTCACTTTTAATTTTTTTAGCTGGATGATGCATTTTGGAACAATGTAATTGTAAGTATATTTTTTACTATATTTATCATAAAGAGTCATTTTAATGTTATATTAATGTTTGATTGACATTAAAAACTTTCAGTAAACAAAATGCTTTTATATATATTTTTATATGAAATTCATATTCATTATCTAACTTAAACGGGAAATTATTAGACCAAATTGTTCACATGTATTGTTTTCTTATTATCAATACTTAAAATGTTCAATTTACTGTTCTGAATCTGTAACACAATAATAAACATCTCACTTTAACTGCAAATATGAAAAGAACGCTCATCATAAATTTATTTGCAAAAATTTTTATTTTTTAACAATTTTTTATTATATTTTGTTATATATTAATTTTATTATATTTTGCAAATTAATTTATTTAGGAATACTTTACTATAAAAAATTAATAATAAAAAGAAATAAAACTTGTAACATATTTAGCATTATGTAAATTAATGCTGATTATAATTGCAACGCAATTACCAATGGAAAATTCATAAATATAAAAACTAAACAAGTCAAATATTTGGTATTATAACACCAATGTCCAGTAAAATTGCAACGCAATAAAGGGAAATAAACAAGAAAAATATATTAATTGTAAAAATTTGATTAAAATTTATTAGAAAAATTTACCTTTCTAAGCAGCTAAAAGGTCCCTTATCCTGTTAGGTCTAAAGTTGCAGTTAGCTTGAATTACAGAAACGACTAACTCTCGTTCCATGATGGTTTATTCACTAACTGAATCGATGGGTTCATGCAAATATTCATTAAATAATTGATTCATTAAATGAAATTTGTTTAATTGTTGGCAATATTTGTGCGTTTATTTGGATATTTATTGATCGAAGTTTCAGCTTCCAAAATTTCAGTGAAATGTACTTTTTTGAAGTTAATATAAATGAAAAAAATATGTCTTGATTATTTCTTCATTCAAAATACATTACAGTTTAGTGATATGACAATTTTAAACTTACCTCTTAAGCTGAGCTGTCTTGTATAGCAATACTTTGAAAAGTGATTTTTTAACAAAACAGTCAGCAATCTCTTTTAAAAATTGATTGAATGAATTCTAAGAATAATTGTATAACTTATATGATATTATAGAAATATTACTTATTACATTGTGTTAAATGCGGTTAGACCAAATTATTGAACCACCATTTCACTTCGATAATTTTTCTTTAAGTTGCTTTTACGGTGCAAGATAAATTCTTAACTGACACTGTTCAGAGTTCAGGTGTACCTGTAGGGAAGTAGTTTCAAACGTGTGGTGCGGACATTAATATTGATGTAAGAGAATAGTTCATTTTGATTAAGCATTGAGCTTTTTCTCTATGAAAAAGTTAGTAATTTTATATTTAAAAGACACATTTAGAGGAAAATAAACTTAATTTAATCATAAAATAGGCATTAGAGTCTTCAATATCCAACCTTGAAAATGCTAATCTAGCATCGTAAAATGTGTTTCTTATACCTTACAAGCAGTTGACTTTCTAAATAGTAGGTAGAAATGTAACCATCCCAAGTCTACTCTTACCTTGAAAAGCATTCATATCCAACTGTCGAAATAATTTTTTTTTTTACATATTTTGTTTTCCTTGTTTCTCAAAAGTATTTTTTTTTTTTTGCACTTGTGAGATTATCTGACCAGGACGTACAGTTTAATGTGGATTCTGAACCACTATGAAAATGCAAACCCGAAATAGGATTCCAATGCAGGATCCTTTGAAACAGAATGTTAACCATTTTAGTACTAGCCCGACACATAAATTTCGAAAACTGCTAAACCGGCAAAAGATAAGGGCAGCAGCATCTGTTATAAAATTCAATGAAATAAACTTACATCCAGCTTTTAGGTGTAAGGGCAGTAACATTGTTTTTCCAAACTTTTCAATTATTTATATCAACAGATAAAGACCAATTTCTGTAGAATTTTAATCTCAAAAAGGCATTGCAATATTTAATAAAGTACGGTTTAACCAACAAAATCTATTCTGATATTGTCAATATTATATTCAATTGAGCTGATAATTTCATCCTAGAATATTTTAAAATTTTTCTACAAATTTTTATTCCTCAAATTACTAATATTGTTGCCATATGTAAAGACTTAAAATATCTTTTTCCTTGGATACGATTATTTTTTAATAATTCTTTGTTCAAGAAATAAGTATTTTTACTTATTTAATAAAAACAGAAAAACACCGTTTGTAAGCTACAATGATTAGTTTTGGAACTTACTTTTTTCCTGAATTTTACGTTTCATTTTATTATTCGTCTCTACAAAATAAATTAAACAAATTTAGAACCATAATTATAAAAATATTAAGACGCGATATGTAAGAAAAGTAAATGCAGCTTTAGTTTTAGTTTAAGTTTTAATTGTTTTAAAATGGTTTTTTTCTGAAATTGAGATTCCCTTTTGCCTTTGTTCCTTAAAGACATAAAATTATT
This sequence comes from Latrodectus hesperus, assembly GCA_037975125.1. NCBI lineage: Eukaryota > Metazoa > Arthropoda > Arachnida > Araneae > Theridiidae > Latrodectus > Latrodectus hesperus. The sequence continues at coordinate 66,126,653 of CM075856.1, read as the reverse complement.
TAAAAATAATTATATATATATATATATATTTAAAAATAATTATATATATATATATATATATATATATATATATATATATATATATATATATATATATATATATATATATATATATATATATATATATATATATATATATATATATATATATATATATATATATATATATATATATATATATATATATATATATATATATATATATATATATATATATATATATATATATATATATATATATATATATATATATATATATACTTAGTTATTAAGGAAGATTATATACATACATATAATCTTCCTTAATAACTAAGTGATTACATCTGAATTTCGATTTTTTTTCTATTACTTATATAAAATTATATCTACCTATATCATAACTTGTAAAGAAATATTACGAAAATAGTTAAAGAAAATGTTTTAATTGGTTTTAATTATTTCTCTACAGCATGCCTCTTGCTTAAATTTTATTAAAATGGTGATATTGAAATTGTTAAGTCCAACAAAGTAAATAACAAAAATATATCTTCTTCTCTTTTATGTTAAATATCAAACCTATTTTCTCTCATATAAGCTACGTTTCTTTCATTTCAGGAATGCCTTGAGAAAATACAATCTGATTAATCATTGATCACCATCCATTTTGGAATTTATTGAATTTAAGACAACTTTTTGTTACAGATTTTGGAATAAATTATTTTCAAATTATTCATTAATTATTTTTAGATAGTAAAATAAAAAGATATTTGCATTTAGAAACAGTTGTTTCAATACTATATTGCTTACATTATTTAAATCATGAAGCTTCCTGTGTAACGTTAATGATGCACATTTCAATAAAATGTTATTTCATTACTTCATTTGGCAACAATATTTCAAGTATTTATAACTTAAGTAGTGTTTTATAAGTCAAATTTGGGAAGAGTTTATAGAGAATCGGGCAAAAAGATTTTTTCATAAAAATTTGAAAATACTGAAAAAGAGCTGTCAATCAAAAATTAAACAGAGGGTTACACATTGTAATCAGTTTCAAGTGTTTTAATTATAAACAAAATATAAACAGTAAAATTTTTTCAAAAATCATAAAAAAGCGGGGTGACATATAAATTGTTTGCAACAATTATTGGTAATTATTTTTAGTAATTTCAATTAACAATATCTATCATTTTTTTAAGTTTATTTCCAACATAAATGTAAAGGTTTCATTAGAACTTACTTATTCTAGTTTTAAATATGATAAAATATATGAAATGCGAAATAAGGAGCTATATATTTTTTATATGAATCATAATCATCACTTTCCAAATTTGTGTTGTTTTCACTATGAGATGCTTATCATTTTGAAGTCGATGAGAGTAGCATACATTTTAAAATCTTTACTCACATCATATATTTTAAAATCATCACATATATTTTAAAAGTATATTCAGCTAAGATATAAGAATTAATTTAGAAATATTATTTTAATCATATTCTTGAATCCAGAGAAGAATATTTTTTAATTTAATTAAATTTAGAAGTATTAAATAAAATATTTTTTTAATATTGGCATAAGCAAGGCATTAGTTTTTATCGATTTAAAAGAAATTGTTTACAAATATTGCACTTATTGATTTAGATTCTATTAATTAATGAAATTTTAAAAAAATTAAATCGTTCTTTGCGAATAACTAACCATAAAGTGGATATTTTGTGATATATTTTTCATTTCGCTTTTTCTGCTTTTCTATTGTCCATGTCTAAATGGCTTAAGCCAATGAAAAACGGCTTCTCAAACCAATGTTTTACTCTTTATATAAGAAATCGTTTTATTAATAAAATTAACTTCGAAAATATTCTCAAACATTCGATGGTAAACTTCGTCTTGTTTGCTGCCGCTCGAAGAATGTGATTTGACGGCAAACAGCAAATTCATCGACTAGTCAATTTTACAACGCCGTTTCAATACGATGTGACGTGAATGAAGTGTTATCTGAAGACATGGATATTTTAAACCAATGACAATCCTAATAAAGTGGTGTATTGAGTATCTCAACTGTAACGTAAAAAAACAAATTTTTCCATCTTTTGATAAACAAGGCAATTCCTATTGAAAAAAATTTTAAAATATTAGAGTTTAAAAACTATTACTCTGCTTTTGTTTTGAAAATAAACAATATATACTAAAATATGTGTTCAACTTTCCAAATACCATAAGAAGGGAAAATACAGGAAAAAACTTTTAACTTTTGATGCACTTAAAGAAATTTTTGTTTTCTATTTTAGTTAAATTTTAGTGAAAAAAATTATTCTAAAAACAGATTTTTCCATTTCCTTTTCAATTTTAAGTAAAACAAAAAAGTTTCTTAAATGAAATGTAAATATTTTATATGTTCGAAATGTTTTTGAATTTGATGTGTAAATTTTCACAAATTTCATGGGCTTATCAATGTATTTAGATTGGTACTATTAATTTAAACTAAGTTTATATAAATACTCTCTTTAATTATTTAAGCAATTATTAATTTGTAACTTATACAAAGATTAACTTTTTACTCACAAGGAGTTATTTTTCCTTTTCTATTTTTACAATAAATTAAAATATATCGGGATGAAAATCTTGATATAGTTTTAGTAAATCAGTATATTTTTTGTTATTTAGAACTTTTTTAACACGAAATTTAAATATTCAAATCTGAAATAAAAATTTGGAAGATTTTATAGTCCTAAAGTCTCTGAATTATTAATTATTAAATGAAACACATTAACTGTGTGATCTGTTTAAGAATAGCAATAATGATACTTCATAATCTGTTAATGATTTATCTTACATTGCATATTTGTATCACTCACTTTCACACCCAATAATGGACATGTAAGTACATTTAATTTTTGATAATGACATTTTATTTGTAAGCCGTATTTACTTCCAAGCAGCTTCTTAATTTCTTGTCTTAATTTTATTATTATTTTTCGCTTACATCAATAATACCAATGTTGGTACTTTATTATCTTACATTCTCAACTAAGCAAATTACTTTCAACAGATTTCTCAACCGAATTTACCATAAAAGACATATTTATTAAATCTCTTAATAGGAGTTCCGACAGCATTAATATTAGAAATTCAACTAAAAATCTTTGTTCATTTATCATTTTTGTTGGTATAATTTTTTAATACACAATTGATTTTTTTAATAATTTTTAATTAATAAAATTCATTTAATGTTCACCATATAATGAAAACTATTCATGTTGTATCTATATGTATAAGATACTAATTTCAAAATCAATGTCTAGTATGAAATGAAATATAAACCCCAGAAATTAAGATGCGTAGGGACCCTCTACATCAGGAGGAGGATTCTCAGCTATGGAAAAACGGACAAACACACTTTTTTGATATGATCAAAGTGCAAAGGTCTGAAATTCTCCATGTACTTTCATTGAAGAGAATCAGTAAAATAAAGGATAAATGAAAAAGAACATATCAAAAATTATGTCAATATAATATCAAAGAAATATAGTAAATGATATATCAAGTAAACAAGAAAACGAATAGTATAAATTCTTCCAAATCAAAAATTCTGTTTATTTACAATTGCGGAAAATAAAGTTGCCAAAGGTAAAAAGTTAAAAAAATTCAGTTAAAAATTATGTATTAAAATCAGAATTAGTGGGATGCAAAGTAAAGTTTGAGTAGTTGATTTCATAACTATGGCAGTCCAATAATACTCGGGTTGCCATTTTGTATTTGTAAAAACTATGGTTACTTTGACTATACCAGACATTCCCATTTTGCTTAAAATGAAATAGATGTTGATTTTTATAGTTTTCAAAGTTATAAATTAATGGTTTATTTTGATTTCCAATTAAAATTAAGAATAATATAAAATATTGCTTGAATTGGATTTAGATCGTTGCACATAACATTCTTAAAAATTCTAAAGTAGTATTTATAGTAGTATTTTTATATATAAATTCCATTAAAATAATTATTTGACTTTAATAACAGATATTTGTTATACCAAAATATCACTGTAAGTAGTAGAGTATTTATTACTAATAAAAGAATAAAAAAAGTCAGTAATGTTTTTAAATACATCGTATTTAATAAATGAGAATGCATCAGGATAAATAAAAAAACGTCATTAAAATCTAATTTATTATAAATAATAGAATTATTTCACAAATAATATTTGGAGCATTAGGACTATAAGTTGATAAATTAGCAAAAGAAGTGATCTTGTAAGATAAAATCTATTTGATATTATATATTTTATATATAAAATTTAAGGATAGAAATTATTATGATATTTTATGAAACGAAACATTTTTATTTAAAAGAACCCATTAAGAAAAATTTTTATAACCATATTATTTTCAAGATTTTTTAATGGTACAAAATCATAATTGAAGTAATGTTTTATGAGAGAAAGACGATGTGAAGTTGTGATTGACTAAATGATGTTTTCCGAGAAAAAAATGGTTTGACGAAAATGATATAAAGCTGAGAGCAGAAATGCTCAACAGATTTATAATAAAATATCATTTAAAAATTCAAGAAAATATTTTAATTTCGAACAAGTTCAGATTTCAACTTAATCAAGAAGTTTAATAAAATTTGATAATGTTAACATAGTAATAATTATAAATATATGAAATTAGATAGTATCGTATTTTTTGAACGCATACAATCCTTCAATGCATCACAGACCTACAATACGAAATTTAAAGAAGCAAGTTAGGTAAATCAGTAAATCTTGCAGGCATAAATAAGCAAACAAAAGCAAACAATAGCAGTCTAGTCTTCATGAAAGCTGATAAGTTCTCATTCCAGGTCACGCCTAACATTTTCAGATCGTTCTGCAGGCAAAGTGAGAAATTGTGTCACGATTCAAGCTTGACAGTAGTTAATTTAACTTTATAAATATGTCGTAACTCAAGATACTTAATTTTATATATATTTAGAAACACACACTCTATTTCTTTTTCTCTCTGGAATCTACAGCTTGTAGCATTCGCATACTTTCTATAAAAGTCTATTTCCTTATATCACCAAGAATAACCATTCCCATACTTTCCTTTATTAGAATTGATAAAATACAAATAAAAATAATCACAGAAAGTCTATTTATGATACTTTCTAATACTATAGAATAAGAGGAGAGTAATCAAGATAGATATCTATGTCACTCAATTCTTTCTTACAAATTTCTGTATAAATACCAGTAGCAATATTTAAATTAAGATTACATAAGCTGGCAGATATTATCAGATGATATAAGGCAACTTCAAAGATAATTATTTTATATTCAAGAAGGTAATTGCTTCCTCAGTAATATTCCAGCCTTGAATGTATGGCAGCAATCATAATCTGCAAGGCTGAAGTTCAATGTAACTCGAGCTAAGTGTAAAACAAAAATTAGGGTCGCTATTTTCAATAATCAGAAACAAATGATTCACAGTAATGAAATCATCATGCTTCATTCCTTTAGCATCAGTTCGAAAATTTTTTCAAATCATTGATTTGCTATTCGAATCTATGCCACGTGATTTCTTAATCGTTAAATTACGTAAAGTTTTTAATCATTCTGTATCTATATTAGTTTGGGTCTCAAAAAAAATAGTCATGTCATATACATCAATTTTTCTATCTAGAACAACATTGTAATAAATTATAATTTAAATATAAAAGAGAAAAATTCTACCAATAATAAAAGTAGACTTGATAAATTCTGTTTCAGAATCAGTAAAATTTATATTTTATTAGAAAGCCAGGAAGAATTAACACATTTATAAAATTGCGGTTCTTGAATCAGTACAACATCAATATTATTTGCCTCTACATTTAAAATAATTTGCTGAGTCGTATTTATTTGTTAATATTTATTTGTAAAAATGAAACAAACATTATTAGACTTACATATAGTAAATTTTTGTAGTTAAAAGATTCAACATAAATTTATGGTTGGGACAATTTTTGAAAACTTTTCGCTTATGTGATTTACGTCAACATTCTTATAGCTACAATTTTCGTTTTTCTTATTACATTCTGAACGTTATGCTCACAGAGATGCAATAAAAAGATAAGGATTTTCTTCAGCAAAAAATTTTATAATGGTGTAAACATTTAAAGCATTCATTCAAGACAACAAAATCTTTAGTTTCACTCATATCACTTTAATTTGCTCAAAATTTATATACACTTGCCCTCAGCAGAATGCTCCTTAATAATCATGCCTCTCTCATGTTGGAACTTTTTTAAAGTAAAAATACCACTTTAGAGTATTTAAAATTATCTTCACTCATATTAATTTCAGTATTCTTTCCTTCAATAACTTTTACAAATTCATGATTACTAAGTCTTTTTGGAACATTTTTAAGTGTGAGTGTAATATATTTTTGCCTGGGAATAGAGGAATTCAAAATAGCTGAGTAATCCTGCAAGAAATAATTAATTTTTCTTTATTTTTTGTTAAGAACATTTCCCTATTACCTAACTCTTATTAACTGTTTTCAGTAATTCAAATTTTATATTTGTGAGAATCGATTTCTCTATAATATCATCAGATGTATTGACAATAACACAGGAGTCTGAATCAGTCTGATTCCATCCCACGAGATAGCGCCACATCATAATCTTAACGTTTCGTTTGAAAAACAGAATTTAATCAGCTTTTTTCACAAATATCACGAAAAATTTTACGGATTTAACATCCCCTATATACCTTTACAAAAAACTAATTTATGTCAAATGTGAAATTTATGTAAATGTTAAAAGTGAGAAATATTTACAATAGAAACTCTAGTATACTACTCCATTTAGAAATAATCTTTGCAGAGATGATCAAAGTGTAGAATGAAAATGAATAGGATAGAATTCAAAAGTAATTAGTATAATGTAATATTCTTCACAATATAAATGAATAAGAATGTTATTACTGACAAACTTTTATTGAATAAGACAATAACTGTTTTCGAAAAAAGTTTAAAGATCTGCTTTGAAATTGGCTATAGGAATTTGACTAACATTATTTTATCAAATAAATATTTTTTTAATTCGGTAAAATATGCTATGTTTTTAAAAATTTGTTGCATGACCATTGGTAAATATTGGTTTCACTTGACCGATTTCAAAAAAGCTTTAATTTAACTGTTTTTTTAATTTAAAAACTACACATACGTCAATTTGATTAAAAAGTAGTACGATTGAATATATTGCAAATAAAATACTTTTGTACTAGTACTTTCGGTACTAATATAAGTAAATGAAAAATAATAAAATACTTAAGGAGGAAAACAAGAAGGCTCTTGATCATTTTTTTTCACAGACCAATCAGTTTTGTCATACTATGCCCTTCAGTTTTGAAAAGAATAGACTGATACCTTCTAAAAACTACAAGCAATTGTAAATTACATGAAATTTCCTTTGCCTCAGGTGATTGAAAAAATTACTCATTATGTGAAAAAGACAGATATTCTATATCTAAATGTCTTCAACGAAATATTTTTATATCCGATGATAGGATTAAAAGGAATTAATAACATAATTAAGTTTAATTTGTTCCACAATATATTATACAGTAATAAGAAATTAGTATTAAAGGTAATGAATGATCAGAAATGAGTTTTGATTCTTATCCATTTTTCTTTCTAAAAATTAAGCATTTAAACAATTTTACATGAAATAATATATTGTATATTGTATTTTAACATAAAATCATATTTCAATATCTTATAAATTGTCATTTACTGCTTTCTACGTCCCCATCTGACAGAGGATCTTGGGATCATTTAGGGGTTTCATCCCTTGCAACTCGTGGATACGAGCCATTATCTATGAAATGTTATAGAGAATGGACTTCGGCTGTTAGACTGGCCACGATAAATGTCAAAAATTCATGTAAAGTTTTCTGAAAATAATATCGTGTTTCGTATTCATAGGATGGTTTCAAAGAAAGTGTTTGTATTTGGAGCATTTATTTGTTCAGAGTTTATTGTTTTCAAATATTCGCAGAATGTAAAATTTTAATCACATTAATTTATATCTATTATGATTATTAATATTTAAATTTGTGTGAAGTACTTAGAGAACATTTGATAGGAGAAAGAATGCAATTATTTGAAATATAAGAAAAATGTTTTACCTTTATTACCAATGAATTTGTAACAGTATAAAAAGAATTTGTAACTTTTGAGATTTAATTATTATTACTATTATAATTTTGTAATAAATATTTTTGCAATAACAGTTTTTTTATTTGTCAGCCATATTGGCTCATAGTTTTAATTAATATAAAAGTAATGAAATAATTATATTATTTCCTCTATGAAAATTAAATTATTCTGAATAAAATTTTACATTTTTTTTGTGCTATGCTAATTTCCTCATGAAAAAGGGAAAGCAATCATAATGTACTACAAAAACCTTATGAAAAAAAAATCAAGTTTGCAAAATCTATAGCAAATCTGCCTTACAATTTACCAAGTAAAAAGAGTAACTTTCAAAATATATTTTTAATTAGTTTTGCTATATAAATACCTTTTCCATAATAGTTTCCTAAATTAATTTTTTTTTAATTTTTCATTTCATTGATGAAACACCAATACTTTGATTTTAGAAAATAAGTAATCTGTAAGCATTTAAATTTTCTTATCATAATTTTCTTAAAAATTATAAGGAATATAGTTTTAAGTTTGCTTTCTAACTATCTTTAAGTTAACTCTATACTAGCAATAATGTATATGGTATTCTTTTATAATAACGATTGTAATAATTAACAAAACTAGTTATTATTACTATTATTAATGAACAATCCTTGGTAAAAAGTTTAGAATAATGAGAAAATTTATTTCAATAAGTAGTTTTTCATTATTATTTTAAATAATCTTGGGTACGGGGTGGTTTACACTTTGCCACGACAGCAAGGCCGAAAACTGTTACTCATTTTTCGTTAATTCGAAAACTGTTACTCAAATGGGACTTGTGAACCAAGTCACGGAGGAATGTAGCATCACTAATGCCATATCACTACAAGCTCGTTATATGCTAGGCCAAATTTATACAACATCTCAGAAGAAAGGACCCGGGACAAACACCCTTGGAGTTGGGAAAGCTAACCACTCAAGCTATCAGTCGACATTTGAAATTGTATTCAATGCAGATATGACAAAATAATATTATATCTGTTTTTATTATTGTTGGAGACAATTTTATTTCTAATGATATTGTGTTACTTTATATCAATAATTTCACACGAACTAATATTTTGCTTATATCATCTAACAATTATAAAGTTAGTTCAATAATGGGGGTTAGGCAAGTATGAAAATTACAAATGTGCACATTAAAAATTAATTTGGCTTTTATATACTGGTTCCTAACACTAAAAATATTTTGTTTTCATCATTTAGGAGTATAATAAAATTTAATTACAAAAGCTTCAAATAAATATTATTTTTATTAATTACAAATGTTTATTTTAGTTTTACCGGAATACCGTGAATGTAAATGAATTTTAAATTGAAAATCACAATAAAAGTAATTCCAAACAAATATTTCAGTTTAAAAATTATTATTTGAAATTAAGGAGAGTAAATTTGCATGAAAGAGTGGATTTCTTAATCTTTTATTCATAAATGTGGTTGAAAGCAAAATATGATGTATTTATGCAGCTAAAAAAATGATATTAATCTAATGTCACTTCTCCTTTTTTACTCATTAAAACGAAAATTTTCTGTTATATTTATGAATTTATATACACTAATCATGATGCATTCTACAAAATAGTATTTAAATATTCACATGAAAAAGTTATGATAAGTTTTGTAGGTGTAATCCAGAATTTTACAACTAGAAATAATAAAATAGTTAAATACTTTTAAGTAATTTTTTCAATGGCAAAAATTTTAAGTTTAAAAAGCACTTCATAACTGATAAGTTTCATTCTGATAATAGTAAAAATAAAGTTTCTTTTCATGTGATTTTTAATTTATGCATTAGCAAAATTCAATATAAAATCCACGGCTATTTTCATCTTATTATAACGAAAGACATATATTGTAAGAAATCAAAAATGTCCCAATTATAATGAGGTTAAAAATAAGAAAAAAAATCACTAATCATGAATTAAGACTAAATAACCGCCTAAGTTATTTAATCATAAAACTTGTGATAAGTGTGTCACACTTAAATTGTAAGCAATGTGAGAAGAAAATTGTTCATAATATAAAATACTATGTTACCATCAGTATCCGCAGTATTTCTGCGTACCGAAAGGTATAATTTTATTTCTCTGAAAGTCTTTAATTTCCCAATTTATATATATATATATATATATATATATATATATATGTGTGTGTGTGTGTGTGTGTGTGTGTGTGTGTGTGTGTGTGTGTGTGTGTGTGTGTGTGTGTGTGTGTGTGTGTGTGTGTGTGTGTGTGTGAATTGTGTTTTGATATCTACATTGAGATATCTGTGTTTCCTATTAGGCTATGATGTAACAAAAATCTGCCTGGACATCCTCGTCAAACATATTGGGTTGTTCGGAAAGTAATTTCGTTTTTCATAAAAATGAAAAACGTATAAGGAATAAATATCTTATTGCATTGCATATTGTGCATTCTAAATCCTTAGCTTTACCCATTTTTCTGGTAGCACCACAATTTCACACTCATAAAAGTGGTTGGTTTTTACTAGCAAAAAGCTGATCCAGGTGGGAAAATCGAAATGACTTTCCAAACAACCCAATATATTTAGTGTCATTACAGCTTACTATAATTCAAAATTCAAACTTCTAATGTTTCATTTTTTAAAACTGTTTATTGTGAATCAATCTTTTAAGTGATTATGAGTTCTTATGTTAATGGAAAAAAACCAATGAGTTAAAGGAAATCGCTTTCCTTTATTTTCACAGGTTTATTGTATACATAAAAGGTGTTAAGTGATTATTATATGAAAAACTGAAAACCTTGGATTTTTTTTCCAAATATATCTTAATTATAGCTTGACACGATTTTACGCTACACTTCCTCATTTATGCATGCACATAAATATCACGGAATTTATTTCTATTTCTAAACATACTCTTTTTCTTTCCATTGCATGTTCTATATTTCATTTCCTAATAAGTACATTCTTCTGTGTCCCATTTTTAAAACAGAGATTAATATCAATCCATATTCTCTTTTTGGGATTTAAGATGCTGTTTAAAGGGAATATTTAATTAAATTTCAGTCTTTATTCACACACTTTTATATGATGCGTAAAAAATTAGCAAAAATAAATACATTGTCAGAAAAATGTATGAATATAATTTCACATAATGAATTATAAGTTTTATTTTAATAAATTAAACTAATTATGAATTTATTTATGACATAAATTTACAATGATTTTTAATTTATTAAGGAAAAGGTAAGATTAAATCAAAGGAAAATTTTTGCTCGCCATCTGCTTTTCATTATTATGTAAAGAAAAATTAAACTATTTTAAAGAAATTTTTCAGCAAAATTTGAAGTGTAAGTTCAAATTTAATTATTTTCTTCTTTACAGTTTTCAATCAATGTTTTGTAATTTTAGCATAATATTATTCTCATATTAGTATTCCCCTAAATAATTAAGGATTGAAAGGTGAAACATTAGTTTCATAAAATACATATTATTACAATGTTAATGCTATAATAATTTTGAAAATAATCCGAATGCATATATTTCATGAATAATTTTTCTTACATAATTACATTCGATTCTTAAGAAAATACTTTCTAATTTATTTATCAGTATAAACATTTCATAGATATATAACATGAATATTAATATATATATGATGAAAAAATTAAAACCAAAATAGGAATCAATTATTAGATATTTCAAAATGTAAAGTTACAACTAAAACAATGTAGAATATTGATATTCTAGAAATGTGCCTTGTAAACAACTCACGTTAAATTTTAAATACAGTTATATTAACTCCACCACAATTTATAACACAATATTAAGTTTATTTAAATAATGGTTTCTCTCTTCGAAGCTATTAATGTCCAAATAAATTTTAGCTCTAAGCGAGAGATGACAAAACATTATGAAGTATTTGCTTAAAAAGAAAAATATCTCACAGAAATGTATATTTATCTCAATTTTAATGAATTATTTTTAAAAAAAATGTGCTAAAATTTTCAACATCTTAAATTTATTTAAATTAATATATGGATTAAATCATAGTTTAATAATATTTAATATTTAAGAGGTGAAATGCTTAGGAAATTTAATAAAAATTTATATTTTTTTCATTTTTCGGCGATTTATTTTTTAAGTACAATTCTATTTCACCTAGGAAATTTCGGTTTGTTGTCATTTTTTTGTGACAAATCTCGGAAAACAGATAAACAAATAGTGAATATTAGGTAAAAAATATAAAGGCGTAACTTCTTTTTATTTGTTTAAATGTTTGGAAAAATATTAAAAGTTAAAAAAGTGTTATTGGAGAAGCAGCAAATTGCGATATTTTGTTTTAATTTGTAACAACAGTTGGTAACAATATCACTTGCGAAGGTCTTATGGAAAATTATCATTTTTTTATATTTCTAAAATGTTTTAAAAAAGTGAAATAGGAGAAAATAACTCAATCCATGTTTAGAAATACTATTCTAAATCAAAATAAATACTCATTTCTAAATTATTTTTCAGATTTTTATGAGTTTATAAATACTTTATAAATAACAAAAGTAAAAAATTAAAAATTTGTCATTTGTATCTATAAACTTTTTTTTAAATGTTTTAACATATTCCATTTTTTAACCACGTTTATTTGAAGTTGTTTTTCATTTATATTAAATATTCCTAAATAGTTTTACAAAATTTATATACCTTCTTCTAAATAAATATTAATAAATTAATTGAATATTGTTGTCATCAGAAAGTACTTTTTAAAGATGAGCATTGATTTGACGATTTGAAAACAGTATTATAAACCTAAAAACTAATTTCCTGGAAGACGTGTATTTTTATTAATGATCGCCCAATAAATAGCCTCTGCTGCTTAAAAGAGGCATAGTAATATTTAAAAATGATTTCAAAACTCATTTCAACTTCCCATTTCTTTAAATTCATTTTTTAAGGAAATATAAATAGATTTTGTAATAAATTATGGAATGTGTGTTTAATGTTTACACGCGTAAATTAAATTTATATTGATAAAAAATTGATATTTTTGTGAAATTAATATTTGCAGTTGCTAATAAAAACAAAATTTTTCAACTTAATATTTTTTAACAAAAATTAATGTATTTTAAAAGAAACGAAAAATGTTTCTTAATAAACAGAAATATTCAACTTGAGCAGATAATTTAAATTAATTACCATCAAACTCTTCAAAATTCAATTCTCTTTCTCCAGCTTTATTCTTTGTAAATAAGAATAAGAAATGATCTTTAAAAATTAAATGATATGTTCATTTAAAAATCTATATTCACATTTGCTTAATAGATTTTCAAAGAATAATTTTTAACTAACATAAAAAAAGACAATTCATATATAGTTCTTACTATACTCCCTTAAATTTCATATTTTTTAAGCAAGGTTTATTAAATGAAACAACAAATATATGAACACTTATTTTATTCTCTATACCTTTTTTCTTTATTCAATCTGCAATCCAAACGAGTTTGATTAAAAAATGAATTAGGGAAAATTTGAGCTCTGGAAATTTATCAATTACTTCAAGATGAAAAAGGAATTCCTGAAATAACTATAATCTTTCGAGATGAAAAACGCAAAAATTTCTTTACTTATATGTTAAATCATTATAATTATGAATTGCGTTATTTTGTGTATTTTTATTGGTGTATTTTTTGTATTAATGTTCAATATGAAATTTTGCTGAAATTTTATGTATAAATATCAATTGATTTTAACATATACTTTCGTAACTTTTTTAATGAAAGACTATTTAAATTATTTAAAATAAAATTCGCAATAAAATTAGATTTTTTCCATACGTAAGGACCGAAAACTCACAAATCAGATTCATTTACTTTAACATGATTCGTTAGATGGCAGCACTAACTTATTTTCTGTTCAAAATATGATCAAAAAATCATTCAATATAATTTTCCACTGACTAAAATGCAACATTTTAAATGATTAACAGTAATCTTCTTCTTTAATCACTTGAAATGCCTATTTTTGCAATATTTCAGTGAAATTTTTAATCCTAAATTATGAAAGAAAAATTGTTTTATTGTAAATGCAAGTGATAATGAACAGATAGGCTTCACCAGATATATAATTCGCTTTGTAAAAGAGGTCCTTTCTTTTCGTATAAAGGTCTTTTCAAAGCATTTTAGTAAATATAAGCACAAAGCGCTATAGTTAATATATAGATAAACATTTATAAAAATATAAGAAATTTTCAAAAACGTCGGTAATATATTTTTTTAATTCGTGAAAGTTTTTTTTTTATGTTTTTAGATATCTACAGATTGATGAAAGTAATTCGTATGACTAATCAAACTAAATTAGAAAGGGTTTCAGCCTTCTAGTTGCATTCAAAATGAGTATTAAAAATTCCGCTAATAAATACATCTCAAATTGAAGGCCATTACAGTGTGATAGTGTGAAGAAGCAACCCTTGTTGTTTCATTGGTACCGCTGCGCGCGTCCAGGTGCTTCCCTGGCTACTGGTCTTAATAGACAAGAACTAACGGCTATTGCCCGTTTCAAAAGTGACCATCTTAGTAACTTGATATTCGAAGAGGGTACGAAGAAATTCGAAATTGCTCCAAGTGTTTAAATGAACAGGCCTCCCCTGAACATATTCTTCAATACCTTGGTCTCTCCGGGAGAGATCTGATGGAGAATCCACTTATGGTGCTGGACGTTTTGAAGGTGTAAGCGCTCATGGACCTGGTCTAGCATTACTGACCTTGGGAGCATGCAACAAAAACAACAGCAACCCTTGTACATCATTCGATTATTAATAAAATTTGATATTGATCATCCAATTGTTAAATATATGTGTTATGTAATTTTTAAGATAAATCAAATTTACTTCAATTCATTTGTCAATGACTTAAGAAAAGCAGTTAGTAATAATAGCTACTGTTAACCTTCACCCAGTTTTAAAAGTAATAATTTTTTTTTCATTAGTCAAGTTTTATAATAAAGAGATATTAGACACTAGAGGCACTTCAATTTGCAATAATCTATTTTGAACACATAAACCCTATGCTTTTAAATTATTAATATCGAAATAATATAATAGATTTCAAAATAATATATTTCAAAATATATTATTTTGATATATTATTTTGCTCGAAATATATTATTTTGAATCACGCTGATTATTTACAGGTTTGAAGTAGATTTATCAAATTGTTAAATAAAAAAGATTTTTATATCCAGATGGTAACTAAATAAGTATCTCACATATACATGAGCTAAGTGCTCTCCTGGCGGATTATGGTCCGCGACCAGTCATTTTTCGCTGCTGAATACCTTAGGGTGGGATGGCCTTTAAGCATCTAGCGTTATCAATTGTTAAGTGTCGATATTCTTAAAAAAATAAAAAAATGCGGATTTTTTGTTAAATACTAGCTAGATATTTTATTTGAATTTATGCTAGAAACAAGTGCTCATTAAAAACCTTTAAATTGATATAAGAATTTAAGATGACATCCTTCAAATTTGAAAATAAAAATATGTCAATAAAACGACTTTAGACACTTCATTTACACTGATTGTTGCTTAGAATGTTATAAAAATATGTTTGTATAATATTTTGCAATGATTTATAAATATAAAAATAGACATTTGATTCCATAAATATTTTATCAAAATAATTGATTTCCAGATACGCTCCCTTCTCATCAATGTAGTTTTAATATATCAGAAAAGTTTGATATTTTTTTATTTTCTGTATCATACTTCGTTTTGTATTTACCTAAAGGTTCCCATTTTAATTTCTATTAAATATTTAATGATGCCATCTCTTAAGTACCTGCGTAACTTAAGCGGTTCTAAATATTAACTTCCAGTATTCTAACAATTTAAAATTACGTGCTCAATTTAATAGATAAATCATTTTAAATTTGGGAATATTAAATATATATTTGGTTGTTCTTGCAAATTACAAAAGTGTTTGATCTTATGGCTTCTAAGTATTTTTGTTAGTCTGAACAACGTGTAATAAAGCCCATCCAGACTCGTAGATAGATAAAAGAAAAATCAAACAAAATTTTTACCTTTTAAAATGTTTTAACCGAAGGAAACTTAATAAATAATACAGTATCACCAGGAAAATGGAGTGTTCTTAATATCAATGAGAAATTATGTAGATTTTCAAAAAATTTAACTGTCTTTATTAAAATGTTCTTCTTTTCAAATATATTTTGGAGCTCAAAAATACGACTTATAGATAACAAAAGTAGTATAATGTATAGTAAAATATATTCTAATTATCACAGGAGCGTTAGCAGAAAACGTGTCAAAAATTATATTGTAAGACTTAAAATTAATTTTACATACGGGCTTTTTATTTACTATTTTTTAACAAGGAAGGTAACAGTAATGCTACAGTGATAGTATCTCCTTTCTGGTTTCATATTCCAAAATAATTAAAATAAATAACATATATTTTTAATTGAAATATCCATAGCCGTTTTTTTATGAAATACATTTTTTATGATTTATTGATGTACCCATATGCGTCTGAAAGATTTGTTTTGAAAGAATTTTCATTGATGAGACAATGCGCTTACATTAAAAAGTAATGGAAAACAAATTGTATGGAAGAATTTGAAGAAAAAGATGAAACATCAGTCTAATTATAAAATACAAAATACGATGGGTGTTTTGATATTTTTGCAAATTATATTGAATATGTAATTTGTAATAGTATGTTATATAAATTTGTATGATCAAAAATACTTCTATATAATGATTTATAAATATAGTTAATTATTAAATACAATAATATAACTTGGTAAAAGGAAAATCATAGTGAAAGTTTCTAATTTCAGATTTCTCATCAAAAATTTTAATAAATTTTCCAATATTTTTTCAGTAGAAAACTTTCATCTGCATAAAATTTCTGCGCGTGATCATCTGCATGAAAAAAATAAAAAAAGGCAAGGAAACATTGATTTTCATACAGTGAAGTAAAAGTAGAATAATTATTTAAAAAGCCTAACATATTTTCCCTTTAAATGTTTCGCACGTTTTTAATTCATTTATTATTCTCTCTCAGATTATTCATTTATTATTCTCATTTTTCCGTTAAAACACTTCCTTAAAAATAAATTTATTTATTGGTGTTTAGATATTCTTTTGTATTTTGGCAATTTTTGTAAACCATTGTACAGTATTATTTTATTACAAATACCATTAAAGAATAATCGTCTTACAAAAAATATCACAATTGTCCATGAAGTATTATAAGAGCAAATTACAGATTGTCTTTTAATGAAATACAACTCGGTACTCTGAATTGAATTCATCTAATTTCGTTGAAATGAAGTCCCAAAATTTTCTTATTTGTTGTTTATTCATGTTGGTATCTTGTGACATGGAAGAAGATATGGATGCATTTCAAAAATATTTTTGGAAAACAGCTTGTGGTAAAATATTACTATGCTGGAAATTTTTATATAATATTTTCTATAATGTAAAGTATTCTGGGTTATAGTTTCATGAATTGAATATTGGGTCAACCTTAGCAGTATATTTGCAAATAGTGTGATTGTGAAAATTAAATTTAAAAAATGATCGAGAATTATTTTATATAGTTATATATTTCCATATATTTACTTACTAGCAATATATCAGAATTTTCTAGTAATATATTGACTGGATATTTAATAAAAATATAGTTATCAATTTGAAGTGGATAATTTCTGTCAATTTAAAGGGAAAAAATATAATTTTTCCCTATGACCAGAATATCTATAAAATATTGCGTTATGGAATTTTCACTATATACTTATTATTTTCAATTGTAGGGATAAATTATGTTGAAAAAGCTGTTTTTGTCGCTTTCATAATTAATAGTTATACCACATTAATATTCTATCATGATATAATTTTTAAGTAGACTTCCGCGTAATAGATACTTATTTTTCTATATTTAAGAAGAAAAATGTAAACCTTTTCAAATTTTAAAATCAAATACGTGGAAAAATTTCTTCAATTTTTGACTGACTAGAACTTTAAGGCTTAAAAATAATGACATAATTTTTACTTATGTCTGAAACTAACTTAATGGAATAGTTATAAGGTATTCCATTAAATTAATTACAAACATCTCAACAACAAGTACTTAATTTAATAAAATATGTGATAATTAAATTTAAATTATGAAAAAAATCGTGAAATATAACCTAATTCTTCTTTATAACCATTAAAATATTTATTTTGCATTACTATGTCACAAATTGACTTAAGAATTTACTATTTTTTTATTTATAATGTTTTCTGTTATGTTTATAATAAAAGTAAAAACCACTTAAAACTTATTTTAAGATTCTAAATTAAATAATCGAATAACAATTTATGAAAACAATATTTGAAATTAGTGAGTAGACACTAGTGTTGGACAGCATTAAAGAAAAATATGAAAAATAATGTAGAAAAATTTAAGATAGAATATGAAAAATAATATATTTATATAGTAATCAGTATTTTTGATTATTAATAATATACATATTACCTGAATGCATTAATTTTTGTAAATTTTATAAAAGATTACTATTCTGAATTCTCCACAATTTACATTGTATCTCTTAATTATAATACTGAATGCAAAATAAGCTTAGTTATTTTCCTTCTACGTAGTTCATTCAGAATATTTCTTTGAAAAACTTAAATTGAATACTTACAATATCATTTGACTTATGTTTTATAATTTAACTAAAGAAAATTTTAAATTTTATTCATAAATATAATTGCAAATATTTTTATAAAGTCTTGTTTTATATTTTGACTGGATTATTAAAAAACTCACATTATTAGAACATTTTTGAAAATTTTTAATAATTTGTGGTAAAATGAGTGCAAGTATTAAGCATCTGAAATAAATATAAGAGTAATTTCATTTTCTAGAAGTGAAAAAAAATTATTCTGACTTGCATATTTAAGACAATAATGATTATATTTTCATTTTATTAAGATGATTATATGAAATATTAGCATGTTTAAATAACACTTAAAGATTTCTCAATTTTAAAAAATAAGAGATAATTTTCAGCAATTAATATCCTAGCGTAATTTAAAAGAAAGATTTTAATATGAAATTTGACATTTTTAAATATAACATTATATTTTTAATTTTACAATTAAGAAACGCACTCAAGCAGATGATCAACAGAAAAATCAGCTATTAGTTTTACACGTGTACATTATCTTGATTTAATTTCTTTATGTTATGTTGTAATACATTAAATGGTAATGACGTTTAAAGAAACATATGAACAATACCAAATTTTTTAACACTGTTATAGAATTGATGAACAGTGTAAAACATATATTTAAATAGCTTCAATATTTTGGAATAATCTCATTTTAATCTAAATATAGTAAATTTAAGGCACCTCCTTAATATTTTAAATTAATACCTCATTTCTTTCAAAAACACAATTCTGTATTTGAAATTCAGAATAAAAATTGATTTTTACTGTGTTAGTTTTATAATATTTTATTTCTTTTAAAACTAAATTTTCTCATTAATAGTTGCAGAAAAACAGGAGGAAGGATTGAAATGTATGAGACTTTTACCTGAAAAAGTAAGTAGCACGAATAATGTATTTTCTAACAATAGAAGAAAATTGCATGATCATGTAAGTTGTAAAAATATGTTTTAAAAATAAAGTTTCAATACAATGGAAAAAATTAAAATATTAAATTCATTTTTAACAAAAAATATTAAAGTTTCATTTTTTTAAAATTCTTTTTAAAAAAATTATAAAAAAGTTCATAAAATTATCATACTTTGTTAAATTAAAAATATGGAATCGTTTATTAAATAAAAATGAATAAAATAGCTAGTTTTTAATATAAAAAGTAACCATGATTTTGATACTTAAACATTGTTTTCTGAACTCCTAGATTACAGTTTTTATTTATTTTAATGTACTAGATTTAAGTTATTTTCAAATGTTTTTATACTTACCTTTTACTGTATCTATCCTATTTTAAAATTATGATTTCTAAATATTTTTAATAAAATATTGAATAATTCAAAATATAGTCTCCAAAATATTAGTGTAATTTAAAAGAATGGTATTTAATAGAATGCGATATCAGGAAAATATTATGTTGAAATTTTTACGGGAGGTTTCTTAACACTTGGAAAACATAAGAATTTAGGTGAATGACATTAGAACTGGGGATGTAACATTAATAAGATTGTCAAAATCTTTAATTTTCTCTGAAATTAATTATTTTTCATGAACTTCATATCTTTGACTTGGCTTTTGTTGAAGTTTAATAAATGCATACATTTTGCTTTTAAGCAACCTTTTTCTTTGAAAGTATGAAAATTTATAATATTTAATTAAAAATAAATATTATATTTACTTTGTATAACACGTAATTTTTTATACTAAGAGAAATTTTAAACTATAGTTTTGCTTACAAGTAAAATAAATTGGATAAAAAATAATTTTATTTTGTCAATGAAATCGATACTATTGTTTGTAATAAAAAAAGTACAAATACATTGAATAAATATCTTTGTCAAAATTTAGAGTAAGTTAGTGATGCAGGATAAGTAAGATTCACGACCAGGAGGACGTCTGAGCAATAAAGACTTTTGCCTATAGGCCACATAATTATGTGATATTTGTCTCACTCTTTAACGAAATTATGCTAGTGAAAGTTTTACATATGAATGGAAGAAAGTAGGGTTCAGAAATTCAAATTCTGTTAACTATCATCGAAGACAATAATAGTAGTCTACTTTTAGGATCCTATGCTAGTACAAAAAATATATTTGTTACTTTGATACAAAAGTATTTTCATACTTTAATTATAATTTAATAAGAAAATATAGTTGATAAAACAGTTTTCGGTAATATTCTTAAATTTGAGTTCAATGCATTGAAGTTTGGAATTCCTTTTTTTAATTTTTTAAGATTTACTATGCTTATACAATATCTTTACAACTGCATTTAAACATGTGAAATTGAATACAAATGTTAAAATTGTTAATAATTTCATTTTTTAACAAAATTATTTCCCTTATTTTATGAGATTGCACAAAGCCAAATCATATTTTAAATTAAAACTTTATATTGATCTCTGCCTAGGTTTTGATAAGATTGATATTTTATACATTATTTCTTTTTCTTGTTTGTAAATTTTCGAAGATTCTTGGAATTCTCAAGAACTACGGTTAGATGATGATAGGGGATAAAACAACAACGACCATTTATTATGAAGTGTACATTGTGAAATTTTTGTATAATGTGTACATGTGTGAAGTTAAAGGAAACTATATGAATATGTGATATTCAAAATACAGTAAAAAATTGTATACTCATTAATTAAATATAATTTAGTGAAATTATCTTTTGATAATTTATATATATATATATATATATATATATATATATATATATATATATATATATATATATATATATATATATATATATATATATATATATATATATATATATATATATATATATATATATATATATATATATATATATATATATATATATATATAAATATATATATATATATATATATAAATTTTTGAGCATAATTGCTTACATCTTATAAAATGATTGAAAAAAATTTTGATAATTTTTACAATATATCTTTGGCAAAAACACACGACAATATATGTTTATGTTCTACTATTACACAAAATATAATTATATTCTGTAATGCATACATTCATGTTAAAACAATTCACGTATTTCTAAAATACATTAAATTTTCGTATTGCACATTGATTTAATATTTTTAAAATAGCATAGTAAATATAAACCTATATATTTTGCTAAAACATTTTGTCATTTACAAATTAAAAATATACCTTAGATGAGAACGAATAAATTTAGTAGAATTTAATTAAGATAGTAAATCATGCGTAATACACTTTATACATTTTGATGTCACTATTTATCATTTAATCATTTACGCATAACTTGCAGATAACGAATATAGCTTTAGATATCACAGGAAAAGGGACCTTTGAAGATGCTTCTAACAAAATATGTGGTGATAAAGATATTGCAAAGCAGGTAAGATAATATTTTCATGTGTTTTAATGGAAAATATTAAACGACTTGAAATAAAATAAAAAAATCCAAATGATAATATGAAATACTATGCATCTGCATAATATGTCATCACAGTTCTAGACACATTAAAACGATTTGAATATTATTCAAAATTAAATATTTGTAAATAAAGACATGAAATGGTAAAAAGTTTCACAAAAATTATATTTAGACATAATTTTCCTTTTGGTTCCTCAGAACATTTTATGAAAAGTTAAAAAAAATCAAAAAAAACATAACAAAATTTGATTTTTTTAAGTAGGCTAAATATTGTTTCAATATATAATATATTTTTGTGAATTAGGACTATCATTTTCTGATTGAATAATTTGCTTTTGCATCAATAAATGCAGCACTAATTTATTGATTTGAAATTTATTGTACAATTACCAGAAATTTTCAATCATTTTTTTAAAATATCATCTCTAAAATTTGTAAGCATTTATAAATTTTACTTTATAAATGCTTACAAATTTTAATATTTTCATGTTCATCAATTTTTAAAAAAAATTGATAATAGATTCATAAGCATGAAGTTTTGTAAAAATGATTGAAATGTTAAAGTAAATATCAGATTCGAACCTTAGGACGTAATTATTTTTATATGAAGAACTAAATAATTTTTAAGTATATTATTTCATGGATGAAAATATTACATGTAGAAATTTTTCACTTGATTATAACACAATTTATCAAAATTCTTGTATTGGTTTGGTATTTGACTAAATAATATGTATGCTTAGTTAATATTAAAAAATTATTTTTTTATGTGAGTTTCCAAGAGATATGTTTAGAATCATGAATTTATTTTGAAGCAAAAATTTCATTTATTTAACTGTGTAGCCAACAGGACGGAAAGAAAGACTTATAAATTTCAGCAAATACCATATCATATAAATATTCTTTAATAATTGGAAAGTGTTTGAATTATATAATTATTTATTTTAAAATAAATTTTATGAGTTTAGAGTTTTAGTTTTTCTTAATTTTTCGAGGAACGTAGGGATGCTCTCATAAATCTTAAATTAATTAAAATAGTTATTAAAATAAATTAAAACAGTATAAAATTAATTAAATTAATTAAAATAGCGTCATAGTTTTCAGGCTACTCCGAAGGTCAGATGCACATCACAAAATAAAATAAATAACCATACACAAGTTAAGACGAAAAAGATCAACCATTCATGAAACTACAGCTACATATGGGAAGTGCTTATCTAAAATAAACTCGATGAAGTATTCCTTGAAAAAGAAATCTTTAAATGGTATTTAATACTTGATTGATCGCTATTATGCTGTAAGAAACAACCAGCTGATAAAAAAATTTCTATCTACAATAAGGTCATCATTGAAACATACAATTCCTAATAACTATGCCATCAACATTTCATCAATGAAACACGATATGCAAACTCATTGCAACTTCTAATTCATTGCATACAGTAGAAGCAATATTCGTAAAATCCAAACCGGTGCCGTATAATCCATGATTCCTAATTCTGAATTTTTTTTGGTGATGAATATATGTTGCCATAATGACGTATCGTGACGTGCACGATGACGTAAATACTAGGGTTACCAAAATAGAATATTCTGCGTAATTCTTATTGGTCTCCAAATGTATGACGTAATAAAAACGAGGTTACCAGATACATAAGATAATCCACCAAAAAATCGCCTATGTCAGAATTTGGTATCATGGATTATACGGCACCTGTGACGAATTATTAATATATTTAAATGGTTTATGATATTAAATTTCAATACTCTACTATTTTACAAAGATCATATTCAAATATTTCATAAGACAAAATTGTTGAAATTCCTGTATACGCATTATGATATAAGCCATATCTGCAGATATTCAATTTCGTACTCCTTGTTATACTTTCATCGTATCGAAGATCTTTCATAAAGTATGAGGAGATCAGTCTTAACCATTGATAATGATAAATCTAAGACAACTACTCTAAAGGGAATTTTTATTAATAAACTGTGCTAGTAAATTATTAACTGTGCTAGTAAAATAAATAAAAAATACTTATTTAATTCATCTTATGTCTTAATTAACTACAAAAATTTTACTATTTTAGGACTTATTTGATTTTTTTATTGAAATAAAGAGTACAGCAACACAAACGTATTGATATATGTTATTTAGAAATATAAATATAATTTTGATTTCTTTGTTTTTAAAGACAACTATTTCCTTACTTTTTAATGTAAGACTTTTTAAATATGTTTATAATAACCTGTATTTCATTACTTTTCTTTAATGTATATTTTGAGTATTGTTTTATTTAAAATACTTAAAAAAACAATTATAATAATTTGAGTCATTCAAAAATATTTTTTACTACTTCCAGGTATAAAAACATTAGATTCAATTTAAAATGAAATGAAATATTAGAAAGGAAATATTCTAAATTTTAAAACACCAATAAATAAATTTTTAGAACGATAGTTCTTACATATGTTTTGAATTTATCCTGGTAATCGTCATTATCCTGTATCATTTATTTTTAAAAGAAGATATATCATATTTTTATATAATCGCTTACTTTGTGAGTTTCTAACTGAGAATTTTCGTTAAATTAGAATCCTTAAAAGAGGATTTTTAAGAATTATTAGAAAAAATAAATTTAACGCACAAGTGGATAAAATACTTTGAAGCTTTACGTGGCATGCAATATGAACTTTGAAGCATATAAGTAATTTTAAACATAGCAGTCTTTTACTCGCATATGTATCATATCTATCTATACAATTGTATACCTTTACCCTTATCATAGTCTATATTCTTATATATACATATATATATACATATATATATATATATATATATATATATATATATATATATATATATATATATATATATATATATATATATATATATATATATATATATATATATATATATATATATATATATATATATATATATATATATATATATAAACTAATCAATTATTATATTCTAAGAAGCTTATTTTTGTCATCGTATTGCCTATTCCAGAATTACAGTATTTTGGTGTTCATATTTTACTGAAGCTGTGATAAAAGTCAGTTTTACACTATTCTAAAAATAACATGATTGAGTGAAAAATATGTTCTTTTCGCATTTTATATAGAATTCAATATCAAGTTCCCCAAGTTTATTTCTTTTAATGATTTCTTGTTTGACGTAAAATTGTTTTAAGACTATTTATGATAAAATATTTTATATATTTCTTCTGCTATTATTAGTAGATAATATAAAATATGCATCACCTTACATTTCTTAGTATTTATTTCAGGTTAAAGAAAAACTTCGTGAAAATGCAGACAGCGTGAGTAGTTATCATATTAAAACCACTCATTTAAAATTTAAATAAAAATGCTTGGATGTACTGTTTGTTTAATTAGTTTAATTAGTTAGTTTATTTTTTGTTAATATGAAAAAATAAATATTTTGCTTAGACAATATAATGCTAAATATTTTGGTACATTAATTTTAATAATAGTTTTGTTATTAATTAATTGTTTTGTAAAAAGATATAAAGGAATTTCTGTTTCTTGAAAGTTAAATGGTTTAAACTAAGTGATAACCATTATTTTTTCTTAATGTTTTATTTGAATATGCTGAAAATCTAAATATCAATATGTAAATATTAAACAATGCGGAAAACACATGATGATGTTTTTATTTAAAACCAAGTTAAAATAGCCGATGTTAAAATAACTAACTGAGTGATGATAATCAATTATTATCATCACTTTATCCTGATATCACTCTTGAATTAGATATATAATTAGTATATAAAATAAAATATGATATATATTTAATATATAAATGAGTTAATTTATTAATTATTGTGATTAAGATATAATTAAGTTTTAGGTTTTAAAAATATTTTAAAGATTTTGCACTTGAATTCAAATTATATTACTTTTTCAGATTGGGGCTACACTCTGGAGAGATATTCTTGTGAGTAAAACTTTACTATGTTTATTCAAAATTTTACGTTGACAAAAACTGATTATTTACTTAACGATATTAGCTAAGTAGTTTTACTCAAGTAAGACTACAAAAATTGAATATAATGGTCTACTAATCCATAACAGAGCGCATTGTGTAGTTAGATATGACCGTGAGCCTGTAAACATAATATCAAATAAAATAAAACATCAAAATAAACTTTAACATTTTAAAATAACTACTAAGTTATTGTATTTATAAAATGTAATACATTTTTTAAAAAGCTATACTTTTACCATTCCAATGTTCATTATGAAAGACTGGATTTGATTGTAGGAAATTATGTAAATTTTATATTTTCAGTTATTTAAATTTTGATCTTATTAATTACAAAGATAACTTAAAAAATTTGCAAAATTATTTGAAAATACAGATTTTATAATAAATATTTGATAAATTTTATAAATATAAAACTATGAATATCTGAAACATTAAATAATATAATATTTTTGCTAGTTTCTTGGTATTTTCGTATTCATTTAGATGTAAAATGAAAATTTCAAACTTTAATAATTAGCTATTTTTCAGTTCACCTATCATAGTAAAAAGAATGGAACTGTATTTAAATATGAAGTGTCTTAAAATATCTAGTATATGGAATGTAATAAAAATAATTAGTCTTTTAATCATATATAAAATCACGGTAAGACATTTTGAGCTCTATAAAAATGTTAAACAGACTTTTATGATTATAACATAGGCATTCACAAACAATGTTAAAACTACCAAGACATGGTTAAAATAATTCTGTTTGATATACATTTCATAGTATATAGTTTATTATTTTAAAATAATAAACTTAATACCTTATTTAATGAAAAATATCTATGATAACTTTATATTTCATTACGTAATCTCATGACACTAAGATTGATTTTTTATTACTTTACTAATATTCTATTATATAATCACAATATTATCCATACACTATGAGTACTTTTTCACTAACCATGATATTATGATATATTTATACAATGAAATGCTTTAGTAGAATGATTTACTTTTTGTTTCGCCATAGAATAAAAAAATATATTTTCTATTCATAATAATGTTAATTTATTTATGTAATTTTACATTTTCAGGAAACATTTTTATTTCCTTCTTTATGTTTTTATATTAGAAGCAACAAAAAAATTCTTATATGAATTAATATTGTAGATAGGCTCTAGATGTATCATTATTTTGTCAATTTTTTTTAATATTTTATAATTATTTTAGTTAATTACAAATTTAAAATTTAATTAACTATTAATTTACTTAAAATTTAATTTAAAAATTTAAGCATTTGTACTTTTTAGTGCATGACATATATCAACATACATGAAATTTTTTATAATGATTACAAGGTATATATTTAAAATAATTAAATCGAAACAAATTTGTAAAAGTAGATTGAAGTCTTAACAAAACTTATAAAAATAATCATCGTTTGTGAAATTGAAATCATTGTCCAATTATTAAAAGATCAAAGGAAATCATTCCAAAAAAATAAATAAAATCACAGCACTTGACAGATCTCTTCATTAAAATAATAACTGCAAAATGATAGATTGTAATTTATCTTAAGTTAATGTGTAGATAAATCAAGATCTTCTTCTATTAAATATTAAATATTATTTGTTTTCTATCATATTTTGATATAATTGATCAGGAAGTGATTTATAGATATCCTGTGATAAAATTGAGATCAAGATAATATAATATCAAAGTATTATCTTGATATTAGATATGTTTTTACGTAATAAATAAAAATAGATTTGATATTTAAATAAATTTACATCATGTCTTTGCAAAATAGGAATTAAATCAATAATTAAGTGAATAAATATTTTAACATTTTTTTAAATTATATTTTATTTTAAACTATTTTTATCGACTGAACCTATTTCAATCATCATTTCAGTGTCAATCTCAAGTCATTGTTATCTCAGTCTATTTCATTAACATTTTTATTTGCCTAAGAAAATCTGTTCGCATTAAAATGATATAAAAATCATTTAATAAATTTTGACTATACAAAAAATATGAAGTATTTTAAATGACCTAAGTTTTTAATAATTTTATGAAATTGGTCTTACAAAAACTTCATGTAATTTTAATATAAATTATGTATCTGTTCTGATTTCAGGACTGTCTAGGGAAAGCAAACTCGGATTGAGTATTCAGGATATTAATTTTGCAGTTTGAATTATGTACTCTAATTCCAAACTGAATAATGTAAACAAAAATTAATAAATTCATTTTATCAGAGAAAAATGATTACTTATTTTTTATTCCTGAACTTTTATTAACATTCATTTATTGTGGAAGTGTTGTATCTTTCATATTAATCACTTAAGGTACATTAATAAATTAATGACTTCCTTCACTGAATCGTAGTTCGTAAATGTTAAAATATTGAATATTTTTATGTTTAAAGCAGTTTCGCATAATTCAAAAGTTGACATATTATAAATACATAATTATGTTAACAATCATAACAAATACAAACAAATAAACAAAATTTTGCTCCTTAATAGTTTTGTGATTAATATAATGGAAAAACGCTAATTATTCAGTTCAATATATTGTTTGATTCCCTGCTTTAATAAAGCAAAACAGTTTTCTTATTAAAATGAAGGTAGAAAAACAATATTTCTCTTATTATCAACATATTTCTAGTTGAAATATCTAAATCTACATAAAGTGTTCCAAGATATTTTAAAAAAGCGATATTATTATCATTTAATATAATAATATTCAGAATAAAGAAATACACAATTAGATATCTCTTTTTAGAAAAGGGAATTAAATATTTTAATTAACAAATAGTTATTTATTTTTAGAAATTAAGGCTTTCTATAATTGTATGTCGATTTTAATAAACGAAATATTTATTTAAGAAGAAAAAATAAAATTGACTTCAAACTTATACCAGAAGTTGGAAAATTTCTGGGAAAAAGCTACACTCTTATTATATTTGTATAGATGTCTACATCTAAATGCATTTATCGGACTTACATAATATAATTATTACATATGTGACTTGCATAACACAATAATATGTATGGTGATTTTAACATTTTATCAGATTATGTTTTGTAGATACTTGCATAAATGATTTTTTAACACTACTTAAGCTAATTATTTCTTAGATTTAATGCTTTTACATTTTCCACTGAAAAGTTGGCCAAATGCAATGGCTAATGAGAAAACTTTCATTTATCATAATCATGAGCGTCGCATTCTATGGAATGAAACATAAAATACATTATTTTGACATTATTTTAATATATTTGAAACAATTTCGAAACCGAAAATAAAATTATTTGATTTACTGTATTGAGATTTCAATCAGAATCTTTCTTGTCTCTTTGTCAAAATAATATTTTATTGCATCACTTTTACTTCTATTTAATTAAAATTAGCAAATAAATAATAATCAAGATTTACATTTCACTGATCTTAATATATTTTTAAAATCTTCAAAGATCTAAACAAAAATATAAACAAATAAAATTTGCGCTTTTCTTTTTCAACAGACAATTTTGAGTATAATTTAGCTCTAATTCAAGTTTTAATCAGCATTATGTGTATATCATTAGAATTATAGAATTAATTTATTGAGTTTTTTAAAATTATACACAAAAAACTAGAATTTATAGCTTTTAAGACATTATTTAAAGCTTTCATCTTTTCATTCAGAACAATTTTCAGAAAATCCTTAACTTTTTATAGCAAATTAGAAACTATATAACTTTGTTTGTATTATAAACTTTTAGCTGTATCATAAACTTTTTGTTGAATTATGAATGCTATTATATTTTTAGCAATATTGTAGCTCACATAGAGAAAATAGTTGATTTTGATTATACTAGACGAAGATAAGTTTTCTTTGAAATTTTTATAGCATTTGTTTTAGATAAAAATTTAATAAATATTTTTGAACATTATTCTTTATAAACTGAAAAATAAAATGCCGATTTGTGATGGAAGTTAACATTATTAGATACTCTAAAATAGTCTCCTTCATTATACACGGTACAAAAATAATTAAAGAGCTGTTTAGAATATGTACATACTATTATATAAGTATCGATTTTAAATAACAGAAAACATAGCAGTTAATAAGAAGAATTTATTAACTTTTAAATTAAATAGAAAAGTATTAATTTTAGATCAAATATTTGTGTATTGTTAAAATCAAAGGTCTTCTAATTGCTTATGAAATTTATATAAGTCTAAAATTTTAGTTTATCGAGATTGAGTTATAAAATTTGAAATTGAAGATTAAATGTATTTAAGTGCAACATAAATACACAAACAATAAAAAATGCATACATAAATTAAATTTTAATAAAAAAATACATAATTGTAATTGTATTAAACAAAATTACATTATTAATCATGCATTCATGTGTTTTTGCCATTTTACTTAAAAGTTTTCATTTCAAAATACGCTGCTAATTTATGATGATATTTAGATTATACTCCTTTGTAAACAAAATATTTCACATTAATCAAAATTTATGAAGTTACTTTAATTATCAAGATTATTTTTTAAATACGACAGCAAAAATTATGATTCTAGATGAATGCACTATTATAATATTTAAATATGAAATTATGACTCATGAATTGACATGTGAATTAATTTGAATGTGCTAAAAGAGAGAAAATTTTAGCCTTTTAATTTAGCCTTTACTGTTTACATTAATTTTATTAAAAATTAAAATTTTCATGCATTTTGTCCTACTCTATTTCTTATAATTATGAAATAAAAATATTAACTTAATAATTAACTTATCTTATTTGTCTTTTTAATAGTTTCTTTTTTAGTTTATCTTAGTTTGTGCATTTTTATGCATCCTTAAAGTTTTTGGCTGAAATCCAGTAAACATTTTCGAAAACTCTTCATGATCATCACAATAGCTTAACACAATTTCTTATTTATATTGCATTATGAACTTAATTAGAGGATTTATCACAATTTTAATAACAGAGATTAATTTCTTTGCTTATTAATTTCATTTATATTTAATTTTAAGTTACGCAAGTATTTTTCTAAAAACTTATTTATTTTTTGCGGAATTGTTAATTTATCCAGATAGTATCTCTAGAATGTAGAATTGACCATCCGAGGTGTTAAATTCTTAAATGAAATAAAGTTCTTATATTCTTTCTGTAAGAATTTCTTTTGTGTAAAACTTAATGACGGGAAGGAAATTGTGATTAGATATATTTCGCTAATCGCGTAATCGTAAAAGAAAAGATGAAAAGTTAAACCTAGAGTGCAAAAATTATCAATTTAGTACATTTTAGACACAATTCCCTGATATAAGCATAAGGTTCTAAGCAAATTTAGATCGATAACTGCATGATACAGCGATTTGGTATAAAGCGGTGTCTCCATTAACATTTAGCAATGTATACAGAATTTGTATATTGATTAAAATGTTAATTATAATTTCTATATTCCAAATAAAAAAGTAAGTAAAAATCTATAATATTATTAAGCATTTTCTAGGAATTTATTACAAAATAGTGTATTAATATAAAGTAATTATTTTTAACATTTCTTAACTTAGAATTATTTTTTGTTTGAAGTTAAATTAATGAAAATTAGTAAATGAAAATTTTCTTTCTGTTATGTTTTCTGAAAAATATCAGAAATATACAAGCTTCTATTATCCGTAATTTATGTTCATTAAAATACTGAAAATTAAGTTAACATAACTAAAAAACAATGTGCAATGAAGTACTAATTTATTTTACTGTGTTCAAAAAAGTGAAGCATTTGAGATGATGCTGTAACATTTAAGAAAATAAAAAAACAAATTCTATTCAGTCAATATACAGCTTTGTATGTATTGTGCATTTTGCTTTAATATTTGAAGTCTCGTAATAGTTTCGGTTTGTTTAATAATCCTTTGAGCAATTAATGTTTTCTTCGATGTTAGTGTTACCTCAAGAATGTTTGCATTACGTAATATAAAAGGAGAATATTAAATTATTTACAGAATTCATTGCATGGAGAAAAGTATATTTTACTGTAAATTGAATTGTATTATTAAACAATAACAAACTTCACTTTGGGAACAACTCGTCTGGTCTTTATAATAAATTAATGCTTCACAAATTTGAATTATTCATGATAAATTCAATAAAATGTATTTGAAAAAATTTACCTAAAAATAAATATTTAGAATTGTATTCTTCATTATATTCTTGAGAAATTGATAAAACTGTTGTATATAAATATAATAAGTGCGTGAAATATATCAAGTTCAAGATAATATGCAGAATATTTAAACATACTTCACTAATATTCATTAAAACTTATAAGTTAACTTTAAGACGTTTGTTTATATTATATTCTTCAAATTACAATAGAAATGATCATTTCAGTCTTAATATGAAATTTCGAATTTACATTAATTTTGCATAAAAATTTGCGTAGTGTATGTTAATTTATCATTTAATAGTTATTTTTGTCTGGAATAGAAGTCTTATATTTCTATTGCTCATTTTATTACAAAGCATTTTTAAGAGGGTGAATACTTTTAAAAAATACCAAAATATTATAAGACAATATCTTTAAATTACCACACGTCTATAATGAAACCAAAGGTGTAATAAAGTTAACGCTTAAATCTTCTGCTCCGTCTTAAATGTGTAAAAAAAAGATCATTTCAGTCTTTCAATCATAATTCAAACTATATAAAAGAGTGGTTAATTTAACTAGGTATTTACTATAAATTTTTTTAACGCTCAAAAAGTTAATACTTGTTTAAATACTCCATGAAATTTCAGACATATTTTATTGAATTATTAGCAAAGAATTACTGTAGACTGTTACAATATAGCTGAAATAGACCATAGGAATTTATTATTTAATGTAAGCTTTATAAAAATATTTTTTCTTTATCAGATCAATACAGTAAAAAATTTAAGACTAATATTAATTTCATTATTTTAAAGAGATTAAAGGAAAAATTTTTCACCTTTTATTTAAAAGGAGAAACTTGATTTAATTAGAAAATTTTATCACTTGAAATTCCTATTTACATGTTTTCGTTTTTTAGATATTGTTTGAGAGTACTTTTGTTTATATAAAATTATATAATATATTTCCAAGTAAATATTTAATCAGTACAAAGTATGTAAACAATAGTCGTGTGAGTATAGAGTGGCTTAATTTTACAATTACAATAGAGTGGCTTAATTTTAGATCGTATGTAATATAACAATTATTAATGAATTTATTCCTTTGTTTTGAAAAATAATAAATTGTATGTAAATTTAAGAAGCTTTTTTAAGAAAATTATGTTTACAGAGTAGAGAAAGATACATTTTTACCACAGAAACATTTTCGATTTTGCTTATTGTTATGCTCAAGATATAAATAAAATAATATGCGTTTAATAAATATTGCCATATAATATTTAACATTTACAATGCTATTTATTTTGGCTGTCAATTACTTAAATTAAGAGATTTAGTGCAGCCCAACTTGTTTAGTGATCAGCGTGTCTGACTGCGGATAGGGAGGTTCTGGGTTCGAATTCCTGTTCGGGCATGGATATACTATCTCTCTCTACCTATCCTGTCTTTGTCCTTTCCTTGTATGAATGTGGAGTTAATATAGCTAATGGTTGCCTATACCCTATACACGGGTACCTATGACATGTGTATACTGAGGAAGTCGGACTCCACACCAAAATACGGTTCAGTTGGAAAAGTGGAGCAGCGCACCCCATATTGCCAGCCTGGCTAGCACACGACAACAACAACAAGAGATTTAGTAAATAAATTCAAATTCTATATATGTAGGAATATTTTCTATAAATAAGATATGTATATATAAGAATCTATTACTAAAGATAAAAGAATTTTTTTTAAAAAAAATATTTTCTTTTAAAAATGTGACTATTTTGAAAAGTTTATATTTTTGATGCTTTTATATTGCATTTATTTATTAAATTTAATCGTAAAACCACAACAGGAAAATTAAATTTGAAAAAAGAAAGAACATAGTTAAATATTTTTATATAATTTTTTTTAGTTTTATTTTATATTTATTTTTTTTAAAATATTAATTTTTTATTTTATTTTTTATATATTTTTTAAATTTTTAATACTTTTATATAAAATATATTATTATATATACCCTTCTCCTTATTAGATATTTAAGTAAAATTATATATATCAGTATTTTGAGAAATTATAATTTGATTAAGATATCTCTTTGGAGGATTTGAGTTTATTTCGGATATTCTATGAAATATTTTTTAGACAATTTATATTTATAAGCATCAAAAACATAAATAGTTAATTTTGGTAACACGTCATTTAAGAAACTATTTTACAAGTAAGAAAACTTTCGCAATATACATTTATTACAAAAATTGTTCTACTATTATAAGTGAAACTGAATATGTAGCATCTAATTAAACATTATAAATATTCAAATATCTATAACTAAGAATATCGTCATAAAACATAAAATACACTATATTAGAAAGTATAGATTCATAAAATATGGCTTAAGAAGCAAGAAACTTCATTTACAAAATGTTTTAAATTAAATATTTTTACATGTATCAAAAACATTTTAGAAGAGTTACAAAGCATGTTGTATGAATTTAATTAGTAAAAAAATATTTTGAATAATAATTAAGTATTTACATTAAATAATAAAAAATTCCGTTATTTCTGAGAAACCATTTTGTATTAGTACTTTACACGTTTTTCTTTGTAAGAAATACTATGCACTGTATCATATTTTTCAGTATAAACAGCATCAATAAAAAAGAAAATGGAATGCGGATTTTCAAGTCATGAAACTATTATGTAGTTCTAATGAATATCAATTTATGATATTTATTCGTTAAATATTTAGAGTTGAGTTATTTATGCATCACTTTAGAACAAAATTAATAAAATTCCCATGAATATACTTCCAAGAAAATAAAACGAGCAAATAATTATTGATGATCTGCTATTTTTAATTCATCATTAATTTAATATCCAACATTTCGACACAAGTTCCATGAAGAAGTAACGATTTTACAAGAATGAAATCATTAATATTCATTGACTGATATAAAAGAAAAGCGTAATCTCTAGAGTGCTGCAAGATACATAGGACTGAATGTATTTGTATTTGTAAAAATGAACAGTCAACTTATCTTAATTTGTTGCTTGTTTATTATGGTATCCTGCAACCTTGAGGAAAAAGTTGCGAAGTTCGAAAATTATTTCAGCGAAAAAGTTTGTGGTGAGATAAATTATTTTTCAAACTATTCAAAATTAATGTAATTTTGACTTAACACTTTATAAAAAGTTAAATATTGTGAGTAATTTCTTTAAGTTTTACTATTTATTTGTTATCTTTTCGGCTATTTATTTTTATTTTAAACTATTTAAAATCTGTTCGGTACAATAAATCACTTTATAAATAGGAACTATTTAAACTGATGTGATAGAGATTTAATATGGCACTCATCTTTTCATTGCAGCAGAGAGATATCGCCATAGCAACTTATTTTACTTGTTATGTTGACGTTAGAAAATGTTCGGCTCTACATAGAATCCTTTGTCTCACATTCACGAAAATTAGCCACTTTCTAAAGAGATCTTACTACTTTTCCTTAAAGTTTACTTACAATTTCTCTCAATGAAACCAGCAAAACTGATCTTCATCTGTTTTTTAATGATGAAATTTTAAGAATTTTTCGCTATTCATAATTTTTAAATAACATTATTTTGATCTCTAAAATTCCTTTTAATTTAAATTATATAATTGATTATTTCCCTTCGATATATATTGATTTAAACGGACAATTGTGTTTGTAAATTTTTATAAATAATTATACTGTTAATTCTTTAAATGCTATAATAATTATCCTTAAATTTTTTAATCACTGAACAAAGTAATTATCACTAATCATATATTTATTATACCGATTGCATTTCAACTAGCATAGTTTTAATAAATACGAAAATTAAAATATTCTGTTTTATGTACTTTTGCTTGTTTTAATCTTAGAATTAAATTTACTTTAAAGATTTTTTTCTATTCAGCCATGATATTTTTCGATTTTTAGTATGGATGTCTATTAAGAACTACTGAAAAAGCAATTTGAATTTCATACAAAGAGATCAACCTTATTAAATCACAGGATTAAAAAAATGACTTAAATATCATTTAATATTTTTTTCCTCAGCATTCATGAGAAATTAATATACTTTTTCAATTTTGAAAGATCACATTTTTGTGTGACTCTTATATTAATTCTACCGTATTTTAAACTTTTAGTTCCAGAAAGATGACGCAATGTAAATTGATGCGCACTATTTTTCAATACAGAATATCAGATATAAAAATTAAACGAAACTATGTACATTTAACAGGTTATGAAGCTTAATTACAGCGATAATTATCCAGAATATTTTACGGCATCCACTGAGTTTAAACGTGTAGATATGCCTTAAATCAATACGTGAAATTGTTTTGTAAGTGAGTGTACCATAAGAATTCTCTTCGGTATACTAAAGTGCTGCATTAAATGTAAACATTTTCATTACAAAACAAAATGCAACTGAGAAAATGATTAGCGTTTTCTTCCTAAGAATGATAAAGGTCAGTATTACTTTAAAATATCTCAATATAGGAAGCGTATGATCCTTCAACATGATGTGATAGATCGTACAAGGTATTATATTTAAACATCTCAGATAATTCTAGAAGAAACATCCTTGAAGCATAATGCCAATTCCAGCCTGGAGAGATCCGTTATTCTGGCAAACTTCAAATCCAGACCTATTTATCCGAATGGATGTTGACGAACCTTTAATCAATTCACTCCTATCATTTTGCAAAATGGTCTTGTTTACATTTTATGTTCTGAAAAGGAAACTTTTTTTTATTTCCCTAATTCATTCAAAAACCAAAGTTTCAAAAATTATACAGCTGCCAAAAATGAATTGTAAATAGAATTCATATTAGTTTACACACAGTAAGGAAATTAAAAACAATTCACTAGATTAAAACATTCATAGGATGCGTTTTATTCACATCACTATGGACACAAACAGATAAAGTTTAGCCTCAAACTCTCATTTGTAGAATCCGATGGATTGCACAAATTTTTCTCTTCGTTTCTCTCTTTCGTTTCATTGCCTAGTAACTGATACTTTTAGGTACATTTTAGTATTCAAAATCCATCTGATTGTTTTAGTGAGTGATTCCTGCTGTAAGATACTGCCCATGGGAAAATTGCAATGTAATTTCAAAAACAATTTATAAAAATAACTACCAAAATAGGTCGTAGTACCAAAGAATATTTCGATTGTATATATTTGTTGATAAATAATTTATATAATTATTTTTATGAAATAATTTAAACGAATATGGAGCTTTTAAAAATAATATGTATGTAGGTGATGAGGAGTTATCAAATATCACTTTCCTATAATCAACTAAATATATATAACTAAAATTTTATTATATTAATTAATATTGATGCTAAGCAATTAGATCATTTATCAACAAATTAAACATTAAAGAATACAGAAAAAATTGAGTAATGAACTTAGAAATATATATTATGAGATATATTTCATTTTGAAAATCAAGCTAAGATCTAAATTATTTAACTGTATTTGTAACACTTTATTTTTTCATAATGATTCATTTGTTAATAATTTAATTAAATACAATTCACAACAGTTAAAAATGCATTTATATACAATTTAAGACTTGTTTTTAGTTTCGTGTTAAAGTTATTTGAACATATTTCAAGTTTCAAAATATTCTTTGCTATTTTAATCTTAAATTCACATATTTAATTTTAATTAGATATTATTCATTGAGCATATTTTAAGTTAGAGGCTATTCAGATCAAAATAAATTTCAAAATTATTTTTTACAGTTATAATTACAGTAATTGTTATTTTTACAGTAAATTTATCTTTTAAACGAATAAAAATATAAAACTATTTTAGTTGGTAGTATAACTCAAATTATTGCGTAAAATGAAATAACAGTATCTCAAAATACATTGTATTTCTGACTAATGAAGAAAAACCTTATTATAAGTAATTAATGAGCTAGTGCTAAATAATTAATTAATTATTTTAGTAAATTAAATACATACAGATAAAATGTTATTATAGTAATTAATTGTGATGTGAAAAATGAGATAATTAAATTATATAATTATTAATAAATCTAGGGGAGTATATTTTCATAAATTATGGAAATAAAATACAATGTTGAAAAATTTACAGTTTTCCTTATAAGTTAAGCCTTTATTTGAAGTCGAAATATATACTAAAATAATTTAATAATTTTTATTTTACTCATGCCACATAAAATATTCTTATGTTCTGTATTGCACATTTTCAATGTTATTTGTTTTTATTTTTTATGATTAATTAAATTTTAGAATGTATTTATGATTTTAAGAGCAAAACATTTTTATAAAATATTTTCATAACAATATTTCATATAAACTCAAATTATGTTTTTGTAATTTATAAAAAAATTATAAATTAGAATATTTCATATAAATTTAAAATGAGTTTTAAAATAACGCTTCTCTAAAATTCAACAACCTAAGATTTATGAAAATTTATTAATTACTAATCTTTAATCTTCAATAGATAAAATACAAAACCTGAACAATATTAAGCTGAAATTATTTGTATTTACATTGTAATTATTAAATGTGTAGCAAAATTCTATTTCCATGAGTAAGTAATAAGCGTTTTATGTTCAAGATTATAAAAATCTCGATAATTTTGGGAAAATGCTTGCTACAGCGTAACATTTACTCAATTGACAGGAAAAGCTTGAAGTTTATTGACATTCAAAAATAAAGTAAGTATATAAAATAAGTGCTTTCACAAATATTTTTTTAATTTTTCATTTTCATTCATCATTTTCAATTTTTCATTTCATCATAAAATTTTATTTTTTCACATATTTCCAATTAGGACTACTAAAATGAAAAACCCCATTTTGTGTTGATTACGTTTCAGTAAAAGAGTATGGTATGAAACAAGATTCTTTTGATATAACATCCGGATATTCTTCTTATGATTATTTAAATGAATTTGAAACAACTGAAGTATTTTGTCAATAAATAATAAATCTAATATTTGTTAGAATCACAGGAAGCATTTTCAAAGTTATTTTAACTCTAAGATTTAAATTTAAAACATACTGGGACTTATCTATATTAACAATTGTAACATGAGTACAGATATACTATAGATAACTTATGTTTATTTATAACAGTTTATTAATATTAAGCACAAAATATTGTATTTCAAATTCAGAACATAATTTGAATTTTATTGCTTAAAATTTAATAGAAGATTATTTTGTTTCTAAATTTACTTTTATTTCATTAATAGCTTCAGAAAACCGCACAAAAGGAATGGCATGCTTGTTAGTTATACCTGAAGATGTGAGTACCAATTTTACTTTTCGTTTGTAAGTAACTATAAATATGTGATCATTAATAAAATAAAAAAAATTACATGTATGTTGTGATAAACATTGATTAAATTTACTTCATGTTTTTGTAAGTGATCGTGAAGTATCAAGAATGTAGGAAATGTCAGTTCAATTTCTCACAATCATATATTATTACGTTATTTTTCGAAATATTCCTTATTTCCTTATCTATTAACAATAATGTATCACTAAACACTTTAACAAGAAATTGGAAAGAAAAAGATAGTATTTTCGGATGAATAAAAATCATGAGTTAAATAATGAGAAGGAATTATATATTAAGGATTATAACAGTAACTCTAAATATTAAAAAAAATTCCTTTCAAAATTCCTTATTTAAATTATATTTACTGCAACGCGTAGAAAGAGATTTTTAAGATGAAAATAATTCCTTTCATTTAACTAGTTATGTTTCATATTTACTTTATATTAAACCCCAATGTTTATAATTTCTAAAAATATTGAAAAATTTCATGTACAAATTAACTTTTAAAATTGCTATTTAAATTTAAAAGTCGTTATTAACAAGTATGAATAAATGTATAACAATGCTGATTGATTTAATAATTTTGGGAGTACAAACGGGAATGTTTTAATTGAATCATAGATTTTTTCAACAGATGACATTTGTGTTATTTCTTATATATTTGAAGCATTTGCAATTGTTGTATTTGAAGAAAATGTTTAAAGTATTTTCTTTAATTAAGTAAAATATTTACATTATGCAAAGTATAAAAATGAATTTAATACTATTTTTATATTAAATCAAATTTCTTTTCCGCATGATTTAATTATTTATCAAAAAATTTAGTTGCAAAAACTTTTTTAAAATCTTTTATTATTTTTAAAATAAACTTTAAATATTTACATGATTGTGTATAAAATAATATGAATAGCTAAACATTACGATTGTTTTTGAAAATTTGTTTCTCATTATGATTTTTTTTATAATTTATTTACAGGCAAGAAAAATATATTTAGATATAACTGAAGAAAAAACGTATGAAGCCGCGGTTGCCAAAATATGCGATGATATTATTATTGGGAAACAGGTATATTGTACTTACATATATTGTTATATGTAAAAAAGTATATAACTAAATGAAACTATACAAATGTTTTCAGAATTGTGTTAAAATCAATTATTCTTCTGAATGATACTTTTCCTAAAGCTGGCTGGACTAATGATATTAGATTATTTGAATCAGTTTTAGGAAAAATATTTCATTAAGTTACCTTTATAAAATTTTTAAGGGGGGTATAGAATCTTATCATAAAAGAATAAAATAATTTTTAGAAAATTGAATGAAATTTCCTGACACTAGTTAAAAAATAACCTAATTGCTAAAGGATTTTGATAATTCTTTTACCGTGAATTATACAATACAAAAAGAAAAAAGTTACTTTATAATTACATAAATGTAGAAAGTTACTTTACATAGATTGTCAGGACGTTGTATGAAAAGAAATTCTGAAAATTCCAAGATACCTTTGCTGAAAAACACAGTAACTACATTTTTGTACTGAATAGTTGTTCGGACTTAAGCTGAATATCTCATATAAATAATATGTTCTTTTCTTTAGACCATTTTAAACCCATGCATTATTGTAAATCTGAATGTTCAGTTACTGGGACATTTAAAAATTTCATAATTACCTTGCATGTTGTATAATTTATTATTTCAGATACATTTTCATTAATAGTTCATCATCTTTAAAATTTGAATCATGTGAAAATGATCAAAGTAAATTTTATTTTCAGAAAGTATTGAAGTATTTAATTTATATTTAGACATTTTTATTTACATTTTGTAGACATTTTTTTAACTTTTTGAAGGAAAAACAGTCGCAATTATTTCGGTTTTTTAAAATCTTATAATATGAATATTTGAAGTACGATTATCTTTGAAACCTTATCTTTCCTTAATAATTGTGAAGTAGACATTTACAGTTTAATTTTAATATCTTTAATTCAAATAAGTTTCTTAATATTCATAAACCACGTATTTTTGAATGAATCTGTTCTTTATATTATAACTAAGCAAATTTATACTCATTTGCTAAATATTATACCTCATAAATACAGTCACTTTCACAATAGTTAAATATTATGGTGCCCAAATATATAGAAAAGTATGGAAAAATGAAACACAAAAATAATTGACTCAAAAATTTATAAACGCTTGCAATAATTTAAAAAAAATCACTTAAAATATCGAGGACTGTTTCATAATATTTTGTATTTATACACTGTTAAATTTACTTATATTTAATCTTTAAATTGCAAATCGAAGTAAAAATGGTATATTTTTTCTTCAAGAGTTTGCTTATGCTTCTTGTAAGTGTTTTTGATATATGTAAAATTGGCGTACACTGCTTTACTCAGATTATTTTACAATTTAAAATAGTGTGCTGAGCTCTTAAATGAGTGATTTTGCATTAGTTTATTGGTTTTTAAGTACATTCAATATTTTTATTTGGAACATTTGCAAAACATTTATAATTCATAAACATTTATTTCAGGCTGTCGAAAAATTTACAGAATCAGTAAAAAATGTAAGTAGCTTTCATAAAATATAAATGTTTATGATTTATGGACTTTTTATGATTTGTGATGAATATTTACAAAGTAATTAAATGATGAAAAAGATTTATTATATTTATTGTTTAATTACTTAAAACACAATAGATTTTTTTAATGGTTCAAAATTTTACAAAGTTTAAGAAAATAGCTAACATAATCTCAAATTCCTTTTATGCTTTGTTTATTGGATACTTAAATATACATACATGCTACGTAATAATTTATAAATTATTATTATAGACACATTTATTAAAACTAATAAAATATATAATCTACTTTATTTGAAGCTACGAATTCATGTTAAAAAATTTTGTTGTCTTTGAAATGAATATTTACTTAGAAGTTGTAGATATATTGATAATATTTTAATTTTTTAGATGAATGAAGCATTTTGGAATAACATGTTTGTAAGTAAAATTTTTAATGTAAAATGTTTAAATTTTTATCATAATTAAGTAGTGAAAATGAAATTTACCGTCAAATATATTTCATTAATAAAATGTATTTAAAGGTAAGGCTTTTTGTATAGTTGAATTGTAAAATAGAAAACTAAAATGCTGGTGCATTATGTATAAAAGCAATGCATAAAAATGATTTTGAAAAAAAAAAAAACTAAAAGATATGTGTGTGTACCAACAAATATCTCTTGTGTAAATAAAAAAATTATACCTTTTAGACTGAAGGCCAAAAATGTCATTATTTATGACAAACACTTAAGTAATTTATATTTTTAATATTAAATATTGTTTAAAAATAAACTATTATTCATGAAAAATAATATGATTTTAAAATGGAG
The DNA here is from genome assembly GCA_037975125.1 of Latrodectus hesperus. Taxonomy (NCBI): domain Eukaryota; kingdom Metazoa; phylum Arthropoda; class Arachnida; order Araneae; family Theridiidae; genus Latrodectus; species Latrodectus hesperus. Next base: position 66,083,476 of record CM075856.1, on the reverse strand, counting down.
AGTTAGAAAAATGTAAATCTCAAGTAGTTTTATCTTATTCCCAATATTGTAAATAGAATGAAGTACAGAATTTTTTTTCCTTATAGCTTACCAAATTTTTGCAATAAATTGTGTTATAAGTTTAGTATCGGTGTATTACCACCCAAAACAAATAAGATTGCAAATAAAAATAAAAATTTAGTATTTTAAGTTTTGAAATAATTTTAAACTTTATTTTTGAATATATAATAAAGTACGTTCTTTTTAAAAAAATAGGTGATTAGAAAAATAGCTATTAAAATAATTATTGAACTAAAATAAGTAATCAACTAAGGTTTCATTTATTTTATTTTTATAAATATATTTTATTTTCATTTCGAATTTCTTACTTACTTTATTTAAATATATCGTTGCTATAATTTCAAATATTTTAAGTAAAAATAATTTTTCTTATTTTTGAATTATTAAATATAAATATTTTATTATTATTTTTTTTTCAAATTGGACATTTCAAAATCAAAGTTGTTTCAAATAAAATATAATTACAAATGTAAAAATAGATTATTTCATTTTCATTATGATTTATTTCTAATTTCAGAACTGTCTTGAAAAAGCAAACTAAGAGTAAGAACGTACCTGTCATTTTGAATTCATCTATAGCTTTGTAAATAACTGTATCATTTATTTTCAGATGATAATGCTTTGTAATACTATAAAAATAAAATATTTTGAAAAGCTATATTTATATTTTTAATTTAATAGATTATTTATGTTTTTGATTCATAAAAATTTTTAATTCTTTGAGAGCAATAATTTTATTATTACTAAACTTTATTAAAAAATTTCAAATGTATATTTTTTACAAATTATTATTTTTATTTTTAATAATATGTATAAAACAATGTCAGAATTTGAAAACAAAGTGTGACATTCTAAATAATCACAAAATTTAACTCGAGAATATTGATTTTAATGTTTTAAAGTCTGAAAAGTTTTTTTTTAAATATTCCATTTTATCTGTGTAACAGTTGTTAATAAAGTTGTAGTATGTTTATAGCTATATATTTCAAAATATTTTAACATAATAGTTAAAATACATCATCATCTCTTTGAGCGGAAATAATAAATTAATAATAAATAAAGTTATAATAAATTAAGAGCATACATATTTACATTAAAATAGCTCTAATAAATTAGAAAATGTGAAAGAATATCATTATTTGCCTCTTAATTTATAGTTTAAAATTGCATTTGAACTAAACTACCTTTGAGGTCCCATCTTGTTTTTGTATAATCCTTTAATCTCAAATCTTGCTATATAAAATTTCAACAAGTTAAATGCGAATTGTATTGCTAAATTCAATCATATTGGTATGTATCAAAAGTATATTTAGGAAAATTATTCTTTTAATATTATGTCAAAATTAAGCTTTTGATTTTATCGTCGTATAGTTGTATAGATTTTTCAACCCTAAAGACTGTATATCCTAAAGATATGGTAAATCATTTTGCAGACAAAACTTTCACTGTTTAATCTTTAACTGTAAACACGAAATGTTTATTATTAACTATAACATTTCTTAACTATTTTTATATACATATTTTTAGAACTAGTTCTGAATGAATAAAAAAATACTTAGAGCTCTTATTGAACAAACAAGAAATATGCCGATGTAGAAGAGATAATTTTAAAAATTCATGACACTTTTAACTTAGAAATTAAGATAATATTGCTTTTTTTTTTTTACAAAGTTTTAAATTAAGTAAGTATAAATAAAACATTTTGCTTAATACATAAAATATTTTTATTTGCAACAAAGTAATTTCGTTTTTAAATGTATTATTATATTATTCATTAAATTTTCTCCAAACTGTACAGTTAAATTAACCTTTTTTTTCCCCTGGCACTTCATTTTGCATTCATTTTCCTCTTAGGAAGCTCCCTAAAATTATTAAGCAGCAAATAACCCACTTTATAGTCACTATAATTTGTGGTGCTGCCATCTGCTGTATATTTTTGTAAAAAAATACGGATAAATGAATGAAAAATCACATTTCAAATAAATGTGAAAAAAATGAAGCAAATTTGATTAAACTTACAAACAAAGCTTATTTTTTTCACAGAAAATCAGTATTAAAAAATCAAATAACTTCATTTTTCTTTAATGAGTTATGTAAATGTATGTTTTTAAAATATTTGAAATAATTTTCTCCATCTAAGAAAATATACAAAACCTAGCATACAAAGAAATTAAAAAGTAGATAAATATGAGGCAGTTTTACTATGTTATATATTTGATGTAGTTATATCCCACATCACTTAATTTTTTTATTTTACAAAAGATAGATGTTTTTATCTCAGAAGTGTAATTTATTCTAATAATATTACGTTTTGAAGTTCAAACTTCCATATTAGCTGATATTTTAGTAAATAGTTTTTCTTATACACTTTAACAAATTAACTTCAATAATTGTTGTGAAACAAATTTAAAAAGTATTATTCCGAAGGAGCTCCATTCTTCTTATTTTTAATTATATACTTATCTTCATGTTTCTCACACACTTCAAAAAAAGTACCGTACAAGTATGTTTATTTCATATAAATAAATAATACATAATTTTTAACCCCACTTATTTAATTTAATTTTCAAGCAAAAAGTTATTTTATTTGTCACTTTACGTAATTTCATTATACATTATGACAATGTTAATGAACAAATATATTTGTGAAATTAAATAAAATACTTTAAATGTGAAAAACTAAAAAAAGTCCTGTTCACATGTTATTTATAAAAGTAAAATTTAAAAAACTTAATATCTCGCTGTATGTGACAATTTATTTTATAAAACAAGATTTTATAGATTGTTTGTTTAATTTAACTATTAATGTTAGGTTATTAAGTAGTAACATATAAAAAAGGAAAACAATTATAAAATTTACCAGTTTTTTAAATAAAAAAATTATAAAAATTCAGACATAAATTAAAATCACCAAGAATATTTTCAAAATAGTTATGTACTATCTTGAAATATCAATTTATTTAATTATTTTTAATATTAATAAATTTTAAATTTTACCTCTCTATTTTTTAGATTTGAGGTGCTGCCACCTATTATTCATATTTGAAAATAATGCAATGGTAGTACACATAATTTTATTTTTGTTTTTTGAAAATTTAGCAGCAAATAAAAATATTTATTTATCGGATAAATTACTTGCGATAAAATAATCAAGTAATTAAAACTTTTTTTGTTCACAAAAAATATTCGTACTTTTTACAAGGTGTCTTTTGGTAGAACATTAAAATGAAATTGTACAAGAATAGTTGCAGATAGTACAGAAAATTTTTGTTATTGAAAAGAATGTCGAAAAACCAATTAATGCTCAAGGGTTTCACAGTGAGAGCAACCAGAGACCATGCAGAAACGCATTTTAGTCATAAAAATATCAATCATTTGTACAAATGTTTTGCTTTTAATAAATGCTTGTAAATGAAATATTGAAGTATTTCTTAAAGCTATTGAAGCCTATCAGCTTATTCTTTACCATCAAGTGTTTAATGAGATCCCATAATAATTGAAGAAAAGAAAATTAATAATTTCTGATTCTTAAATAGTAGCCCAAACTGTTCTGAATGCAATGATCTTACGTTGACAAATTCAGAATGTGAGAATCCCTACAAACGATAATTTTGTTCGGTTCATTTGATTTGACAAACAAAAATGGGCTTCCTCAAACAGATAAAGAGAAATGGTATAAGGTCCAATATCTCATTGGCGAAGTTCCATCATTACGAGATAGTAGTATCCGGAATGAATTGTAAAAATTCTATTTTTTAAAGAAAGAGCCCCATATCCGTTCTTAATATCGTTACAGCAGAGCTCTAAGTCATATCCAATTAATTTTTCAATCTACGAGTGGATTCTTGATGGATGTGCTTGAAATGTTTCCGTTTATACCTTCCGCCACTGCATTAATAAATAGCGCCATCTGGAGAGTTTCTGTGGAACTATTTCATTTTAAAGTTGTAGATTAATTAAAAGCATCATGTAAAGAAAATATTGCAATATTTTACCATATTTATAATCGCGTAGTACTGATTAAAGAGAAAATTGTGTGAAACATTATTTTAAAAACTTTAAATAAATTTCACGACCACCCACTTTTCTTAAACATCATTTTTAAGCATCTTGCACAAATTTTATCCAGATATCTAAGAGTTATTTTATTACTTCCAACTTGGAATTTCTTTTATTAAATTGTTAATTTTTAAATATTAACTGGAAATGAAATTTTTGCGTATTATACCTTCCTTGACCAAACTCATTTATTTTCAGCAAGCATTTATACTCATAATACCTGTACCATGTTTTCTGAAGAAAGATAAAAATATATTCTCGTCTAATTAAAAATATTCATTAAAATTTTGCATCAAAAAAGTTTCTAATTTAATTTTAAAATATCAAATTTTAAATAACAAGTAGTTTAACAAATATACAAATAAGAATCAATCATTCATTTTTTATCTTTTCTAAAATTACTGATACTTTAACTCTGAAACAGAATTTTTAAATTCTTTATTGCACCTTTATTTTGAATCACAAGACCAACAATCGCTAAATATTTCACATTTCTTCAGCTAATTGTAATAAACCTACAGTTATCAAATGATTTTACACATTATAGCAGAAAATAAAAAAAAGGAAAAATAATTCATGCATTTTCATTATAATTAAAACATTCACTGCATTAACGTGGGCGCCGTAACACACAAGGGAAGGACGGTAATGTGACGATGGCAATCTTAAAACTTCTAGCTTTGTGTAGTGGAGCATTGTCTTGTAAAAAATGGCCCTTGGGAGCCCTGTCATGAATAGCAACACATGTAGTTGAAGTTTATCATAGACGCACCACTGGGCTATCATTTTGCCATGGATCTTGATTAGGGGTTACATTGTTTTGCAGACAGTGGCTCCCCATTACTCTAGTTGTTGAGCGATGTGTCCTTGTAAAGCGATACCAGGATTGAGGCGTTCACCCTTGGGCCTCCACAAGCAAACACAATTCTCATAGAAAAACTGTAAAAATTGAATCTAGTTACTGCTAAAATTGAACAAATTATTGCTAAAATTTAATCTAGATTCATCACTAAACACGACCACCTGGTTTCATTCTGTAACAATATAACCCAGTAGTGTCAGATACCACTCTGAAAGAAGGTTTTGGTGGGTGCATGTTATTGGCAGCACACTTAATGGGTACCTTCAGAAATGTGCCTTGTGATTGTTCAGGAAGGCACCTAGTCCTGTAGTGAAAGTGAAGCTTGCGTCTAGATGGCGAACTATGAGGTAGTTAGCTGTACGTGTATTTTCGTATGATGTGACAGTTTATCAAAGGCTGATCTATCGAGGTTGTTCTGAGTCGTTTTAAAATGTAAATGACGTATCTTCTCTTTACTGGTCCCAACAACTCCTCATAGTAAGATCAAAACAATTTGCTTGAAAAGCTGTTTTCCAAAATAATCACCCAATTTCCATCATCCCGATGATTTTTCCCTTTTCAAATTCTGACACTGCTCATATTAACGTTGATAGTGGCTCCACGGCAATTCTACCCTAGATTTCTTTTGCAAAAAAGTAAGTAAACTCAAACAAATTCTGTTTAACTCTTAAATTCTCCAAGAAGGGAAAAGTTCTTCTATTTTCCCTGAATGTTACATAGGTTATTTTGTTTTTAATTGGCATACTTCTAAATTATTCATTTTGAGAATCAGCAGTTGCGTTTGTATTTAGTAACATATTCAAAAATACTTTTCTTCTAAAATCACTATGAACATGATTTTTCTTCAAGACTATTTACATTTAAATTAGAAAAAAACAAAAACTTATTATAGTCCATTCAGAAAACAATTATTTACTATTAAAAGAAACAATTATTGAAATATATAAAATAAAGCTTTCATAATATGTGAGGATTTTTATGGTGAAATTTAAATTTCGTAGTTGATGATGAATAATGTAATAGATGATGAAAATTAGTATGACTTTTTATTTTCAGTCAATTGCAAAATAAAATAATGGGTCACATGAGCAAATATAGCTTGTGAATGCCTACTATGCGAGCATAACAGCCCAATTTAGATTAAAAGAATGTTTGTGACTAGTAGAAGCTGAAAGCTTTCTATAAAATGTACTAATAATGAAGAATTTGATTCGCGAGAGTTTAAGATAGCTAGTACTTGTTGTCAAATAAATGGGAAAACACTCGAAATAATCAAGAAGATACTGATTGTGCTTCAAACCCTTTCAAAGAAATCAATTAGACGAACTACATAATGCGTTGGAATCAACTGGAAGATCCTACAACGAATTGTTTTTGAAGACCTGCATCTTCTTCTATACAAAATTCAGAGCTATCAACTATGGTCATAGAATCACAGTTAGATTTCGCCAATTGTCAAGACAATCGACAAAAACGATTTGGTTTGATTACTGTTTGGCTTAATGATTAAACTCATTTTAATATGGATATATTCGTCAATAAACAAAATTATCTAGTTTGAGAGACTGAGAATATAAGTTACGCAATCGAGAAGTTTTTAATTCTCAACGAGTGACTGCTTGGTTGCAATGTCCAGAATAATCAATATTTGTTGACAGTATGATGAAAGATATGGGAATGCTCTGCATAATGATTTCATCCATATTCCCAAAAGAGCCTAGACTTCAATAAGATATGTTTATAATAGCAAAACTCGATATCACTGTGGCAGGTAATGTCTTAGAAGAGTACTTTTAGGACCACATTGAAGCTCTGGTGTATTTAGAGCCCACAGGAATATAATTTCCTGAGCTGCGATTTTCTCTGGATCTGATCACATGTAAGTTATTTTTGTTGCCCTGCATTAAAGATAAAATTTACAGAAATAACTACAAAATAACTCTTGAGTGGAAAAATCTCTTTAAGTAGCTAATCAAAAGTATCCATGCTCCAACAATTCAATGGGTCATGCAGAATTTTTAAATTCATCTACACTCCATTACATGATGCAAGTCGAACATATCAACCTAAATCCAAATATCTCTAGTGACCTTTACATGTTAAATGAAATAAAATGGAAATTATTTGCAACTTCAAAAGTTTTTAAATTCAAAAGTTTTGCGCTTCCTTTTACATAGTTCAGTAATTGTCCTTCTGTATTTATTATAATATTTTTCTTTGCTTTTTATGTGCTAAGTAAAGGTATTTTTTAAGTAAACATTGTTTTTCGAAAAACGTTTTAAAATTATTTTGCATTTAAATAAATTATCGAGTGTTAAATTTTTTCGTAAATTTCGTGTGTTTAGTATTTTAAAAAATAAATTTTATTATTTAATAACAATGACTAATCAGATTTGTGAATCTTTATGCAACTTTTCACTTACGTTTATAAGTTTCTGGTTCAATAGCAATCACATTCGTTCCATTAATTTATTCCCTGTTAGTTTATATAAATTTGTATTCAATGAAATTGACAATTTAATTTCGTTGAATACAAACTTAATAAAAGTATTTATCTTAATAGTACACTTTTAAGCAAATCAATTTTAACTGCTAATTTAGAACCATTTAAAAAATACTAAGGACTCGTAATAATTTATGACTATAGTATACTATACTTTATAAAACTTGCTGGAATGAAAGTATAATTCTTATTTCTTTATTACCAAATAAGAATGAAAATTTTAGGGTAAGAATTTTACATACCTTATGCAGATATCCTAAAAAATATGCTTAATTAGGTATGCATAATTCCAAATTTTCAGTAAAGACATTCAATTAATATTCATGAAAGTATATTATTCACATAACTGTTTTTTTAATTTTATGCTCATCAATATTTATGATTTTCATTTCTAATAAAAAACAATTAAAATAATAAAAAAGGATTAATAAGAAATTGAAATGGTTTTGTGGATATTATATTAATATGTTATAGTACACATACTTTATATTACATTATTATTATATAATATTCTTTTCAACACCTCTTTGAAACTAAATAAGTTATCAACAATTATTAAAATATATTGTAATTTTTCAAAAATCTTTGATTGCAGTAGTTATAGTAGTGGTCTGTTATTTAGAAAGAGGCGAAGTTCTTAGATATTTTATATATTTGCGAACATTTCGTCAAGTGCTAATTCATTATAATAAAGGAATACCACTATTTATTTTAAATACTCGTTCTTAAGTTATGAGATTTTGATCAACAGCTGTCGTTATTCTCATACAGCTGGTATACTTCAGTAAAGAATCTAATTTTTAATTTATAATGTTTAAAGTTTCACAATAAAATTTTTATCTGGCTAATGTTTGAATATTTTTTGTACGTGGTTATAGTTTTATATAAGTAAGTAATAAATACGAAAGACATGCATATTTAATATAAAGTATATTAAGTCATTCGCATAAATATATTTTAATATACATCTATATACATTTAACGCAAATATCTTAAATAAACTAAGCTTATAAAATACGCGCGATCCCTGTAAAAACAACACTTAATTTGTTGCATTACAATACTTAGAATAGTATCACATTATTATTATATTAACATTAAAAGATAATAATTGAATTTTTTAAATTTTAAAACCAATTTAATTTGAAAAAGTTATACCTTAAATTAAATTCGATTTTACAGATCTGATTACATCCATAAATAAATATCAGTAATCACACATATACTGAGTATAATTTTGTAACACATTTTCTAAAATAATAAATTAAATATCAATATTTATAACTAGATAATTATTTATAAATATTTTTGAAATAATTTTAAGTTCCTAAAACAAAACATACAGAAAAAAATGTAAAATAAAATAAAATTTAATTTTTACAATAGTTATTAAGATTATTGGTTTATGTAAATCAAATTTTTTAAATAATTTAATTATTATTATCTCTTGATGCCCTTTAAAATATTTATAATTATCTATAACAGATCGGGCTTAAATATGTAGTCAATTAAAAAGACCGTTGTTTTTCAAAATAAATTTAATTATCTTTAATCTAACAAAATCTTGTTTTGATACATACAGTATATATTAAATTACAAGATAATTTCACATTAACGAATGAGTGTAACATTATTTTATTTCGCATTCAAAAAGTGTTCATAAAATTTTGTAACAACAGTAATAGAAAAAGAAAAATACAAAAAAGCATGCTTTAGTATCCATTTTTTTCCTACCTCCATTTACAAGACATTTTAATGCATCTAATAGTAAAAACAAAATGATCAATAAGAATAAGAAAAATGACGAGAATTCAGACTGAAATTATTTTTTTCAATATTGAATAAATTACTAATTAAAATATTTTATTCAGAAATTCTTTTTTGAGAGATTCATTTTAGATTTAATAACGAATAATGTTTTTTTTAAAAAACTGTTGAATTTTCCATTCTGTTCATGAATTTTTATGATCTTTTTATAATACCTCTATGAACAGAAGGAATAGAATTTAATTACTTTTTAGATTAAATTTAAAAAAGAATATTATTTCCACATGTAATATTTAAGAAGTAAGATATTTAAAGAAATAAATTTATGAAATTTTTCTTCTAGATAAAACAGCATAGATTATTATCTCTTAAATTTCATCGAATCTTCTTTTTTACGAGAAACTAAATAATGATTAAAATACTTATTAAGTTTTGTTGATATTTTTAAACCAACTTTTAAATTTATGCTTTCTGGCGAAATACTGTTGTTTAAGGGTTTATAATAAACCCTTAATACTGTCAATAGTAGCATATTTATTAACAATATTTGTTTAATATTCCTTTAAAATTAAGAAAAGAGAAGCATATTCTCTATTTTAACTAGTGTTTAGTAAAAAAATAACAGTTTTGTAATAATTAAATAATTCTTACAGCTTAATATGACAAAACATTTGTATGTGAACAAAACATTTAGAGTTTAAGTATAATATAACCATTTTGAATAAATAGGAACTTTTTACACAAAGTATAACAAATACACGAATAAAATGAAATAGAATTCAAATATATTTATTTCTCATTACTCGAAAGAGAAACTGTCAACATGGCATTTTAACACGTCAGGAGAAATGCTTTTTTTCTAGAAATGAAGTAAACAGTTTTTTAAGAAAAATTATGCATTTTGTCAAAATCCCTTGTTAGTCAACTATTACAAATAAGTTCCTGTCAAAATGATAAGTTTGACAAGACAATCTTTACTTTCCTTAAACTTTTGAGGATAAAGGCTGGAAACTTTTCTTTTTCAGAAAGAAAATAAAGAGTTTATTTTAACATTTTGACATAAAGTACTCAAGATGTCATTTCAATGAATGATATAGAAAAGCTTAGTGAAGATATAATTATTTATGAAATACACATCTGTATAAGGATTATGATTCAATTTTTTGCATAATAATATATAATTTAAAGGTTTTATTTTATAAAAAAATGTAGAATATATATATAACGATTTTTCAAAGTTATATTTAAGTAAATAATGGAAATTCTCTTAGTGGAAAATAAAATATTTATTTGGGAAAATATTATTTTATTCAAAATTTTCCTTATCCTGTTAAATTCATATATAGATAAAAAAGTGTATTTATTAAATTTTCTTTGATTATGCTTATAACATTACATATGATATTATTTACTAATTTTAAAACCATACTTTTAGTATACATTTCACAATTCACCTGAGTTTATGTAATTATTAGGTGGTTCAGATGAATATTTCTCTAAAGTCAACCTAGGTGATTTTAAATATAACATATAATAAGTTCCAAAATCTAAGTAGCATATTTATATCTATAAATATTTGCTGAAGAGAAATTGTTTTAAGATTTTTTATAAACAATTTAATAAGAACTATTAGTTGGAAGGATTTATATTAAAAATTTATCCTATTTACTATATGTATCGTTTTCTAATACAAATATTTTTAAGTCAAATAATTAAAGAATTTAAATTATTCATAAAATGTTATATATTACTCAATGAGACTTAAATAAATATCAAAACTTGGAGGAAAATCGTTAGTGAAAAATATGCTTTTTCTTTCATTCCATATCTTACATTTGCAGTTTAGAAAAGTTAGAAAGAAGCTTTATTAAAAAAGAATCAAAATAAGTAATATTATCTATATGTAATAATCAATAAGTAAATTTTTCCAATATGGTAGCTTAATTAATGATTTTAATTTTCGAGTTAAAATATTAACGTGATAGTTAAAGAAACTATATTATCATCAAATAAAACATTTGAGGTACTATAAATTTATAATAATTATTTACAACAGTAACAAATGTATTGCAATTTTATAAAACTAGTCCTTTTATTTAAATAAGTACATTTATTTTTAATCGGGGAATGATAGCAAATTGCTGATCGTAGGAACAATATGAATATGTTGTATTACGTCATTGCATCAAGTTAATTAAATATATACTATAATATATATGATAATAATAATAGACATTACGTAAAATTCATTTGTATTTTTTTTAGTACACAGCATTTTTAAGTTTTTCATTATCTCTCCTTAAATTTTCTCAAGTATTTATCATGTCAACTTTTTGAAATTTTAACTTAAGAAATTTTAAATTATTAAATGAAACTAAATATTAATTATATTTGACATAAATGAGCTTATATATTTTAACTAAGTGTCATATAAGGATTATGTAAGAGATATAACATATTTCTTATAAATAAATAATTTATAAATCTTTACAAATTATTCATAATAGCAATTAATAATTAATGTGATTAATATCATTATTCAATAAACTTTGCAAGTTATTTATTGATTTATTGATAAAAATATTTATTTATCAGTTGATTTCAATCTATTTTTTCGGTAAAGTGAATTACTTTCACCATAAATTCTAAACATTTAAATATAATAAAAATCATTTAAGTACATTCATTATCCGAAAGAAATTCTTGTCACATAATGGGATTAGTGTATATCTTTTATTTAATTAAAAAGTGTATTTATTTTTAAAAATTAGAAAAAATCAAATCATTTCTTGTTGAAAATAAAAATTAATTAATTAATAAGATAAGCGAATTGAATTAATTTATATGATTAAAAGTGTATGGTTTTATTTACAGTATTCAAGTATGATGATGTATCTTCCTCTTATTCGTGTAATTTAATTAGAGGACACAAAAAACATTTTTTAAAGCTAAGGTCTAAAATAAAAGAAATACTAATTAGAAAAAGACATCCAAGTAGATAGGAATGATATTTTTGTTGTGAAAATAATATCCATGATATCTCTCTTGGGAAGCATGTTTTACGAAAAAGAACAATTATATGCTGTAGGCTGCTTAATTAAATGTTATATTTTATGATTTATAAATTAAATCTTCATTATTATTGTTAAATCACATAAAATATTGTTAATTCTTAATTTAATTTAAATAAATAATTTGCTTTTCCTTTTTATCCAATTTTGCAAAATTTTACGCTAATTTAATTCAGTTAATATTCTTATATATTATTATTTGTTTTTGTAAATTTATTAAAGTATACCTGCAAAAAAGAACAGAATTTTATTCTGAAATTAGTTGTTACCGACAATGCGTGTATGGAACTGTATTTTGTCCCTAAGTAGTACAATCACATTTTTTTGGACCATTTGTTCAAATATGAATTATTATTCACAATAGCACTTTCATTCAGGTTTTAAAATAGGAATCACTATTCTATGTTTGTATCGACTTGAGCATATACTATTTTTTAAAACAAATTGATAGTTAATAGAATGGTTGGACAAAAAATTTTACTGCCATAGTAGCAATGGATTTTCGGTAATTAAAATCTAAGACTTTACTAAAGGAAAGCTGTGGAATAAATTTTGTTTCAAATTAATCTTCATGAATTTTTATTCAATATTGTGATAAATATTAAAGTTTAATAAAAGAACAAGTGTTTCAGATAATTCTGTATTGATGTAAAAAACACTGATTGTTTATTTCCTTGATGAAAAATATGCTAATTTGTTATGTGGGTTTTAAGTTCAACCAGAAAAGAAAATGGTTATGAATGAACCAAAACACAACAAAACTAAATTTTATCAGCAAACAGAATTTTCCAAAATAATAAGTGTGAAAATACTAAATTTTTTAATTTGGTATTCATAAACCTGTGCTGTAAAGTAAAATACACTTATGTCCGTAAAATTAAGGATAATCTAGAAGCACGCATGGAAGTTGAACGTGAAAGGAATAATTCCACCTGTAGAAATATCACACTCATGATCTTCTTTACATGCGAATTACAGGAAGGCACCTAAGAACACCGAGAGTACGCTACAATGATGAAAGCATAAGACAGGCGTATATAAGGGCCTGTGGAAAGGAAGGAAACCAGTTTGTAAGGCACTAAGTGCTACGACAGGATAGGGATGACAAAAATGAAGGACGCATGTATATAATATTTTACAAAGTAGAATTATCAATCACGTGATATATTAACCACGTAATGCATATGGCAGCAGTCAAAGAACTCAGAATCGCTTGATTTTAATCTTTAAGCTATGGCAACGATTCCAAGATATTGACAATGTCTGTAGACGTTACATCACAGGTCGCCTCAAGTGACAACGTACAATGACTGCTGTTAACTGGTAGTAACTGCCAAATTAAAAGGCTGAACACAAAATTGGATCAATGACGTCAACTATTGTCAACCACTGGTATGACCGTTTTAAGGCACACCGTGTACTGATGTCTGATACAGTACAGTTTATAAATGCCCGCAGACCTGTCACATATGTTCCACTCATGGAAACTCACTGACGTCAACGATTAGCATGGAATAGAGAACATGCAATGTGGATACTGCCACAAAGAGTCTGTGTTATATCCTCTGATTTGTAGATGTTTAGCTTGCTGTTGGACGTTAATAAGGAGAACGGCTTGGTACCCAGTGTCACCAAGACAACATTATTGTTCACCAACATTTCGATGGTGCAGGAGTTCTCGTTTGAGGAGGCATTATACTGGGCTCCTAGAACAGAACTGAATGTTCAAATCAGAATCATTACTAGCCACTTATATCCGGTCATTATTTTGGAGCAACATTATTTTGTCCGTTTTCTTAGATGTGCTTGGGACATTGAGTTTGTGTTAATGAAGGGAAACGTCGGCGGTCCATATCTTTTAAGCATTGTAAACGGCTAAATTCAATGTTAGAATATCACCCGTAGGAAATGACCATCATAAGTACAGGGCTTGAAACTGATAGAGTTTGTGTGGAACCTGCGTGGCAGACGAAAGCCTCAAGTGAAGTTTGATAATATGATCTTCAGCATGTATCGACATTGTATAAACCTTTTATTTAGCAGTCACTAGTTATTTTGTCAACCTTACCATTCTGGTTCCAGTGAACCTTACCTTTCTGGTTACTGGTTCCAGAATTATCCTTAATTTATATATGTGTGCATATTTTCTGAAAGAGTCCGAGATGCGTTGTAAGAGAGGCAATAAATATTTCACATTGAAAGGATATCATGTACTTATATAATTACATTATTTACCATAGCTAATGTTAATCTCATTGATAACATTTAGGTCTTTTAGGAGCATCAATTATTTTTTATTAATATTTAGTAACTTATATATATATATATATATATATATATATATATATATATATATTATATGAATATATTTTAATATAATAAAGAGGAAAATGCTTAATTATACTGTTTTGTCTTGAATTGAGTAGAATTATTTAAAGTACATAAAAGAAATAAGATTGATTTATTGTAAAAATATAGAAAAAAATAAAGCTCAAGGTCGCAGAGCTAACAGCCATCTTGGCTATCGCAAAGGAAGAAGCAATCCTTAAAGTGTTTTGATTTGCCTGAGTTAATGTTAGTTTAGTATTATTCCTTAATTTTTTTTGCATAAAAATATCTGTGACAAGCAGAAAGTTACTTGAAATTTTTTCTCATCTTTCTTGCAATGATATTGAAGCAATAATTATTTTATATTTCAGTCAGAATAACTAAATATGTAACAAATTATTATCATATAATTATGATTAAGGAGTGTATTGTACCTTTATCACCACATTGTTATATGTATTAAGAGTATAAACAATATATTATTGAGAAAGTTTGTATTTTTTTCAAAAAAGCTTAAGAATAATTTTAAACTAAAATTAAATATAATCTCAAGTTTAAAAATAATTTTAAAGCTAACAGTATAATCTGCAATTGTATAATCTTTGATATTTCTATTTTGCTGAACGATCTAGAACTGTAACTCATTACCTGTTACATTGTCATCATTTTCTTATAAGTCTAATATTTTCTAACTTTTTGAATACAAAGTTGAATAGTTGATAGTTCTTCACACATAAATTATTTTGTTTTTTTTCTTTAAAAGATAAAATCTTTGTATCATCACCCTAATTGAATTATTTTCTAATTGATTCCAGGAAGTTTGACCATATACCCTAGAAAAGATAATTTAATTATTATTAATTTTTAATATCCTTTATAATTATTTGTGTAAGAGAAATGGGGATGTAATTATATACAAATATTTATATTTTGCATCAGTTAATTTGATAATATTTAAAATAATTTAACCACACTTTTATATATCATTAATAATAATAAAACATTACATAATTAAATCATAAATATTTTAATATACTAACTAATTGTTACATTTTGATATAGATCGAGATATAAATATATTGGAAACAAGATAAATATTTACAATCCGGTTAACAATGTATTTTAAATCACTGTTTCATGCTCAAGGGAACTGAAAAAGGTATACTGTCTTTATAACAGCAAAGTAAACCTTCTTCAAAAAATGCTCATGAAATATTTACTTTACTATTAAATAAAGTGAAAGAATTATTCATTTCAATCATTTCTGCAACATATAAATATGAGATAGCTTTTAACAGTTTGATTAGAACATGTCATTGGAAATAAATGTATTATATTTCTAGAGATTAAAACTTTGAAACGGTATCTTCTTTTCTTTGGAGAAAAAATTCCAGCATCATTTTACTTTACTTTTTAAGTAAAATAATGCATATAACTCTTTGCCACAATGTTGAAGTTGACAGGTTGTTAGTTATATATTTGTTTTACATTTTGATGCATGGAACCTTTCTCTTTCTAGTAGAAAAATGCTTTGTCGAAAAGCTTTTAAAATTTTGACATGGAAAGAGATATTCAAACTGTCATATTGGTGTTTGATGTAAGAATATCTTACAAAAGAGGTAATGATTAAAAAAAGTTACTCAGTCATTGTTATGATAATCTGTTTTGAATTCTTCATGTCTTGAACCTACATTATTTTGCTTGAGTGTTAGTTATAAGATGAAATTCAAGATATTATTAAATGAATTGCTTAGAAATATACTTGATTAAATTTAAGAAAACATTTTACTTTTAAAGTGAAATTTTTCAAATTTCTTGAATCATACAAGATGTTATAATTTGATTTGAATCGCAATAATTGATATTTTATTTTATTGTTAAATTAAAATGCATTGCATTAAAAATTTATTATTTTAATCTAAAATGTATTATAGTTTTTATGATGTAATACAAGATTTTAAGAAATCACATTTCTTATCTACAAATACTACAATATTATAAAGAAAAGAAAATATTTAGATTTCAGTTACTAATCTTTACTAAAGTTTCAGTCATTCTGTTATGTTTGAAAATGAAATTTTATTTTTAAATTTAAATATTATATTTCAATTAATAAATTTGTATATTTAATGATAAATTTTTTTATTACTAAAATAAAACAAACCTAAAAATATTATTTGATGAAAAGGTATCGGTTTTGACTTCTACTCGATAAAATAATTGTTATGTATTTTCATTTTGCTTATTAAATTACAATTTATTATTATTACAAATTACAAATTTTGTTAAATATTGTTGATAAGTATCCACATACCTCATTTTATCCATTTAAATAACCAAAAATAAATGCTATTTTGTCTCAGCATATTATATAGAAATTGAACCTATTTACTTGTATTAAGAAAACGTTAAAATTTTATGGAAATAATATTTTAAGTATTATCACATTAGTTACTTAATATATAAATAATTATTTGTTATTGAAAATATTAATTGAATTGTAAAATTTTGATTTGGTATTTATATTTTATACGCTGCAATCGTATATTTTTAAAAAAGAGATTGGAAAGCTTTGTTTATTTTTCGTAAAATGTTCACAATGAACATTTTTAGAAGCAATATAATATGTTTTGTTATCATTGTTGTCAGAAACATGATAATCAGACTTATAAAATATAATGTATGTTTCCTTGGAACAGTATATAATAATAATCAAGTAAATTAGAATTTTTTTGAATTTATAGAAATCTGTGCTTGAAACCATAAAATCACGACTGAATTATGCATCTAAAACATTCTTTTCTTATTCCTTTTTATAAAGGAATAAGAAAAGAATGTTTTTTTTCATATGTGTTTGTTCTTAAGGGAATAAACTAAAATAGGGTCGTTTAAGTACGCTTTTTTTCGCCCTCAATTCACTTGTTCGTTTTATAAGGCACTAATTGCATTAAGTGTTCGGTTAATCAGTAATTTCATTATCCAATCACTTCAATCTTAATTGTTAACTGAATGCTTGTTTTTCGGTATATTATGCATTTTGAATTAAAATTTACTCAAAAAAGTGAGGATCCTTAATAAATGCTCTTAAAATTAAGTTTGTGGTGCATTTTAAAAATAAATTTTGTTGTATTTTATGCATTTATTCAAAAAATTCTGCACATTTATGAATATTTAAGAAGATATCTATATAGATTTTATAAGAGTTGCTTTAAATAATAATTTGGACTCCTCTAGAAATTGTAAATTTCTTATTGTTGATCAAATTTTTGTAATATAATTTATTAAATAAGAAACTTTCAAATTAAAGAAATTGTTGTTGGAGATCCTTCTACTTAAACAGGATTTATTTGCAGACATAATAGATAAATATAAAGTATCTTTACTACTTCAAATAAAGATGATTTCATTAATTTTAAAAATATAAAAAAAATAAATATATATTTTTAAAATAGTGTTATGATTTTGTAACTTTTTAACGAAACAAAAGTTATATTAATATGAAAAGCGTGAATAGAATGATATAAAAATTAATAGTTAAATTTTATGGGACTGAATCTAAAAATGTTTTAGGAATTTTCCCAGAACAATTTTATTCTAAAAATATGCTAGAATGTATAGATTGGTAATCTTGTATTTAGAAGATCAAATTCGATTGTTTTCTTACTTTTCACAAATTTTTTATTCTACATTAATTTTCTGTATTAAGTTTAGAATTCTAATTTTGAAAGTTTATCCAATGTATTTTCGAGTATCATTTTCAAAATTGCTTAATGTGTCTCATTAATGAGTTTCATTTCATCTTCATATTATTTTGATTCTTTATATTTTTTAATTTGGAGTTAATATTATTTTTACGCATACTTATGTTTTTTATAAACAACTTTGAGAGATTAAAATGAATTAGAAAGTATACATAGAAGGAAATTTGATTTTAAAGAAATAAAAGAATAAATCAAATTCTAGAAAGAATGCGTAAGGTAATTCATTGACTAATTTAAAGTTATAATTTTAAGTTATTTCTTTACTTTAATATTATTCCCGCTCAATAACGATGAACATGATAGGGTCCTTTGCTTTTTTGAGATGATACGGTGCCAAATATATTTTGAAAGTTTATTTTAACTACACAAATTCAACTCATTATAATTTATGTTACAGACTATAGATTAAAAAAGTAAAATGCACTCGAATAATGTTTGTAAAAAGAAATATAAAAAAACACTTCACTAGGGAGTGAGCTATAAAGAAATATAACACACATACAACACACCATTTATATACAAAATCTCCCAGTCACTGTAAACATTTGTGAGAATGTAGCTCTAATTAATAGATTCCCTGACAACAGAAAATTCTTCCTTGGTCATTAATCCAGCCTAGAACAGCTGTCTGGATCTGGTCATCGTTGGAAAATTATCTTCAAGCTAAAAGTTTTTTCAGGTTAGGAAACTCATTAAAGCTTCAGGGTGCCAGATCGGGAATGTACGATGGATGCTCCCAGACCTCGAATCCAAAACTGATCTAGTACAGCAAATCCTTTGTTGTGCATGTATTATGAGGTCTTGCATTGTCCTGTAAGGGGACAACGCTTTTACTTAAATATCACAGTTTTGTTTTTCACAGCTTTGAGTGAACCTTTTAGTGTTTCGCAGAGGGACTCAGCATTAATGGTTGTGACCTTTCACATAAATTTGGTGTAGACAACTCCTTCACAATAGAAACTAAAGTATCCATAACTTTACCAACTGATGAAGGATTTTGTTCTCACAGGTGAAGATGTGTGTCATTATTCCATAAACACTTACTTCATTCCTTGAGTGAAGCGATGCACCCATGTTTCATCACCCTTAATGAAGAGGCTTAAGAAATCATTGTCTTATGCAGAATAACGTTGAAGAAATTCCAGGGAAGCTGCAAACCTTGTTGCTTTGTGTTGGGAATGCAAAGAATAAGGAACGCACCGTGAACAAAATTTGCGACAATCCGGTTGGTAATGGATGATGGAATGAACACTGCAAACATATATTTCTAACTACTGCGCAATGTACGCAATCCTCGCTTTGCAACTGGTGAGAATAATGCCTACCAACAGCTCCAGCATGTCTGATGTGCTCATCATTGTTGGCCTTCCTTACCTGTCTGCATCTGTTACATCTCTGCGACCATCTTTGAGCTGCTGGCGTCATTTCACAATAGTTGGACGTGACATTAAACTTAGCTCATACATGACAGGTATTTCAAGATGAATCTTCATGGTCATTAAATGTCTTCCTCACAAAAAGTATTCTGTTCAACAGGCTACAATGTTCGATTAAGTTCATAGCTGACGTGCCATTTTTTTCTCGTACTACGCAGAAACTGTTAATGGGAAAGAAATTGCTACAATTGGAAGCCGTGGAACTCAATTCTCATTTGCGCAAGCTCCTACTTTCAAAATCATGCCATCTCTTCTGGTGGGGCAAGTATCACGTACTTTCTGATATATAAAAGCTATAGTTAAACGTGGGAAATTATTTCTCACGTATTTTACATTTTCTATATTTCATAATGTTAGAACTTAATATGAAAGTTCATAGTCGATTAAGTTTAAAGGTACATTTTACACCAATGGTTTTTTAAGAACATAATTAAGCTTCATGTATCCTTAATTACATAATAATATTCAAAACACTAATACTTTTAAAATCAACCTAATACTCATTTAATCTATTCTTGTACTCTTTTAATGTATCTGATCCGTCCCTCATTGAGAGAAGATTAATGCAAAAAACTGTTTGCAATTATACATTCGTTATATTTTTGCCACCCATAATCATAATAGACAACGGAATATGCTCAGATATTACAAGAAAATAAATTTGATTCTAAATCTTTTGTTAAAATATATCAACGTTTTTTATAATAAATTTATTTAACGTACATAACTCCTTAAACATTCAATAATGAGTTAAAATTAAGTTGAAATAAAAAATCGAGAGTAATTAATGTAAAATTTTATTTTTAATTTCTCATACGATATTCTGCTTATGACATCAGTAAAATATAATCCTCTTAAAACGCATTCAAAATAAATATAAACATGAAAAAAGATAAAAATTTAATATGCCAAAATTTGAGTTTTTTTATAATTGTTGTAAAATAGTGCACACATAGCACTCAAATAAAACTTTAAAACGATATTTTACTTTTTTACACATTGTAATTGGAAATTAAATTAGAAAATTATTTACTTCATTTTATAGCAAAAATATAAGAAAAAATAGATTTTGAATGAGTACACTTTCATGAGACTAATATTAAATGCATTCAACGCGTATTAAGAATAGTATTAAAATAATATTATAAAATATAATTAAAAATATTGTATATAATCTAATGTTGAAAATAAACACATTCTCTTCAAAGGTATTTGCTTTTTAATATATTAATGTCAGCAATCATTTTTTTAAAATTTTCCAATATTTCCCTTATCAACCTTTAAATGTTAACTATAATCATAATTGTATATTTAAGTTCAAAAATATTTAGCCATAAAAATATTTTATGAATTTGCCATTAATTAATTTTAATGATACATAGAGTATCATAAAGTTTAATTTTTTTGTAATTTTTTCACAATAAAGATAGTAAGGCAATTATGTGTGCATGCCTATTTTGAATAAGTTTCTTATATAGAAAAATATACCGGGTAATCCAAAAGTCAGGACGAACTTTAAAAATGAATAATTCGAAAACGAATCACGATACAAAGATGCGGCTTGCACCAAACGAATGGAAAATAAACCGGGTTTTGTGTGGCAATGAAAAAAATAGTTCTGTTGGCGACCAACAGATGGCGCTATAGTGTTTTATTGCAACAAGAGATGATTTACAAATGAAACAATGATTAATGAAGTCAGATTAATTACAGTTAATTAGTACTTACTACAGTAAATGTTCAATGTGATGTCCATCATTCAGAAGTAAAGCTGTGATACGATTCACCACACCATTCACAGCATTTAGTAGCATTTCTTGCGTTATGGCAGACACATTTTGGCGGAGGGCATCTTTCAGTGCCGCTAGTGATGCCGGTTGGTTGCTGTACACTTTTGACTTCAAGAAGCCCCACAGCCAAAAGTCACAGGGTGTGAGATCGGGAGAACTTGGAGGCCATGCGTGATTAAAGTAGCGACTGATAATACGATCTTCCCCAAATGTTGAGCGTAGCAGGCGTTGCACAGGCAGAGCAATATGAGGTGGTGCTCCATCTTGCATAAAGGTGACTGTTTGGAGTGCCTGTCGGGCTTGCAGTTCAGTAATAATGCTGTTCTGTAACAGTGCTAGATATCGCTTACCGGTGACAGAAACTGTTTGGAAACCTGTCTGTGTGACTTCCTCGAAAAAAATGGACCAATTATGAAATCAGCAGTGAAGCCACACCAGACTGTCACTTTAGGCTGTTGCATGGGTACATCAACAAATGCATGTGGATTTTCTGTGGTCCACACTCGACAATTGTGGTTGTTAACAGCGCCAGAGAGTGTGAAATGTGCTTCATCTGTCCAAAGCACAGTGTGAAGCCAGTCGTGCTGCTCTTCCATCTTATTGAAGACCAAATTCGCAAAATGTCGGCGAGAGTCGAAGTCAGGAGGTTTCAGTTCTTGGTTATGTTGCAACTTGTAGGGATACCGTTGCAAAGTTACTCGCAGCGCTCTCCAGACACTTCCATACGACACTCCTGTCTGCCTCGAAGCTTCTCAAGCACTGCATTCCCCATGTGCAGAAACCGCCGACATGGCTTGCACCGTCTGCTCCACTGTCGTGGCAACAGCAGCTGCAGTTGAGGGACATCCACTTCTTTTACGTGACGCCAAAGAACCTGTAGCTTCAAATTTTTCACAATTTTGTTCAATGCAGAAGACGTTATTGGTCCTTTGCTATCTCGCATACCCTTCATATAGCGATATGCTCGCAATGGCACTTTCCGAATTCTTATAAAACAGTTTAACTAAGAGGGCTTTCTCAACTATGGACAGCATTTTGATGAATACCAGCTTCGACTACCATTACCTGCAGTAGTTGCTTCTTTTTATATCGTTTGTTGCATTGCATAATCCTACATCAGAACTCCGACAGCGCCATCTGTTGGTCGCCAACAGAACTAATTTTTTTTCATTGCCACACAAAACCCGGTTTCTTTTCTATCCGTTTGGTGCAAACCGCATCTTTGTATCGTGATTCGTTTTCGAATTATTCATTTTTAAAGTTCGTCCTGACTTTTGGATCACCCTGTATAATAACTATTTTTTTCTTTCTTACAACCGTATAGAACATAAAAACGGAAATCTCTCGTTGAAATCCCCGTGAAAAAAGAGAAAATTTAAATAGCAGCTGTTTCTTAATAGATGGTACACAATAAAATAAATGCATAGAAATAATTGACTAGAGAAAGTATGAATAAATGACTAAAGGTGAAAGTCTAAAGAACCTTAGGATGGAGTTTAAATCTCTTAAATTAAATCTAAAAAGTATACGTTTTTCAACAGTTTTACTATAATAACACACATAATTTGCATAAACAATAAAATATGCAATTATTGAAAACGTTCCCTTTTCAATAAAAATAACAAAATAACGATAAATATATGTGTTAAATGTTTAATAAATTCTCATTAATGTATAGTAACTGTTAATTGACATTTAGAATATAAAACATATTTAAGAATGTATTTAATATATATATAATTATAAAGTAAAACTTAAAAAAATAAATAATGCTCATTTTAGTTAGAAAATCATGAAAGTTCAGAATAAGTTTATTAAGATCACTATTATGAACACACTATTCAGTAGAAAAATCATACGTATGCATATATCAGTAACAAATCGTCACGATAGAGCAAAGCGTTCGCGAAATGCGTAATTTTGTTGTTTAATATATAAGTTAACAATAGTTAGAAGGAAGGAGACACAGAGTTGGACAGTTGTGTAAGTTAGATTTTTTATGAAATATAACTGGAAGAAATTACCTGGATAATTTCCATTTGGAAGAATGATCTTAAATTGGAAAGATGAACGTGCTAATGTAACTAAAAATTCGGAATCACGAGTATTATCATTTCGTATACTTGGAAAGCCTTCCAAATCAGATCAGAAGGATTTATGGTGGAAAAAACTGTAGTCGATGGCCGATAAATTATTTTGTAGAGGAAAACAACTCAAAATTAGTCAGAAAACACCATTGGTATACAGCTGCGTACGAGAACAGGTTGACAAGGGTTGCTGTTGACAGGACAAAACCGGGTTGACAAGGCGGCTTCACAACGTTATTTGCTGACCACTTTAAATGACGCTCCCTTGTAAAAATGTGCCTTAGGTGTCTTCGCTTAAGGTGATGCAAGGAGCACAAAAACTGAAAATCTCATCAATGGTATTGGGTCCTCTTTACGCACGAGAGTGACTTCAAGGTTATAAGGGCCTCTAATCACCATTTGATTGGGAGTGAAGTCGAGACACAGTTTAATACCAATATATCTCGGAAAGAGACAGTTACTCTGGTCCTGATTTTGATGTCTGTGGAGAGGCATGACTCAAAAGTAATGGACTGAATTCACACATTTTCTGTTTCTGAAAGTGAATAAAGACACTTTGAGAAACAATTCTAATCTCAGGATAGTACCCAACAACTGAAACAAATCCTGATTAAGGAATATGAAATCACATGCCTCAAGAACTTTTGATCAATCAAGCATGAAAAGACGAGAAGTACTCATTGGACAGACAGTCATGTACAATTACACTTGAATTGAATAATACACATTTTCTTTGATTTCATATTATATCCAATGTAATGACTAATGCGCACACAAAACTTCGTCATCGTTTAAGTAGAAAAGGCTGTCTTACATAATTTTCAGTAGAGTTTTGGCAGATTTCAGTGAAGCCAACACAGTAATTTTCAGTGGAGTCAATACAACTATCGGTCAATTCTTCCACTTCAGTGTTAATTTCAATACACGTATTCGCATTAGATTTTTAAAAAGTCATAAAGATTGTACATCAAAGGTAAGGTATTTTGAATATTATTAATTAAAGAAATTTTCACTTTTGTGGCACTAAATATTTTTTTCCTGAAGTATTATGTTTGATAGCTTTTAACAATGTATATTTTAATATAATGTAAGTGGCTTGGTAAAAAAAATCTAATTTATATTGTAACTATGTAATAAGAAATAAAACATTGAGGGAATTTTAACTAATCAGTAGTAGGATAGCCATTTCAACAAAAAGATTCAGATACATGATTCGCAAAATCTCACAATGGTTAATTATGTCAGGAATATGAGAATGGAGAATGCAATATTGTTTTAAATAGATTATGGTAGTTAAATTTACTAAATTTATATATATATATATATATATATATATATATATATATATATATATATATATATATATATATATAATTTAGTAAATTTATATATTATATATATAAATTAACTAAGTAATGGCATTTTTAATTATATTTATAAATAATTAATAAAATCTTAAATTTATCAAATTATTGCTGCATCTACTTTTTTGTTTTTAGATGTATTAGAGGCATTTATGAATAATTTCATTCGGCTAATGAATTTACTTTAGAATACTATACACATAAATATTGCTCAAAAATACAACAATGAAAAGAAAATTTCCAAATGACGCTAATTTTCATATTGCAATGATCACATAAATAACACACTGAATTGAAAACTAACATTAGATGATATCCTTTGGACGAAAAGCCAGAAAAAAAATGGCATTATATCAAAGCATAGGAGCAATAATGAAAGAATATTTCAATGGAGTCAGCTGTATATTCATACTTAAAAGTTTAATTCTAAAAACTAATGCAGAGGATTAATCATTTTATCTAGCTGTTTAGGAAACTAATTGCTTAGAAAGATTTATAAGCTAAGTGGATTATGTTTTCTAAGACCAGGAAAAAACGAACAAATAATAATAAAGAGAACTTCATTAGATAGAGATTACCAGTATAAATCAACAACGGTAATAATTTGGATTCAATGATCTATATATCTTAACTAGTTTTGAATCAAAAGTTTTAACACATATTTACCATTGAATTTAAATTTATTTTTTGTGTACTTTATAATTACACATTATATATATATATATATATATATATATATATATATATATATATATATATATATATATGTATATATATATATATATATATATATATATATATATATATATATATATATATATATATATATATATATATATATATATATATATATATATATATATATATATATATATATATATATATATATATATATATATATATATATATATATATATATATATATATATATATATATATATATATATATATATATATAACTAAAATAAATTTACAAATTAATTACACTTAAAGATATTTTATGAATAATGAACCAAAAGAAGTAAAAAATTTATTTCATTTATATTTAAGAAATTATAAATTATTTTTTCAAAAAAGAACGAGTTATTATGGATATTTAACTTTATATTAAATGCATATTTTACGTTTATGTAACAAAACGTACTGAGAGCAAATTTTAAAGAAAATCTTTCATTTTGAATACATGCAAATATAATTAAATTAAACAAAGTAGCTACATGTTAATTTAAAAAAAATTCAAGACAGAGATTTTTTACGATGTATTATTTTCTGATGTTACATTTCTAAATAAAATACTTTTATTAAAACATTTATAAGAAAACTGCATTTATATGAAATTTATCAGTCAATTTAATTCTATTTTGATTAATCTTTAAAATTTTTTTAAATTTTTATAATATTTGTTTTCAAATTTAATTTAATGTAAATATATTTTTATATATGCTTCATATTTTAAGTGATTAAAATAGACTTTTAAGTATGAGAAATAAGAATGGATTATTTAAATGATTTTAAATTTTGCAAATTTTGTAATGCTCCATTGCAAATGTATTTATTGATGTCAAGTTAATGTGATTAAACTTTTGAGTTTGCTAATGAATATACCGATTTTTTTAAATATATTATTTAAAAATATTTTCTCATTAAAATGAATCATCAAAAATATACAAAAATATATTTCTAGATTATATTTATTAGGTGTATAGGAAAATTCTGTTTAACATTTGCACTTTTATACAGATATTAAAAATGCATGGAGTAAAAATATGTAGAAAATGTTTGTATGAAACTGCATATGCACAAAATGTTTGGAATTCTTCATGAGATTTTTGTCGATTTTTTTGAAAGAATTCTAATCTGACAGAAGCCGGTTTAAACAATTAGATTAGAATATGATATATAATTTACACACATTTTTTCGTATTTTCATTAGTTTCTTTAAAGTTGATAAACTATCAACATGAGGGAAAAAGTGTGTTTAAGACACTGTATGTTGTAAGATACACTTAAAACATTGCATGCTGTATGCAGGTGAAGAAAATAGTGTGAAGTGTTTGTAAGAGACGCAGTAACAGTTCGGACATACCACAAGAATGGTCTCTAAAATTTCACCCTGATGATTTTCATTGACTTTCACAAATATCAACGATGAATTACTACGCTATATTACACCAAGAAAGATAAGGCGCTAATTTCCTCAGAAGTAGGATTCAAGCTTATAATTCATTATACTACTTCTATGAAGAAGGTGGTTACGAGTAATATTATCATACCTGTCATTTCAACTCATCTTACTAATATTTAATTGTATTCAAGTAAAAGCATTCAACAAATTCCTTAAAAAATTCCTCAATTGTAGAAAGATTACCATAATTTTTTTTTATCAATATGAGTTGGAACTGGATGCTTTGAGAGAAGTAATCATTAGAATTTCACTTCTCTCAAAGTATAAAGAAAGGATTGTGTATTCAAAACAACTATTTAATATTCATATAAATTAGTGATTGGAGCTGAAATAAAAAAGCCTGCACTAAAATAAAATTATACTGCATTATAATTTTTTCATTATAAGACAAAAAAATGATTTTGTTAAGAGTCTTATCACTTCCATTTATCCAATAAAAATCAAATGTTACAAAATATTCCTTAATATTGCTATAAATTATAATAATTAATCCAATAATAATATAATTTCTCAAGTGAAAGATTACTTACCAACGTTTCTCTCACATCCATATGAGATAAATTTTGGGAAGTATTGACACTTAATGGATATATGCAAAGTTTCCTAATCAGATACAGTTTACTACCCTATTTTTAGTAAATATTCTGACAATAATTATTTTTCTTCATGAAAAAAGTTAAAAATTCTGAATTTATAGCCTGATAAACTATTGCTATTCAATAGGAAAAGTACTCACTAGTCAAAGGCAAGTATTATTCAAAATCTACTCCCTTTGAAAGTCAATAGAAAATAGGTTAATTGATTTTAAATAGGTTTTGATGCATCATAAATAGAAATTGTTGAGATAATTAACCTATTTAATATCTGACGGCAATATCCTCCCCATTTTTTTAGAATATAATCAGATCAAAACTTTATTTTAAATGAAATTTTGCAGATGAAAATATAAAATTTTATTTTGGTAATCATATATGAGAATATTTGATTAATATAACTACTTATGTTAGGGCAGTAAGACCAAAAATATGTTTCAACATGTGCAAAAAATTAACTTTTTGTCCTTATTAAAATAAAATTGAAATTAAAAATTTTTCGAAGAAAAAAGTATAAATCATATTTAGCTTTAGAAAATAAAAAAAAAAACAAATATATGTTTTCTTTTTCGTTCACGTGTGAAAAAATTGCTTTTAGGTTTTTCCTTTTATACTTTAATGTCAACTCTTATGAGATGAAAAATGCATTTATTTTTTAAATGTACAAACTTAAATGTTTTTTAAGTAGGTACGCATAAATAATGATAAATTAAGAAATGCATTTTACAAATTAATGCCTATGAATACATGAATTAAACCAAAATAAATAATTACCAATGACTAGTCTCATTTTTAAGTGAGGAATTTTCTTATTATTTGTTTCCCAAAATATTAATAAGAACTTGAGTATTTTTAAATTACTTTTCTAGATTTATTTCACATTGACACAATACTTAAGTAAATTTCTTTAAAATATGCAGACTTGAATGTGTTATAAGTGTGTTCTTAGATTAATCCAAAGATATTTGCACATTTTCAAGAGAGTCTTCCTTAATGTCTCAATAAATCAATTATCCACGAAAGTGGTCTCCAAGCACGTGCTTTTACATCAAATAGACGGACATCAAAATATGATAAATACTTATAATTGCAGTTAAGAAAACTTTAGACTTAATTGATGTAATAATAAGAATTCAAACAAACATTGAAATATTAAAATTTATGAAAAGAAGTTTCTGAACTGTAAATTTCGGAAGGAACTTATTTAATAATTTCAATTTTGAAACAATCAAGCACGCACGCACGCACAAACACACACATATTTATATAAACAATGTGTATAAGCACATATGTGTGGGTATGTGGTTCAAGTTTTATTATTTATGGTCATACTGACATGTTTCAAATGGTTACCGCTTTTCTTTAAGTGAAATATATGTCTGATTAAAAATGCTGAGATAAAATTAATGTGAGGAGATATGGAGATATATTAAGATGCTTACAGATTTAATTGTAAAATTACTTTACAAATTGTCTGGTAATATATATATATTTCTTAAACTGATTTTCTAGTTATATTATTACGCCTTTACTTACTTCAAAAATTTAAATATTTTTTTAAATCTAATAAAATACATACAAAACAATTCCTTCAACAAATATTGTCTTAGGAACCCAAATATTTTTCTACTAATCTTAATGTTAATTTCTTAATTCCTTTTTCGCTTATAATTTTTTAGATGATATCTGCAGGAAAATTTAATCTCATGTATGAATATGTTTAAAATTTCTGATATATTATCTTAACCGTTTGCAAATTAAAATATTAAATTAAATGGGTGCAAATCATTGCCGTTACAACAGATATCATTTAATTTCTAACTTAATTTGGCTCTAGACAGTGTAAGATTAAAACTTTATCATTAAATGGTTTCCAGATTCCCGTGAAGTTTTTGAGAGATTTTACAAATATAATTTCTTAAAAATATATTTTATTTTATTCTACGTTAATTATTTTTATGTCTTCAAATATAAATTCCATATTACTTATGTATATTATTTAAAATAAATATTATTCTGGAAACATACTCTAATAAATATTTAAATATTTTCAATAAATGTATATACATGTGATGACATTAAAACAATAAAAATTAAGAAATTCACAAAAATTAATGCATTAAAATTGTTGAAATATCAAACATAAAATTCTTTTCCAAAATGCAATTTTTTAAATTAATAATTTATTTGAAATTAATTTTTAAAATGGTAAAATATATTTACTTGTAATTTCAAATCACAGCGTCACTTTCAAAACTATATATTTGAATACAAACAATGTTTTGATTTAATTAACATCTTTATGAAATTTCTGTGATTAATTTTTATCTTACATTGAATGATTTTTGTAATTAGCATTTTTCTTCAGAATAAAGCACGAGATCATTTAGAACTGGAGAGTTAAAATTTGCTTCTTATACTTTTTGTTTGTGATCATACTCTTTCAGTGACTATTACAAATTCAATTATAAATTCAAGATATCAATTATTAAATTTACTCAAGAATTTTTAAACGATTATTATTCTACAAAAGTGTTTATTGATAAAATTCTATAATACTTCTTCTGGAACTAGCTAAAATGTTTATTCTGAAAATAATAACATTACGTGTAACGTTATAATTTGCTATTGCGAAAAAGAAAGTAGATTTTAAGAAAATATCCAATATATATGGAAATGAAACTGAGTATATTATGAAATTTTTTCGGGCTTGAGTATTGAGATTGAGAAGTTCTCCAAAACTCCTTTTCCCGCATCTGCATTTAAATTGTTAAAATAATATATCATAAAAGCAAAAAAGGCACGAAATGGAAGGTTACATTTTTATTTCCTTATTTATATGGAGATGAAATACAGTATTAAACATGAGACATAGCAGAAAGACAGAAGGACAATATGAGTGTTTGGCAAACAGTCGATATTCTGTTAACAAAATATTTTGTAATTTTTAAAAATGCGTCCACTCTGATAATATTTTTAAAATTTATTCTTTCATAAGAGTGGATTATTTAACATATTTGTGATTTAAACTTATTGGATATAAATATAAGTTTTATAAATCATGTTTTCTTTTGAAACGAATTATGAATCACTTTTTGCAAGAACCAAATAGTTTTTTTTTTAAATTTCCAAAATTAATCAAACAAGCTTAGATAAAAAACCTTTTGTTTCAATTTAAATTGCAAAAATGTACCATTGTGATTTTGTTTACAATAGGAATATTTTGACACGATTAAAATTTTTTTGAGGTAGCAATAGATAAACTCTTGGTATTTTTAGGTAACTGAAAACTATTTTCAGAGAATTTCCAATTAGTTGTGATAAATAAAGATCACAAATTATTTCTATAAAATTTTTAACGCACTTCAAAGACATGAGAGGGTAAAAAGAAATTCTATAAAAGAAGTACAGGAATTCGTTTAAAATTAAACGCTCCATACAATAAATAACAAATAATGTATATATACAAATATTATAGAAAGAAAATTATATATACATACATATATATATATATATATATATATATATATATATATATATATATATATATATATATATATATATATATATATATATATATATATATATATATATATATATATATATATATATATATATATATATTCCTAGAAATGAGAATTTATATTCAAAACATATGAAGCATTAATAAATAGATTTTATCTTGGATTGCGTTTTTTATTCAAGTTAATGAAATTCTGGAACCTTACTACAGAGAAATACTCTATAAAGGAGTTTTTAGTACTTTCTTTGAAATGCCTATTTAATTCTATTTAAACGTTATAATAAGCCACTAATAATTTATTCGTATATTAAAGTCAAAGTCACGTCTTTGTAAAAAAGAATATTCTTATTTCGTGTATCAATGGAAAAATGATTTAGTTATGAAAGAAACACTTCGCGGCATTCATCTGATTTTAGAGAAGCATATTTTGTTTTATTTGATAGAAAAGGGATTTCATTGCATTGAGAAAATATATAGTGCTCGTGTTTTACTTCGGGATACTTGTTGTTTGGACATGTAAATATAGTTTCAATTTGTAATTTTAAAATATTATAAATAATTAATAGTGTTATTTAAAAAAACGGGAAGGAATTAGCTGGAATTTAAAAAAAAATTAATTTCTTTTTTCAATTCCAACTCTGTCTAATCTTTATTTAAATTTTACCGAAATGGTTTAGCAAAATGTTGTTGATTTTGTTAAAAAACATTCAACAGGGATATTTGCATTAGGTGTTTTCAACTTTAATCATTTTTTAATGGGAGGCACATTTGATAATCTTACACATATCCATGCTTCCATTCATGCTGGCCATTTTTATAAATAAATTTCTGATTAGTTCTTTACATTTTAAAGATTCAGTGGTTTTCTTATAATATGGTTATGACTGTGTATTTATAAAAATAAAAAAGGACTTCGGGAAAAATTACTATACAAGAAAAGTAGATTGCTAAGTACTGAAAATACCATGAATTTTATTCATTCATCTAATATGCAGATGAACAATTACACATTTCTTAACTTTACAGTTTACTTAAATTTTTGCTGAAACAAAAAATTTTTATAAATATTTTTACTTTTTATTTCATGATTGTTATTGATAAAAAGTTCAAAAATCCTCCCCATTCTGCTACAATATATCACAACAATTAATATTATGCTAAAATAACTTTTTTAAATAAGAACAAAATATTTTCGAATAATATTTTGATTTAAATAACTGATCATTGAATATTACATAATTGTTCTCTATTTTAAGCAGCAAATTTTTTATATAATATTTATAACTTGTAATCCATTACACTCTCATTAAATTTGAAGATTATTTGAACACATTCGTTTATATCCATTATAAAAAAATTATTTTTAAATTTTATTTAATAGTAAAAAAAATATCATTTTTTTCTAAATTTTTCATCTTTTTTTTCTAAGAAATTGCAAATGTCATTTTAGAAGATCAAAAAACAAGGGTACAGAATTACATCCATATTTTTTTTATTTTTCTATTTTAATTCGAAAGTGATTATGCTATTGGGAATCATTACCATTTGCAAATATAACTAGAAATTTGTTCCAAATTATATTTATTCTCTAAAAATAATGTGGTCATTATACACATTAATTAATGTTTTCATTTTCACGGCAAACTGAATTGTTGTAACTTATGCAATTGCATTTTATTAATTTTTTCAAGAGAAATGTTTAAAAAGTTTTGAAGCTTTACATTTTTTCGTCTGGTACCACATTTATACATATTAAAATTTAAGATTTTTATATAAAAATAATTTTATTTAAAATAACTTAAAATTAAGTTGTTTTTTCAGTTGAAATAAATGTCAGTTTTCAGAGATGCAGTGTTAGCAACCATCTTTCATTAAAACAATTCGTTAGTTTGATTGACTTTAATTTTCGTAAATATGAAAGAACCTTAATATTATACTCCCCAATTTGATTAATTAATTTCATTAAAATTACCGTAGAACACAACCAAATTTAAAATAAACATGTAAAAAATAGTGTAATCCAAAAAGTAAAAAATAAAGAAACTTATATATAATCATAAAAAATTTTAATGATTTTTCTCTTGAGAGAATTATTTACAAGGTAAAAAGTTAAAAACATTAAACATTTTTTAAAAAGAAAATATTTGGAATGTCCGTTAATTACATATACTTATGAATATGTATTATTCATATGTGCATACAATATATATTTTTCAACAAATACTTAGTTAAAAAATTTTAAAAAATGGTAAAGATATTTTATTTTGGTACATTATAACTGTAATATAATCAAAATCATTTGCTCATGAATATTAGAAAAATATCTATTTAAATGAAGAAAATTTGTGGAATAATTGTAACATGCAGAAATTAAATTTATAACCAGGTTTGAAATTATGATTTAGGATATAATTTTTAGACTAAAGTGGTAAGATGCATAGAACATTTAAAAAATAATTCGATATAATTATTTTTAATCCGCTAAAAATAAAATAGTGGAACAGGACGTCTTTTTTGTAAAAATAAAATTGCAGAAATATGATAAAGATTTGGCTGATAATCAGGAATGGGAAGATTATCATTTGTGGCAAGACACCATTTATTTTCTTAGTTACGAAAAAAAAAAGACTTTATCTAATTTTCTTAATTTGATAAAATATGCTTAAACACATTTATTCACTTCCTTTAAGGGGTTTCCCACGAAACACAATTTTAGAAGACAAAAAAGAAAGTTGATATTATTATATAGAAAAGTTTTCTTAATTAAAATATCTATTTTTTTAACTAATCTTCCTCAATAACTTAATACCTCAATCTTAAGATAAACTCTTTCTTGATCAATATCTAATCTTGAGAAAATGATTATCTTTCTATATAATATCCCAAATAATTAGATTAAGAAAATTAAAAAATAGTCCAAATTTGGCACATTATAAATACTTTTCTAGTTAGCATAAATAAATTTATAAATATAGTTATCTTAATTTAAAAAAAGGTGCTTTAGCAATTTAATATTTTTAAACAAGTAAGGGAGGCATAAATATAATCAGAAATCACAAAATATAATATTAACAAATATGTCAAGAGTACATAAAATTTGAATGCTATAAAATTTAGCTTTTTAGATTCCGTATTTCTCAAGAATATTTTATTGCAGGAAATCCTCCTTGGGATTTTATCACCATTTGAAAGTTTTGTCCACAGATGTTTCTCAAGGGAGCAAGTATTTTTGCAAGAAGAGCCTTGCTGTCTAAATATTTTTAGTATTTATGCAGAATTGAGTATTTTCATGTAGTTGTGTGAAATAAGTTTAAATTTGCTTTCAAATATTTTCAAATACTTTTACGAAATTCTTTATAGTAAATGCTTACCTTATTTGTTACCAAAGAAACAGTGATATTTAAAATTCAAGACATAGTGACTTTTTATTTTACTGGTTTAAATAAATAAAACAATACGACATATGTTGTTAGTATATTATTTTGTGACATTTTCTGAAATTATGTTTATCTGAACATTTTTCTGTTTCAACATTTACAAAAAGATATTTCGTATTTTTCTCATAAATTAAGAGCAAAATAAGATTCTTCTAGAAGATATATTTATTTTATCCAAGATAAGATGAGTTTCTATTGTATTTTTAATGTTAAGAAATACTTTAGAATTTTAGAGTAAAAATATTAAGAAATGAGTTATAATTTATACCTAAAAATTTCTAAATTAAATTTCTAACCAATATTCATAATAATATAAAATTTATATTTATTTTTTTAAAATACTAGAATGTAATTAAAATGAAAGGAAAATGTTAACAGGCTTGATATTTAGAGAAGAAACTTCTAGGTTAAAACATTAAATGAATAAAACGTTAAAAGTAGATCCTTAAAAGAAAATTGTAAAGTTATCTTTAAATATTTTAAAATTAAGAATACCATTTTCAATCAAGCACACCATTAAAATTAAGCACATTATTTTTATATTTATATAATTATATTTTTTTAATTTTTGTGAACAATTCACATGATGAGTTATAATATATATTTAAAATAATATTAAAGATAATTATATTCCCAGTTATTTTTAGCCTAACTCAATAATATATAAAGTTATTTTTTCTTCTCTAATACTTAACATAATATGTATAACACTGCATAGTTTGAATTAACAATGAAAGAAATAACTACAGCTCATATTGCAGCTTATTTGATTATTAATATAATAAAAATATTTTTTATTATTGTACAAATAATAATATTAGTTTGATTAATAAAATTAGTAGCATAATATTCTCTAGAAATATTGCATTTTTATTTTAAATAAATTGTCTCTGAAGATTTGAAACGAATTACTTCTTTTCTAATCATAAATTAACATATAATTTTAAAATTGAAATTGGTTTAATTAAAACACCAGGAAGTACTTCAAAATTTAAAGAGTAGAAATTATACTTATCAGTTTCTATAAACATTTTTCATGTCTTTGAAGCAGCAATTTTTCAACTAAGTTTTGTTAAGATTTACAAAGTTTCTACTAAGTTCTTACTAAGTTTTGTTAAGAAAATATTACTTTATAATAAAAAAGTAGTGTACACGCTATAAAAGTTAAGAATTTTCAACCCATATCCTAAGAGATTTTGAAGACCGAATCGTTTTAAACTAAAATTTTCATTGATTATTCTTAAATATTTATTATTGAAATGCAAGTCCTACTGATACATTGTGTTTAAGTTCCATAATAATAAATTCTTTGTAAATGTTTCAATGAAAATTGTATAATTAATAACATATTCATATTAACAACAAACTTTATAATAATCACGTACTCATCGTAAACCTTTTATAAAGTTAATTTAACTTTTTCAGATGCCTTCATGCTTCCTAATGCCTCATAGTGACATGGAAATAGTTATTGTTACCTAAATTGTTATTCAAGATAAGACTTTATTTATTTTACAGGTAAGCTAAAGTGGGTAGTTGGATGCTTTTAAAAGCATATCTTATGGAAAATAAGATAAACAGTTTGGTGTTTTCCTTTTGGTATGGTAGAATAATATTTGCTTACAAAATAGTAGTAAAAATTATATGAAATAAATCAGTAAATTTTGAACTAAGTTAATACTATTCAAATAATAATGATATGTATTTTGAAATATAAAATAAATTATCAGCCAAAGTTATAACATTTGCGTAACCTGAAGATACAAATTAATACGAAAAATTAATAATTTTCTATAATAGACAATTAAATCAAATGTGTCAAGGAGGTTGCAGTCAAGAACAAGCAAGATACATTCCACTTTGTTATTTTGAAAAAATTTAAGTGATGAAGTATTTGTTTTACAATACAAGTCCCTGTTTCTAGCACTAGCAATTAAGAATATAAATTATATTTTAAAGGATTTGAAGTGGAAATGTTTACTTTTAGGTAAAAAAGATCATGTTAAACTTTAAGAAAAATACTGCAATTATGAAAGTATTTATGTCATGATCACGCTTTTATCTGGAAACTCTCTCTCATTAAAGTATATGCAATATAATTCCGCCTGACATTGACAACTTTTAAAATTAAAAGGGTAGAAAACAATATCTTAAAGTTCAAATTAAATAGATTGGTAAATAATTTTGATCACACATGAGGTTTTGATCCCCTGGCTTAAATAGAACCATAATAGATGTTAGTTTGCTAATGGAAACTGATTATTCTTTTGCCTTCTAATAGACAATCAAAAAAATTTTCTTACGCATATATTGATATCTTTAACTGTTTATTATTTTATTTTTAATATCTTAATTTTTTGAAAAACATCATGCAATTTTTTTTGCTTTTCATCTGCAAATTTACATATAAGTACAAATACATGTTTGGACATCTCCTGCTAAACTTGAAAAACATTGAGGAACTAGGTACAAGGAAATTTGCTGGTATAAATTGTCAATGACTATTTAGTTATAATAAACATCTTATGCTGCACTTTCCTTCTTGTTTTACTAGAAGAGAGATTTTTGCAGATAACTATCCTCAGGGAAAATGGAATCATTCCCCACACTGGTGATAAATCAAAACAGCACATCAAGTAACTTTATGGAGAATCTTAAAATATTTAAAGCTGTTAACTTGACACAAACCCTTGTTGCTTTTAGTTTGGAGATGTCTAAAAATCCATGACTATGGAGGAGGAATTAGGACTTTACCATAGCAAATAGAATAACATACCATACAGTAGGAATCTCTCTGGATTTTTGAGGGCTATCAACTTTTACAGATTATAAAATTTAGGTCTTGTTGCTTTTATTGACATTAAAACTTTGCAGACTTTAAGGCTAAAACAAATGCTATGCATTATTTGCATTATTATGCATTATTTTCGTATAGTTTAAAAACATGTACCTTTTATCCATTGTGTGATGTCTTGAATATTTCTCTATTTATTTAATATTTTAATTATTATAAAATCAAAATAATTTGGACTCTTTAATTATTTATCCCGAAAATTACTATTTAGAAAAAAATATTCTTTTCCCTCGAATTAGAGACACATTTTGTCATTGATACAAGTAGC
The DNA here is from genome assembly GCA_037975125.1 of Latrodectus hesperus. NCBI lineage: Eukaryota > Metazoa > Arthropoda > Arachnida > Araneae > Theridiidae > Latrodectus > Latrodectus hesperus. Next base: position 66,045,528 of record CM075856.1, on the reverse strand, counting down.
CATAAGAATACTTTTTCAATCTGCTACTTTTACTTCACTACTCTCTTAAAACTTATAGAATAAAATGCAAAAAGACATAAAATTAAACAGGAATTATCCTAATGAAAACATTGGAAGATATGATGAAATTGATTTAAAAATATCATACATCCTGGATACCATTCCCATATACTGAAACAATAATATTTGTTCTAATAGCATGTCTAATGTTGGCACAAGATACATTTCCTTTTCCCCTTCTTGATTTCTGAATGGTCAAGACGTTGATAAGAGTTAATAAAAATGTTCTTTTTAATGGGATATTTAAGCATTATTCACTGCAAGTAGTGTTAGATTTGTTAAATGGCTTGTGGGATACATAATAAATTGTTTTGACACTTGTCTGATCATAAAATTTATCAAATTTAAACAATTTTAAATAAAATTATGTCTTGCTACGAGAAATGTTTCTAAAATAAACGTGCTTAGCCATAAATATATATAAGTTTTTTTCTAAAAAATTATTATTTCATTGTAAAATCACGTGTTATATTAAAAATTTATAAATAGAAAGCTAGAATTTAAGTAAAAATTTTAAAAGTCAAAAATGAGATGCAAATTACAATAATATAATGTTTTGAATATGTGTGTTAAAGTAAGTGAATTATTGTGTTACTGTTATAAATACAGATTATTTTTCATGCATTTTCACATTATCGTATTTTACGATTTATGTCATAACTCGAAATTATTATGCATCGTAAATTAATGGAGTTCTACGTTTTTCATTTATGCTTCAAACGAATAAGAATAAAGAAAATTGACTTCAATTGAAGACAGCTTTGTAACTTCGCATGAATTTCAAAATTCAAGTTAAACACAGCTTTTTAATAACATATGCACATAACAAACAATTTTAATAACAAATCTTACATACGTGCTTAACAAATATTAAAATGTATGTAATTTCAAATATCATGAATTATTAATGTAGGAATAAAACTTAATATTTGAAATTGATATTTTCTAAAATATTTTAGCATCAATTTAATTCGAGTTTTCTGGAAATTTTCTAAAAATTGATTTTTAGCATAAAATTAGTTTGCTGGAAGATTCCTTTTGAATAATATTTACTAACATTGTTATTTATAAAAACAATTATAACAATTTATTAAAATTTTATAAGTGTTATTATAATATAATTATAAATATAAGTTATTATAAATATTATTATTATATAAAATTAAGTATTATAAATAACTTATAAAATGCTGATTTGCACAGTCATTTATGTAGACTGCAAACTTTTAAAGACATGCAATCTTTTACTTCTAAAATTTTTTAACGGGAAAATTTATTGCCCAAAAATAGGTAGACATTAGATGTTAATTAACCCAAAAAATAGCTAATATTTGAGAGAGAAGCTGGCATAGCTACTAATGTCTTCCATGACAAGTACTTTATATATAGCCAGGAAGTGGCATATAGCTTAAAATTTCTATAAGCACTAGTAAAATTAACTTTAAATTTGTGGGGAAGAGGCATTTTATTTCACAATTCCAGACTTACGATTAATTTTTCAGTATCTACAATATGGTTTTAGGAAGTGTAGCAACATAATGATGATACAAAAATATTTTATATCCATTTCTCTCCTAATAATTGTGCAAATAATTAAAAATGAAATGTTTAAACTTTGCACATTCATATAGTCATAAATAATATAGCCAAATTAATAATTTTTATTATTTTTTTCCAAAGGCGGGCACCTGGGTGACGAACCCTATGCATCAACAAGGCCAGAAACTGCTACTAATTTGTCGTTCCCCAGGGGGCACCTGTGAACCACGTCACGCAGGCGAGTAGCGTTGCCCGCGCCATATCACCACAAACCCGTTTATAGGGTGGGTCACATTCACATATCAACACAGAATAAAGGACAGAGAAACACACAGAGAACAGAGAAAGAAAGTAACATCCATGACTGAACCGGGATTTCAACCCGGAACCACAGCGCAGGAGTCAGGAGAGCTAACCACTCAGCCATCGTTCGGCAACAATTTTATTATTAATTTAGCTATATTATTTAAAATATCTATTAAATGATGTAGCCAAATTTAAGATTTATAATTAATAATAAACAAGATAAAATTGATCCTCTGAATCAAAAGTTAAGAATAAACTTAATTCAAAATGAGCTAATTATTAAAAATGCATTTGAAAGTATTTTTTCATTCACTTAATCATTACAAAATAGATTTTAACCACAGTTTATTTTCTTATTTTATCTTGACCAATAGATAACAGAATGAATATGAAATGTATTAAATTATTACAAGGATCAAGTATTTGTCTAAAATAAAATTTTATATAGTATTTATTATAAGCTTATTATAATTTACAAATGTGTTGACTAAATTTAGAATAAATATGTGTAAGAATTGTTGATATAAATGATTCTTAAATAAATTCTGTCCTATGATTTAAATTCATTTTAATTGGTTTTTAAATCATGCTAATTATAAATGTCAATTTCTACATCCTTTTATTTACTGCTTAAGAATAAATTTGAGTGCGACAATGTAATGAATTTAAAATACACAATAATTTAAAAATGAATAACAAATACTTTATTACGTTAGCATTTTTGATATTAAATATCGAATTTATTTTTAAAACATTCTAAAATGTGTATTTTGTGTTAAACTAATACACTAAATATGATAATAAATTTTACGGAAAAAAAACATTTTAAAGCTAGTCAAGTTCTACCTAATTTGAAAATATAGTTCTTCTTCTTCTTCTTAAGGTTGGGTTTGTATGTCATTGGGCACCTCTGCTTTTATCAGCATTTTGTACCATTAACTCCAAACCCAATGTTTCCTAGTTCCAGTTGCTCGGGTCACCCACTTTATTAATAAAGTCTGATAACCCTTTAATGGAGCCTAGGTGTAACTCTCTAGTATGGATGATGCCTAAAGAAGTTAATCTAGGGAGGGCAAGAGCCTCGCATTCATAAATGATATGCTCTGCCGTTTCCTCTTGCGTTTGACATTTCCAGCAGATAGGGTCTTGCTGAAACAGTCCCATCTGGTCAGAAAGTCAGTCATGCTAAGGATAGCTTCCTGGCTTTCACCAGAAGATGGTTTGGAGGTTATTTCTACCTCAAGTAAAAGATTCATTACTGCCCCTTTACAAGATTGCCTCTGAGTTCCCTTGTCTTTTTCAGCAAGGTCTATTTCAGAGGCTTCACCTGCAAATGCAGAAAGATTTGTTATTTCTTGTGTCTTTTCAGCCACAAGATAACAATTAATAAGCTCAGGTAATATAAGTCCACCCAGCATTGCCTGAGATACTGGGCAAGGCAAATTACTCTAGAAGTTTGCCAGGCAACTAGAGGCTCCGTTAAGACACCAATACCGCGGTGCCAATTAGCCCTAGGCACGGATCGCATAACACCAGGGTTTACGGGAGCTGGTTCGCGGCCTCTTATTCTATATTCAAGGCTATCCTGTCATTCCTACAGGACGTTCGGCGATCCACCACCTGCCGACGCGCCTGGTGGCTAGCTCAAGCCCCAGAGGGGTACGCATACCCCCTGGTTCCAGGAAATATAGTTATTGCTTCAATAATATATTGAAATGTATTTCAGTTTAGTAACATTAAAAGGTGATTCGTTTTGAGGAAGTAATAATTAAGCATTTCAAATAAAAATATATATCCTTTAAGATTATAAATTTAAATGCATGGAAATTTTATTTGAATAATATAGGAATATAAATAAAAATCAGACTTATTTACAATACAATAAGAGAAAAATATTCACACAATTAGCCATAAGTAATGAAACATACACCTTTTTAAATAAAACAGTTCGTTTATAGGCAATATTTTATAGAACAGCTAAAGCTTTATGCACCTGCAAAATTAAAATCATTGTATTTCAACTATTGTTATCAGCATACTGATTTTAGCAAACTTACGATTATACTCGAATGATATTCATAATTTGTAATAAGCAATATAATATATGACGCAGCTGATAAATTGGCAAAGGCTGGCTCAGATCTACAACAGCCTTCTCCAACCTTGGAGTACCATACTGTTAAAAGGCTTATTAAGTCAAATATAGCCTCCTATCGTAGAAATGTTTACCAGATGTGCATAAAGGGGAAAGCATGGGCTTCCTTACTAACAAAGCCTATTCCGTGTAACCCCCACAGAGCTGTGGGAGTGGCAAATTTTCGCCTTAAAACTGGGCATGATTATCTGCAAAAACATCTTCACCGTTTGAGTTTGAGGGACTCTCCAATCTGCCCTTTTTGTGGACTAGAGGACATGACTGGTGACCACCTTTACACTTGTCCTGGACTTTCGGACGTCGCAGTTAGAAATTCTGCGGAAGATGACTTTTCATTCACCTCAAGTTTGGCTGCCCGACAGAGACTGATGGTTGAAAAACCAAGGTCGAGCGTAGGATAAAAAAAATATAATATATGACTTAAATATAGTATATGATATTATAATATATGACATTGATTGGAATTATTTGAAGTCATTCATGTTGGAAAATATCTTTCTCTGGCACAATTATAAACAATAAGCTATAAACTAATTAATTACAGGAAAATCAGAGAAACAATTCGTATAGTTTAAAATGATATTTAATGCCAAATCTTATATTAATAAAAAATACATTAATAAATCAATTTTTTAAAGATAAACATATGCGTGTTCGCAAAAATTATTTATTTAAGAAAATTTGTAGAAGTTCAGCACACATTTCTACGTAAAAATAAAATAATTTATTATAATTTATTCAAGGTTATTTTTAAATTTCTTATCTTAAGACTAAGATTTTTTTTAAAAATATTCAATTCACATGTTCTTTATAACACAGGACAAATAAGGAAATTTAAATTATATTTCACACATAATGCATTGAAAAATCATTTTACAAGTTTTTATGAATTCCTCCGATGAAATTTCAAAAAAAATTAGTATGTTTCATTATTTTCATTTGAATTTCAACCGAAAAATCCTGTGCATTAAATAATTGAGTTTTGGTTTAATTTTATTCTTACAGAGGCATAGCAAAGTAGGACGAGAGAAATACTTTTTTCCACATTAACTTTTAGACACTAAGTCAAGTATTTTCCTTTAACTTTATTTGATAAATTAAAGAAACTCTAGATACTTTTGAAATTATTAAAGATAATGTGCAGCATTTAGATTCCTGTTTCGTAAAGTAGCCTCTTTTGTATATTTATCGATGTAAGAATTGCAGAAAGATATTTAAATGGAAATAACTTAACAATAAATAACCAGATTGGAAGCTTTTCATATAAGTGATTCACATAGTGATTTCAATTAAAGTTCGTAAGGTAATAAATAAAAAATGTTTGGTTGAAAACCTATTTTCAATTTTTCTTATATTTTAGTTCGTGAAGAAGAAAAATTATAAATTATATATAGTTTTTATGCATTTTTAATAAAATTATTTTTATTTTATTATTATATATTATTTTTTAAATTATGATTAACAATTTTTATGAATTATTAATAATAATTTTAAAAATACATTATAATTAATGTATTTTTTAAATTTATTATATACTTTAAAGTAATTTCTTTTTCCTATTTCATAATATATGTAAACTTTAATATTTGTCTTTGAAATAAAGAAGCATCTATGATTTCTGAAATAATGTAATAACAATTTTTCCGTGAATTGTTCTAATGCTGTTATTTTGCTTTATAAATTGAATATTTATTAGCATTGTCCTTATATTGATTCATAAAGTTTATTATGGAGTACTGATATTATGAATTTTATATTGGAGTACTGATATTACTATAATTCCTTCGTCAAAGTAAGTATATTATTTTAGCAGCTCGTGTCTTTCCCAAATTTAAAAAGGTAATTTTTTGTAATTTTTCTACATTAATTCTTTCTGATATTATTTTATGAGTAGGAAATTACTGATTATGTTAAAATGGGAAATAGTGAAGATAATATATATTTAATAAACAACTGTAAAAATTTCAAAATAGTGATGATTTTTGTTAACATAGATATTTTATTCTAGCTACTCGTGTTTTATTTTAACTAGTTTTGAATATTTAAAAAAATGTTATTTGTAATTCTTAACTATGCATTCCAAATGATTTTAATTGTTGTTCTGAAAAAAGTAAACTAAGACAAAATTTAAAAGTAAAAAAAAATGTTTTCTTACAAAATGATTTAATATTATTTGATAAAATTAATTTATTAATAATTCCATTTTATGAGACAGATAATTTTAATAAAATATTTCCTTGAAATACAGATATTTATTGCTAAATGAATTAGGAGAGATAACATAATCATAACATTTATCCAATAATTACGATTCTGTAACCTGCACCAAATAACATCACATTTTCGAAATTACTATCATCAAAGAATGGAGAAAACAACATGAACTTATTTTTATTTTCTAACATTTTTTTAAAATATAATATCATGAGACATATTTTTCTCAACAAGAATTTTAAAATATTTTAGATAATATCAACTGATACCATTTTTTAACCACTTCACATTTTAATTAACTGTCATAACTATTTCTAGGTATTTTCCGTTATAAGCTTATTCCTATTACTTAGTGACTTATTTAATGTTAAACAGATTTTTAAATTACCCAAATAAATATTTAATTAAATAACAATTTAATACATATATAGATCGATAGATATATAGATAGAGAAATTATTTATATACATCACTGAGGGTGAGAGAGAGAAAGCGAGAATACAAAGGATGAGTGAAAAGTAATAGCAATTCTATTGAACAATCAAACATTTTATACAACTGTTTTACTCTCACTGATTTTGTAACAAATAAGGAACAATTCTTAAATTAATGTTTTAAAAATAAATTATAATTAAAATTAGATTATTTTTAAATTATTTAGTATTATTTCGTTGAAATGTTTGTAATGATCATGTCTTAAAATCTTAATTTGATCTAAAATAGGGAGAATGTATTTTAACTTAAAAATTTAATTTAACAACTTTTGTTCTATATATAAATGTATCAACTATTTAATATTTCTCTCTAATTGATAATTCCATAAATTATTTAAGAGTTAGGAAGAAAACAACATTCTTCTTAAAATATGCTTTTTATTAATGCATAATAAATGCATGTCAAATACTCTTACAAATGCGTTTGATAATCGTTTCCGACAATTCATCAGACAAAAAGGAAGCGAGTGCATTACTGTTACTTTATGAAAGCTTTTTCTCAATTATATTTTCTCATGCTAAAGGAAATTCATATATAAAGAGGAAAGTAAGGTACCAGGAAATTAGCAACATTCTTTTATAATATTATGTTGCAGTTTTATTTCAATGTTGATTAAATGAAAAGCAATAAAGATATTCAAATGTTACCATGGTTATCTTTTCAAACATCTTTTACTATTGCTTAAGAAGTCCCTGCATCTAACAAAGAAAAATTTCTTTTACGGATAACATCACGTTTTGCTTTAATGGTAGACGTGCCTTGATTGTGTTGTAACGTTCTTCCGTCAAGTATATTTCATTTCACGTAATTCTTTATTTGATGAAAACTCCCATTCCTTAATTGCTTTTTTGTTCTGTTAATCTATGAAAGCCAAATAGTAAAATAACTGGTTTCAATGCAGGAAATGAGCATAAATTCTCCTTTATTTGTTAATGACAATTTTGGAATACAAAGCAGCAAAATTATATATTTTTAACTTACAAAAAATCCTTAAGCAACATCATTTGGCAATGAATAGTTTCTCGTTAGAAGTAATAAACTATGTTTCGAAATTTATATAATTCCAGTTTCACACAAATAATTACTAATATCTGTCATCAGATTTTTTAAACTCCAAATCTTAGCATTTCATTATTTGTGCTAAGTTATATACTGCTAAATAATGGAAAATTTTTTTAAATTATATTAAATTTAATTGGTATTTTACAATTAAAATTGTAACAATCTCAAAAAACAAATTTTTCTGTAAAACACATAATTTCAGTCTTTATTAATATTTATGCATTTACTTTTCCTTTCCAAACATCTTTAAAATTATTTTAATTATAAAATCTCAAAAATATTTTCTTTTTATATCAAAATTGAAAATTTTGCATCTATTAACTAAATGCCGTAAATTTTTTAACAAATAAACTATATACAAAACATAAATATTCCTTACCCAGTAAATGTTTATACTTTCTTAAAACTATTTACTATTATAAGACATTTTACTTTCACACAAATATGTTATTTGTAATATATTTTAATAGATATTTATTTTATGATTATAATTTGATGAAAAAAGTTAATTATTTATAATTGATAACTGATGTTTTTCTTTTCTATATGTTTATACTTGATTATGATTTGATTTAATTATACGTAATTCTTTAGTGTAAATAATGAATTATTAGATTAGTTTAGCTGAAGACAAAAGTACTTAAAATTATTTAAATCTTTTTTATTTTCAAAAGAATCATTATTTTTTAAGTAAGATGTATTGTTTTAACAAAAGGTTAGTATGTTAAAAATGTATTTTTGTAAACTTTGTTTGCATTTTATAAAATTTTCTAAATTTCAAAAAAAAGTTTAAAGAAACTTTAATTAAATTATTTTATATAGTAGTAAATCTCTGCACATTGCTATCACTTGTTGTTTTCTAGCTGAAACATGAAAAAAATATTAATAAATTAGCATAAAAATGATTAAAATATAGTTACACCATAATGAGGTACTTGAAAAACATACATTCACTAAATAATTTCTATTCTTTAATAGAGAGTAATATAAGATTTTTAAAATGCAAAATTATCGATTAATAATTCATACATATATTTGAAAATAACAAATGTTCCCCATCAGATTTATTCTCTAGATTTCTTAAAATCAACAAAATGACACCCAAATATATTTACAGGGATTTACATCTTAATGAACAAAATTTTTAATTATTGCGTAAAAATCTATTAAAGTATTTTTTGTTTCGTATCATTAAATAATATTTTAAACCATTCATAAAAACATTAAATATATATAAGAACACATAAGAAAAGCAAACCTAATTTTCAATTGTATTTACATTCTTATGTTATCAAAACTTCGAATACTTATAGCATAAAAAGAAAGTCTTGAATTTATTTTACACGAGGATTATATATATGTAACTTATTTTATTCTCACACACACTTTTAAGCAATTTTATGTAATTCTGATGTAATGCTTAATTTTAGTATTAAGCTTTAAATTAATTAATCTTCGTCAGCAACTGAGAAGAAAAAATATCAATTCTTATTGAGGGGACAAGTTTTATTATTGTAATTACAAATTTGTTCTCAAATCTTCTTTATTTGGATTTTAATTTCCTTTTATGTAGGACTGGCATCGTACCAGATTGCACTTTTGCGGTACTTAAACTTCTCTGGAGGATTTAGAGCACATGGGATTTTAAGGATCAGTATTGGAAGGTAATTGCAGTGCGGGGAGAAATGCAATTACATTTCTTTCAACTGCCCAATCTAGGTTATTATGGAGAAAAAAGACAATCTGTGGAAAGAGTCATTTTGGCCAAAGTATTATATTTAATCTTCATAAACCTCATAAATATTTTTTCGGCATTTGTCATTTTGTTGGTAAAGCTTTTGTTAGAATAGATTTTATTAATCTTGTATTTATTATTTCAGTTGAAATTAAAATATAAATAATTGGAGCATTTTCCATGCAAAATATTTAGTTATACATTTCATTAGATTTTAAATATTATTTAATTAAAAACCAAGTTTTTTCATGTACTTCAGTCTATATAAAGATTGTCCTGAAATAAGTATACATTGAGTAAAGCGCTTTTGGTAAATTCGTAATATACAGTATATATATTGATACATTTTAGAGCATAATTACTGAAACGATTTTAATTTGTTATTTAGCTCCTTAAGTAAAATGAAAAGCATGCATAATTCAGATTTAGTTAAAATGTTTGCCAAACTGTATTCTTTTACCAAATTCCTTATTTTAACTTTATAGTAACTTATAGTATGGATTGTAACTTTAAATAATTATAACTTTTTCATTAGAATAAATGAAATATTGTCTTCCAATCTCATTTGCAATAATAGTATATTTTAAAGTCTTAACTATGAATCCAACATTCTCAAATTTTTAACAATGAACTGTATTTCATCTAAAATTTTAAGCAATGAACTTCATAATATTTTTTCAATATTTCTTTTAAATCTATGCAATGCTTTTTAAACCTATCCAAAAAATTATGTGTATTTTGAATTTTAGAGTTAGGTTATAAATCAAATCTTTAACATTTTGCAAGAGCAAAACATAAGTTATAAAAAATCAATATTTCTCCTCTTTTTATAAAATTAATTATTAAAATTTCTTTCAATACCAAAAGTCAAACTTACGCACATATTATATACACATATATGTGAGAAAGTCTTCTATGTGTGATATTGATGAAGTTTAAATTCGAAGTTAAGAGTAGTTAGAGAAGTAAGAGAGAGTTAAGAGTAGACATAAAAGTAGACAAAAACATAAGTATAAATTTCGAAAATATAAAGTATGATTTGAAATTTATATTTTATACGTTTAAAAAATTTAATAATTTTTAACAGTATTTAAGAAATAATTTTTTGGAAAATGAGACTCAAAATTTCTTATGTTGTGAAACATATTACAAAAAAATGAAGCATTGCAAAATATCACAAAAAACATCAATAAAATGTTTGGCTTTGGTGTATTGGCTTATAAATACTCTGCAGCTAGTAGCATAAAATTAATTCTTCAAATTTCGTTCAGAAAAATTTAATCAAGCAAACAAGAATGATGAGTATGAATGATTCATGGTCTAACTCAGGAGAGACCTGTAATGATTTCAGGATATCATTTTTATTGCAGGCAGCAGAAACATACATTCAACTGTATAACACTATGCATAGTCTTAAGGAAAACATCATCGATTGGTCAACAGATATTAGTTCTAAGCGTAGTTCAGCACAAGATCGATAAATAAAAACATCATAGAACATAAATGATTCAGTCAAAATTATAAGAATTTTAGTTGATACTTTTTCATCAACCCCCAAGTTTAAAAGTGACTATCACGGCTTTCATAGTTCAGTCAAATTTTTATAAGTAAGCAACTTAATAATGATTATCATGAAAAGTATATTTCTGTTAGCTTTATTTTCATTCATTAACCAGGATCATCAAACTAAATCTGATTTACATCGACTTGAACAACCTGCTTCTTAAATGGTAAAAGTGTATAGACATTATATGTGTGAATACATTGGGGAATGAAACTATTCTTAATATCTGGCTTTAATCAACCAAGGTTATTTTTTCCCTATAACTTTCATCCTTGATCACTTTATAATTTAATTGTTTTACATAGAAGATTTTACTGCTGATCATGATTTCAGTTCGTTGATGACATTATATAGTTGCATATGTGCGTGTATGTTTAAGCGAATGAATCCGTATATGCTAAAGAGTAGTAGTATATGAAAAAGTTCACATTGCATTCTAATGCTGAGTATAAAGTTATCCGGAAACTGTTTGTACCACTGATACGTAAAGCAAACCATTTTTAAGTACCGCATAAAATATCATACATAAAATATTTCATAATAAATTAATGAGAAGGTAAGTGGGTTTTGTACAATGTGTATTTAAAAATTAATGATCTATTCTCTAGCAATCTTGAATCTCTTTATTTAAATTCACCCGTACATCAAATGATAGTATAGAATAAAAAAACATATTACCAATAGAAATTTTGTTGCATACATATTAATGATTTATTTTTATTTTTTCACAATGGTTCTTAAGTTAATATTATTTTTTATCTTTTTGGCGAGATTATTTTTATTCGATTACATTAGCTTGGCATTGAACTACATGTTTATGTTCCCAGCTTGTAACTATATTAAAATGTTTTAAGTTCTGTTAAGTATAAGTTATGAGGGTTGTTTCAGAATATTTTGTGCTTCCTCATTTGAAATATAGAGTCACTTTACATAGATGGACGCATCTATCATCATTAAAGTATAGTGCAATAGATTTAAGTCTTTAGGTTGTACACTAAACGATATTTAAATTGTTACTGTTCGAATATGTATGTACAAATGTGGGCCAGTACCATGTAGCTCAGTTAAGAGCAGGAAATTTATGGATTATTCTCAGTCACTATGGAGCAACAAAAGGGGAATGCTGGTTTTCTCTTTTCTGTATGTAATCTGCGTGCATTGATTTTTCCTAGTTCAAAAACTATCCTCTTGAAAGTTTTTGTGTCAGCAATGGTCTGAATTAAACCCATTATACATATGCATGCTGAATAATAATTAAAATTTATTGTAAATTATTTTATTTTCTTCCACAAGTTTATTTCTGGTAAGCATTTAAAGAAAGTGGTCATTGTTCCCGTGTTATGAGAAATAAAGTCAGACAAATTCCCAACATCAACTTTGCTGTATACACCTGAACAAAGCATGAAGCAATATGTATGTGATATTAAATATGATAAATATATTAAAAACACAGCACTTCCCACTCCAAGTATCATAACAAATGATATTTTCACTGTATGGTAGTGAATGATATCGGGTTTTTAGGATTTCTAATAATTTGTACAGAAAATATTTTCACGTTTTAATTATTTATGAGCTTTCGTTTCTATTTTATCCTGATTCTTTTTAATAAAATAATTGTTAATAAATTGAAAAAGGAAATAAGGATTCACAAGAAAAAATTTTCCAATAAAAACTATTTATGAATAAAAGCTATAATATATTTTAAAAAATTGAGACCCACATATTTTTTTCCATTTTAAATATACATAACCAAAACATGGCTAACTACATCTATATTGCTTAGTAATCACGCCTTTTCACACTTAGCTTTTGTAATTCATTTTTATCTCATTATTTGAAAGCAAAGTTGATGCAGGTTTATTAATATTAAAAACAAATGAAATATATAAGTTGAAAGTGAATTTAAATAGAATAATTCCAAGACTTCCACCTGAGTATTTAAAATGAAACTTGATATTCTGTTAAATCTCAATTATTCAATTTTCTTTTTTGACAAAAAATTCTTGATGGCAATAATTGCTTCTCAGATGTTGCTAGTACATTTTCATTATTACTTCTGTTTAAACATTTTGTGAGGAAAAATCTAAAAGATCATTAAGCTAGGTATTTTTACATGCACACTTAAAAATATTTCCAAGTATTATAATAATACTTAAAAAATGAAAGGGAATGGGAACTTGTTAAATGTGTATAAGTTCCTACCAATAATATAAAGGGAACTTCGGATTATTACAGTGTTTTTATATATAATGAAATTTTGTCTAAATTTTAATTGCCTTTGATAGGTATAAACTGAGAATCTATAAACTTTTGTAATATTTGTCAAAAATGTTACTGCTTGACTAATTAATTTGCGTTACAGAATATAATTATATTCTATTTTTGTTATATTTTACATCTATCCAATTTTAACTTTTAAAAAATTCAAAATATATAAACTTTCTATTATATATATTACTAATATATAAGGCGAAATTCATATATTTAATTTAGTATAACAATTTATATGAAAATTACATTCAGTTTTATTAATCACCAAAAATAAGATTATACTTTTAACATGATACTAATTTTTTGCGTATAGTTATTGTTGTAATAACAATTATCAGAAAAAGTAATTTACCTGCTCTTTTTGTAAGAAATAAGTGTAACATTTTAAATTTTAAGTTTTCCATGTAAGAGAAATCAACAATGATTGAAACCAGTTAAACATTTTAGAAAAAGAAGATGAAGCATTAAACTTTTTGATGAACCATTAATTTTGTTAACTTTTCAGGTGGGTTTAATTAAATTTTTATTTCCATTTACTTCAGGAAATTAGTAACAGATATAAATTATGTATTTTTCCTCATTGCTGTTACTTTGTATTCAGTTTTATAAATATACAGCAATCAATAGTAATGAGAAAATAATTAATAGCATTAATATTATGGCATTCTTTTCCACATATCGTTTAATCTTTCTGCCCCTTTTATTCTTTTTGAAATTTTAAGAGCCAAGATAATTTTTAAATCCTAATGGAACAAATTATCAAAAAATATTATTTTCTTACTTCCTGATAATACGTTCGTATTCCTTACTCCATTTTTTATTCCTACAGTAATATAAATTACTATAAAACACAATGTCATGTATTACGTCCTGTAATTTTTTTGGAATATTTAATAACTTTCTCATGAAATTTTCTTTGTAAAAAACAGTAGAAGAGTAAATATACGATAAGTTATTAAAGCTATTCAGTCGTCTTACAATTTTTCTGAAAATTATTTAAGGAATGTTTACAAATATTTTGCATTCTGAAGAATGAATTAATTCTTTTTAAATATAAAGCATTATTTATATATTCCGTTACTATTATATTTCTATCTTTATATATCGCAGAAAATTTTAATGATATATGATGAAATTATTAATACCATTGGAATATTATTTCAATATTTTTAGTGATATAAAATTAATTATTTTTTATTTTGTAAAACCATGCGTTTTAAATTAAAATTTAGTTTGCATAGAGCAAAATTTTCTTGAGATTTTTGAAAGTGACACACACACACACACACACACACACACACACACACACACACACACACACACACACACACACACACACACACACACACACACACACACACACACACACACACACACACACACACACACACACACACACACACACACACACACACACACACACACACACACACACACACACACACACACACACACACACACACATATATATATATATATTATTATTATTATTAAAGAAAATATTTTTATCCTTTGACACTTACATTTCTCTTCGTACGGCAGTCTGACATTTTAACGTGTCTCTTACATTTTTTTAATATGAAATATTTGACAAAATGTTTCCACGTTAGGGAAAAGAGACACAAAAATTTCAGCAGCATTAAAAATTTAAAACATCCTTTCGTTTGTATTTTAAAATAAGTTGTTATAAAATAATCTTGGATAAATACGATATCTTTAAAATCACAATTCTAGATTAGATTAAAACATTTTGGGTTCTTGAAAAAAAATCATTTTTTGGTTAATGGAAATTAAAGAAATAAATTGTAGATTCGCATAAATATTCTATCGTGATATATGTCGAACACAAGTAGTATTTAAGTGAAATTATTTTTTAATTCTTTGTATAATATCAATGGTAATTTTGACTTTTTGTAAGTTTAGTTGTTACAGTGCATTTTATAAATCAATTAGCAATATATTTTATTCCCTATACTTAATTAATATTTCGATGAAATGATTTAATGTACAATTCTTAAGTCATAAGCAATACAAACTTAATTTTTAAAAAAGACTTATAAAAAATCAAGTTAGTGGAAAGACAAAATAGAAAAGAGACTCAGAATCATTATTTGTGATTAATTTAATTTACATGCAGATAAAATACAAGATTGAATGCAAATACATTACATTAAGTATTGAATAATAGTTTATATAATATACATTTGTATACAAGAGTGTCTATCCTGAATTTATTCAATTTATTATAAATTCTAATTGATTTGATGGATTATTTTATTTCCATTACTTTTCTTCTGTTTACATACATATGAGATCAATGCATTTGTGAAAGGTATGAATTTATTAGAATGGCAAAAATCTCTTATTTTCTTTATTATATTTCTAATTCAATTATTTATTTACTAATTGTATAACATTTTAGAATTTTTTTCGAAAATTGTTTTTTGTTGTAATATATTACAAATATTACTTGAATTGTGGAAAAAAATTGTCAAATTAATTTGTAAGTGTATTTGTAAGTGATTTATAAGTGAATATTCAGAAAAGTACAGTGGATTAAAGGAAGATATGATAATAGTTATTAAAAAATAACATTACTTTGAAAATTAGGATATATACATTAAATTATCTACATAATTTAATGACAATTTATCTGTCGATAAAAGGGAATACTAATTGCCTTACAAATTTCTAGTCATATACGTAATAAAATCGTGATATTTTATAGTTTATTTAATTTATGTTTTATGATATGCACAATTATTGTAGTGCATACTTACATTTTTAAATTGTGTAATTAAATAATTTACCACATTTCTAAAATTTCCTATCTAGAACTCTATAGGTTAAAGCTAGTGTAAAATTTAATTATCCTTTTCTTTTACTTAAAATATTAATAAATAATTGATGAATGTTTCTACGCGATTTCAATTTACGTGGTTATATATACGACTACTCATTCACGTTGTAACATTACTTTTAAAAAAGCGGGTGCGCAGTAGATCTACCTTCCCGCGGTACACCTGGTAATATTTTATAGTGGCTAATAGATCTACAATTTGCATTATGTCTCGCCCTCCTCATTTTGTTGCAGAGTGTTCCTAGGAGGCAAGAGACAAATTAGATTAATGGACTCTATAACAAATGGGTTTTTTTTACTTGTGTTCTTTTTTTTTACCCTTTACAAAGTTTTCTTTTTTTCTGTAACTGTTCATAATCTACCATAAATGTTTTTTTAACTTTATCATTTTCCACTATTAATAATCTATAAAAGTGAAAAAAATTGAATATTTTTTCAGCAATGTACCACTCAAATATCAAAGTCATTGCATACAAATAAATTAGATTTATGCAATTCTAAATAATTAATCAAATAAATAAAATCAGGTCATTATAAATCATGTCACAAAAAATAAAATCAAGTATAAAATCAAACCAATTATACCAATTTAATCCCCCACATTTTATGTTTATCCACATCCTAGCAAATCTATGGAATAACAGATTGCTTCTGATGGTTCGTTTGTGACCCTGAAATGAAGAATCACCAGAGAAAATAGAGATAAGTTGTAACCAACCAGATTTATCCTATTACAGCAACTATATTTCCTGTGGAGATGGAATCTTCTAGGATGATAATGCTTCGATACATTAGGTGAGACCTTTGCAATCCTAGTTTGATGAATATGATGAGGAAATGGAACATCTACAGTGGTTCACGGAATCTTTCAACCTCAATATAATGGATTCGATATAATTTATCTAGAATCAATATAATCTTCCAACATATCTTGCGTAACTTCTATAGAACCTCCATAATAAATAAGAAAATGTTTTCCTAATCACTATTCACACACACACAATATCAAGCATTATATATCCTCTCAGTTTTTATACATACATATACATATATATATATATATATATATATATATATTATATATAAAAACTGAGAGGTATGTATAAAAACTTCAGTTTATTCAAAGAATATACGGAAAATATTTTATATTTTTTTACTAATTTATTAGTATTTAAAAGGAAAATAATAATACTTATTTTCATGACGTTCTTCACAAATTATTAAATTTAGATAATTCAATTTTTTTAGAAATTGTTATCGCGTTAGTTTTAACATGTAAATTAGATTAGTGTGTTTTACTTTATACATTTGAAGTGCCATTATACTTCATCTTTATGCATAAGATATAATTCAAGGAAAATATCATTATTTCAAATTACGTAAATTTTATACTTACCAAAATGGATCACTTTATGGAGAAGGTAATGCAATAGTGAAAAATTTATATTTAGCAATTCAGTGTCCATTTTAGACAAATGTTTTAAAACAATCTATAGTTTTAGAAAAGAACCTTCTAAAAATATTTAAATATGATTGCATCAATATAATCATAGTCTGTTCCCTATCACTATACTTAACAAACATGCACGCCAAATTTGTAAGATATTACACCAAGTTTGTAAGAATTATTTGCTGTTATTATAGATATTACTAATCTCATATTGTTTAGCAAATCTGCACAATCTCAATAAATGCAAAAATATACAAAATACAAAAATTCAGAAAAAAATAGACGATCCTTAAGGACCTTTTCATTTTAAAAACCAAGGAAACTAAAATAAGGGCCGGGGTCACTCTATCAACCTATACCAATGTCACTCAACAAGAAAACCGCTTGACACATAACTGTTCTAGTTAGAAGATTTTTCGAGAAAAAAATTACAAAAAAATTATATTTATAAAAACAGGAAAACTTATTTATTTTAGGAATATTTTTGTTTTTGATAACTGTGCAACAATCTAAAATTAAACAGTTTATTTTAAACACTATATTTTCTTTTATAGAAATGAGTGTGCTTTTTCCAGGAAAAAGCGATTCCCTTCAAATTATCTTTCATGGACACAAAAGTCTTATGGCTCATTTTTGAATTTAAATAATTTTTGGCATAGTTTGCATTTTTCTGACAAACTTGTTTTTTTTATCAAGCCAGAAAAAAGTGAGGATTATAATTATTTAGAACATTTTTAGCAAACCAAGCTTATATGTCATTGCTTGAAAATTTATAAAATATTCTGTTAAATATAATATTAATTAGAATTTTTAAGAAAATAAATTGATTAAATTTTTTTCTTAAGAAATCTTAACATCTCATAATTTATTTTTATGTTATTGATTTTCTATCGAATCACACGACAGCTCTGAGTAGATACTGTACTTCTCATGAATTTTTCTTCAGGTTTTTATATTTTTTGCCATGGTCCTCCAATTGAACAAAAATTTTTTTTTCAGGAGACTGTTCTTTGTTCAGTCTAATAACAGTACTATCCCATTTAATTATATAAATTTTTATCTTCCATTGTTCAGTAGTTGTTCTTGCGATGATATCAGTATCAGTGTCAAATCATAGATTTGCCCAGATTTATAAAATATATATCCTTTGGTGTTGATTTTTGAATCCTTATTTATCTTTTTTTATGGTATGTTTAAAAGTCACCATGCCAGTGCATCACTATGTTTAATTCTATTTGCAATTTCTTCTGTGTTTGAAAAATGTCCCTGAATTTTAACTCGTTGCATGGTCGTATCAAGTATATGGGAAATATGAGTCTTACAATCTTGTCAGGGATGTTTAATTCCAGTAAAGCTTCAGTTTGAAGTTTTCCATCTATGCTATCATAGACAATTTTGAAATCAATAAAAAGATGGAGAGTTCCAGCTCCAATTTTCTGGGTTTCTTTCCAAAATCTTGCGGATGTTTTGGTCAGTTATAGATCTACCTCTTTCTAAACTGCGCTGATAATATCAAATGTATTTCACTTACGGATAAAGTTTATTAAACAGTATGTTTGAGAAATTCTATAAGTAGAAAATAGTAGACTAATTCCTCTGTTGCCATCATTCACAATTATAGAGTTTTTTGTGTTTGAGACAAGATGCGATATGTCTTCATTCTTTCAAAAGTGTCTCGTACTGATAACAGTGTTAGATACACAATTTTTATATCACCTGGTCCCAAGTTTCTAATAAGTTTCTTACGAAACTAAGACTAGACCAAGTGCTTCATTATTTTTAAGTTTTTTATATCCTCTTTAATCTCAAAAAGTGAGAGGATGTAATAATATCTTTTACTATTAAGTAAAATGAACTCCTCAATTTATAAGAATTGTGTTTTAAGTAAACCGTTAAAGTATTCATTCCCTATTTGGATCATTTTAATCTTATTCAATTTACTTTTATAGTTATTTTTTAAGGATTGGCTGCAGGCTTCAAATCGTTTCATGCAAGGTATACAAATAATAAGCTCTTCTTTGATTTGACTCTCTAATATATTCTACATCTCAGAAAAAATTTTCGTGAAACATTTTTTCTTAGTTCGGTGTAGTATCTACTCATTTCTGTCTTTTATTCAGCAAATTTTTTTTGACACCATATTTTCTTTGGGTGAAAAAATTTAAATTTTCATGTAACAAATCCTTACTTTTAAACTTTTCCAACTACTGTATTACTTTAATCTAACTAAGCCTCTTTGAAAATACTTTTCTTTTTTCTATAATAATGATATCTTCAATTATATATTTTTTGCAAAATATGTCTGGAAATCAAGCTCAATTGATCTAGTTTCAATTACATGCAATTAAACTTCACAATATTTTGGTCCTGATGTTTATACTAATTAGATATTCTAGCCTTAAAACCACCAATTACCATGTGATGGTTAAAGTTAGCTACACGTTAGCCTCTAATACCATGTATACCTGTCATGTACCTAAAGTCAGTTACAATAGTGATCAATTTTGTTAAATGATTTTCCATCTGCAGACTTCCATGTCGTTTTATGCATTCTTTTGTGTTTTTGTGTTTTCTTCTGCATTCTCTTGTACTAATAAATTAGCTATAACCATATTGGACTCAGTTGCCATATCTCTTTGACCATTATCTCTCGTTGTTTACATCATATAAACCATATTTTTACAATAATTAGCCTGTACTCAATTTCCTCCGGTTCTTAGCATAAAAGACGCCCAAAATAACATCGACGTCAATTTTTGCTCAAGACGTGTAGAGAGAATGCAGTTCCTCAAAATTCTGTGGGTGCATGAGCATATATAAGGCTGCAATTAAGGAGTTATCCTCTCAATCTTATTTTCTTAACTTTGAAAAATTTACCACAATTTCCACGATAAGGTGAGACTCAAGACAAAATGATCTTAAAAATATTTTTAATTTTGTCACAGCAATAAAATGCTGTGCAGTTATTCTTTTCGATAATTTCTTTTTCAGTCTATCTCATCTCCTTGCTATTCGATTATATCAATCCTGTAACTATCCAAATCTTCAATGCAAAATAAAGCCTTCGTTTCAATACAAAGAGTGAATTTCTTTTACTTGATATGATAGGCTAACTCTATTTTATGATATATTAACTCTAAAAATCCAATCAAAGATAAAGAAAAAATAATGGAACGTGCAATTTTTTAAATTATGATGCAAATATTTAAAGAAACCATAATCTCAAAATTTATTGATAATTTATATAACTCACTTTAAAAAGAAAACTTTTTAGCAACTCAAATTTTTGTTTTTCTACAGTTAATGGAAACAAAGAATAAAAAAATGTTCACTTAAAGAACAGAGTCCAAATGATTGAAAAGTATTTAATAAAATATAATATTTAAAATCAGGTCCGAAGTTTATGTTCTTAAATCTAATTTTTATTCAAGTAATTTTTTCTTAATGTTGATTGAGGTGTAATTCCAATAATTCTTCTATTTATTGTAATATATATTAACAAATATTAAAAGTAGTAACTTTTAATTTTTATACATTATATTGTTTGATTAAATACATTTTACATTGTATACATAACTATTTAATAATCTATAAAATTTAAAAGTGAATAAAAATTTAATATTAAAAGGAAACATTTAATTAGTTTTAAATTTTAGTTAAATGACTTTGAAAGATATAATTTTTGCAATTAAAGAAAAAAGAGTGTTGTTAAACTTGTTAAAAAGTAAGAATATGCTACTAAATACTGAAATAAATTTCTTACATTATGCTGATTTATGTTCTATTATAATAATGTTTTATGTGAAATATGTGAAAAACTATCAATAATGTTATATATATATATATATATATATATATATATATATATATATATATATATATATATATATATATATATATATATATATATATATATATATATATATATATATATATTCTATTAAAATTATTATAATCAAGCATATCTTGAAAAAAGTATTTAAATTTTCTTTCAAAATAAAATACGTAACATTTAACAGAAATGTGATAATTTTAACAAAATATTTACACAAACTATAAATAATTATTTTTAAGAATATTTTTATTTCCTTTATTATTAAGATATATGTGATACTAAAAACTATTACTTATGTTTGAGTTTATAGCGGAAAAATTAAGAATCAAGTGAAATACTTATTTAAAAAATATAATAGAGTATTTCTTGGAAAATGAGAAAGGAAATTCGTTAAGACATCCTGAATTTAGTCCCAGTTTGAAATGAAACAAAGTATTTTCAACAAATTATATTTTCCATAAATTTTAATGATTTCTTTGATCTGACTCTTTGAATAAATTTTAAAATAAATTATTTGTGCATGAATGTGCTATATGTAATAATCATTTTCTTAATTTACATGTAATAGTTAAAATTACGTTTATGCTTTAGAGAATATATATGCTTTTTTTAGATTATTTAATCATCTGGTAAATATACTCATTATTAAATCAATTTTTTTCTGGCTCTTCATTACTACTCACTAGAGCATGCGGTAAAGTTCATTTAAAAGAAAAATACTCCGTTGACGAAGGAAATAAAATAAATTGTTCGGCAAATTGCTTTTTACATTTATATCCCTTAAATGCAAAATATTTTCATGAAAATTAGGCTCAGAATATCAAGTAAATAGTATATTGAGAAAGATATATGGTTTTTCTATGTGTACAAATAACAAACATCATTAAATGACAAATTTAATATGTTGGCTTGTGAAGAAGATATTCCTAAAAAATTTAAAGCAAAATCAATTATTTTGGCATTTTTGAAGAGAAAACTATAATTTAATTAAATAACTGAAGTTAATTAAGTTTTGAGTTTTCCTAAAATAGTGGAGTTTTATTTATCTTATATGCTCTTCATGCTGATCAGAAAAACTACGTACGAAGAGCATATAATATTATATTTTCCTTATTAGTTATTTTATTGCAAATACTTATATAATATCAATTTATGAAAATTGTTATGTGTATTATTCAATACTATTGCTTAGAAATTAAATGAAATCAATGAATTAAATTTCAAGCTAAGCAATGAAGAAACATTTTAAAACAGTTTTTATTAATATATTTAAACAGACATAATTCTGAATCGTTTCGTGCTTAAATATACGGAAAATAAAACGAACACTTATACATAAAAATATTTTTACATTAAAACTCATTCACAAATAAGATTTGTAACTGCCTGTAAAAAATTTTAATGTCTAAAAAATTCAAATCTTTTTGCAGATGATAAAGACTCAGCACCAAAAAATTTGCCCAATATTTTTTGCTGAATAAATTTTGAAAATATTCATAAATATCTGTTTTAAAAGTTTATTAACTTTACAAGAATTTGTATAAAAGTTTGAATATTCGGTTATAACAAAAATTTATTAATAATGACACCTTACTTCAACTATTAATATTCCTTTTCAGTCCTCCAAAATTTTAGTTTTACATCATTCTTCGTGTATAAATTCCCTCAAATAATCAGTTAGGCTTAGTATTATTTTCATTTGAAGCCATTTCATTTAAAATATCCGATAGTAGCTATCTAATGACATGAGATTATAAATGTTTAAAATATGAAATGCTTATTGATAGGGAAAAGGCTTAACTTATTTCACATTACTCTTTACTTGCTATTAGTTTCGAATGATATAATAATTATTAATAAAAAATAAATTTAATCTAAATATATTACTTATGCAAAGTTAAGTTTGTTATAAGTTTTCAACATAAGTATATAATATTAATACTTTTATTACATATTTAATACAAATTTCAATTTAATTTGGCATTCCATTTAATTTTTTCTGTTTTTATTACAACAAATTCTTAATATAAAACAAGTTTCATGATTAGATAAGTTTGAAAAGTCAAAAAATTTAATTTAGATTGTTTGATTAGAAACTAAAGTAATCATTCATTTCAAAAATAGTGTCATAAACTTTTAATTTTTAATAGATAACTCAGCTATTAAATATGAGAATATTTGATACAATATTCTTAAATAACTATTATGCAAATTGTCCTACATGCTATAATTTTTTCATAGCATCCTTACATTCATTATATCTGTGTGAGTAAAGGCTGCACATTTTTATACTTAACTTGAGCAATTAAAAATAATGTTATATAAATGATAACAAATTATATTAATTCTGGTGTTTAATTTGCCAGAAATTTGTATTAATGGAAAGCCATGTTTACAAGGCAATTTTTTAAGATCTATTTATTCCATAAATATAACATACACCTGAGCAGTTAGTTTACAATAAACAAAATTTATCAGAAATTAAATTTACTCTATCATGTCAAAATACTTTTGCATGCAATTGATGAGTCCCTATTCCTTTACCACACATTTTATACTTTGTCACAATTATACGAAAACTATTTAAAATGACTGATCTTTAATATAAATATGGAGCTTTAAATGATCCTCAAATCTTAATAAATTTAAAGAAACAAAATATAACGGAAAACATTTTGAAGGTTTTTATTTGGTCCACTATTTTTCTCTATTATTTTTTAACAAAAAATTTAATTTACGATTTGCGTGATTAAAATTCATTATTCATGAAATGCGTACTTAACTTTAACTATCTTCTTAACAAATTATTAAAACAGAAAGCACATTTTTATAGTTGCATGTATTAATTTAACTACATCATCATTCACTGTTTTTGCATATTTCAACTTATACATTTTGATAAACTTTTTTAACTAATTTAAGTATTTTTCTACATTTCAATTTACTATGGTACTTAGAGTAAACAATGATTTCCTTGAATATGTTTTAAAAAATAATTTATAGACAAAAATAGTATTTTACAGTAACCAGAAATCCATCAAAGAAGCACAGTAGAATAGGGAAAAATTCATTTTACTAAAACCTAGACGAATGATGAATTCCGAGAATTTTATTAACAGAAAAAGGAATTTTTAGATGTTTTATATGGGAATATATTTAGATAATAAATTGTTTTTATATACGTGAGGAAATTAGAGTAAAATTTTGTTTTATTAAAATGTATATGTATTCAAAATCCGATGTAGTTTAATACAAAATACATTCAAAAATTAAATAAATTTTAAAACTACATTCAAGCAACATCATTCATTAAAATATTTAGTCGTTGAGCAATAAGTAATTGAAACTGTATGTTTGATTTTAATGTCTCTGTTTTCTCAAAGTTTCAAGTGATTTCGAATCTTTAAAGGGAAAGTTTATTTTAAATTCATTCAAAAATTCTTTCCACCACCTGTGAAGTCTTTTCTTGATTATGAAAATTGTAAGCACTATATTTTTTTACCCAGTCAAATGTGTTAGCAGGATATATAATAAATACACTGCTGGACAATTGCTAAGGACGGATCACAAATTGCAATATAGCATAACATTAAGTGAGACATAAGGCCTAGTAGGATAAAATATAGTTGTCACACTGTTCAGACATTAGAATAAAGAATATTTATTGTTCTGGAAAGTACGAAAGCTGTGAAACATCTGAAAGAAAAAAATGTTCCTCTGATGCTGCATACGGAAAAATGGAACATTGCATCTAAAAGTCAGCAGGCACCTTGAATAAAGGTATCAGTACGGTATATGTCCACCGTGGAGTGTGATGCAACATTCCACATGTCGTATCATACTTTGCACAACAATTTCCAGCAGCTGTTGAGGCAATTTATTCCATTCCAGTGGGATTGCACGGATGAGGGTGTTCTTGTTTGTCAGAGGATAGTTTCAACCGTAATTTGCCTCCGCAAAGCATACCACGTATTTTCACTGGGGTTTAGCTCTGGAGAACATGATGGCCATATGAGGCGTTGAATACCCTCACTGTCTAGACAATCCTGAACAGCGAGTGTTCGATAATATGTTGCGTTGTCGTCCATAAAAAAATTATCATCGACAGCACCATGGAAAAGACGAACATCAGGAAGTAGAACTTCATTAAAGTATGGTTTGCCCGTCATAGTCTCATTCGCAACCACATGTAGGGGCGTGTGGCCATTGATCATGATGCCGGCCCACACCATGACACTGATGTCGGATATTGGTATATTTCCTATATATTTTCTGGACGATAAGCATTACCACTCTCGCGGCAGATCAGTTGGCGTCTATAATCCGAAGACAGACTGAACCTACTCTCATCAGAGAATAGTACGCATGCCCAGTCCAGTTCAGTCCAACTGCGATGCTCACGACACCATTGCAAACGGGCAGTAAGATGCTATCTGGTTAAATCGACACACACAACAGGTCTGCGGGCGTATAGTCATACTCCCCTCAAACATCTGGCAACAGTTTTTCGGGAGATTTGCTTTCCTGAGGCAGCGAGAAACTGATTTGCCACCTGCTGAGCTGTGGTGCGCCTGTTCCTTTTTGCTGATAGGATGATATATCTGTCGTCTGCAGGCGTCGTACTTCTAACACGACATCCCCCAGGCCGCCTACTACACATTCCAGTAGTTTTAAATGACTACTGGAATGACTACTTTAAATGACTACTGGAGCCGTACGCTGTGAGCGATGTCGAACTCCCTGGCAACATCTGTTATTTTTCGCCCTTCTTCGATCTTTCCAATAACACGCATAAAATCATCTAAGTGATGTCGGGAAGACATGCCAAAAATTTCAAGTTATATTAAATCTTTTTTGTAAAAGTTTGACTTGAAACAACAGCTGTCCACACGCGTCAAAACCGTTAAAGCTCTTATGAACACTATCACGTGATGAACAGACATGGATATACTATTTCCTGCACTTATTCTAATTTTCCACATTTTGCTTCCTTTCATTTTGTGGTTGCTATGGATGATAGTGTTATCCGTCCTTAGCAATTGTCCAGCAGTGTAATATTGAGTTTATAAATCAATAATGAATGAATATTTTCATTCATGTTAGAGTTGTACAAGATAATGGGAATATTATATGTCTTCAGTTTGCGTTAAATTTACTCAAAAAATTTATTTTATTTTTGAATGGACTATGTAAGAAAAACACACGTGATACACTGGTGGAAATAAAATTAAAGACACTCAAAAATTCACTTATTTTTCATATAAAATTAATGATATTTTTTACAACTACCTTTATTTTAATCGCAATTTTAGTTTTCAACTTTTCAGTGTGAAAAATTTGCAAAGAAAAGTTAATTTAGTGAGAATTTAGATCATTTAATAAAAAAATCAGAAATTTAGAGTTGAAATGCAATTAAAGACATTTGTTTTTTGAACAAATTTATTAATTAATAATTTAATAATGAGTGATACCTTCATTGTTTATAATTACTTCATCCATTCTATTTGACATCAATTTCACATG
This sequence comes from Latrodectus hesperus, assembly GCA_037975125.1. Classification (NCBI taxonomy): domain Eukaryota; kingdom Metazoa; phylum Arthropoda; class Arachnida; order Araneae; family Theridiidae; genus Latrodectus; species Latrodectus hesperus. Next base: position 66,018,456 of record CM075856.1, on the reverse strand, counting down.
ATTTTGAAGGTAATTTAATGGCAAATTTGACCACACATTATGTATTTTGTCCTTTAAGTCCATTGCTGACTCAAAGTGCCCGTTTTCGTAAGCTTTATGTGTTATCAATCCCCAGATATTTTCAATAAGGTTCAGATCGGGACTTCTGGCTGACCAGTCCAGAACCTTGATGTTTCGCTCCAGGAAAAAGCTTTTGTTGCTTAAAAGTTGTGAATGCTTCCAGTGTCCTGTTGAAATATCAAGGAATCTTCCCACATATCTTTGGCATAATTCAACAGAACGTTATCTAGGAGTTCAATATAATCAGTGGAAATCATTTTAGGTGTGATCCAACAGATGGGGGTTGTTCCATAGCTCGAAAAATCTCCCCACACCATCAACGTGCCTCCACCAGAATTGCGGCCAACTGAAATCTCCTTCTTGGTTCCTATGCGATGCCAGTAAAACTTGTTTCGACCTGGTCCATCTAAATTAAACTTTTTCTCATCACTGAACACCACATTGTTCCATTCAGAGTCCCAATTTGCATTTTTTTTTTTTGGAAATTCCTAACGAGTTTTCTTGTGCTGAATACTTAAGAGAGGTTTGCAATATTTTTTCGCTTATTTAACTACTCCATATTGACTGATTATTTGTCTGATTCTTCGAGTTGTAACAGATAGGAGTAAATCTCTCCTAATTTTAGTGAAATTTACTTTAGGTCTTATTCTTTCGCAAATTATCTGCCGCTTTTGAATGTCATTGAATTTACTACGAATACTTCGATACCTCTTAACCCCAAACATATCACCTAGATTTGAAAAATTGCACACAATAGTTGGAGATCGATTAATTTTCTTGGCAATTGACCTAGTAGCCTCCTTCCTTTGAAATTCAAATTTTTGCTCGCTCTTATATCGAAAGCCCTAAGTTACGTCCCATTCTATAACTACCTTTGAATAATATGTGTTTGAGTCAATATGTTTTGAAATATTTAGTATCTAACACACCAGAGACAACAAACTGCTCCTTTTAAGCACTTCAGAAACAAAAATGAAGTGGTAGATATCTGAAATTCTAGATTTAAAGTAAGCGTCTTTAATTGCATTTCCACTCGAAATAATGGATTTTTTAAACTAAATGATGTAAATACTCACTAAATTAGTTTTTATTTGCAAGTTTTTGCACAAAATGATAGAAGACGAAAAATGTAATTAAAATAAAGTTAATACACAAAAAACATCACTTGCATTTACATGAAAAATTAGTGAATTTTTGAGTATCTTTAATTGCATTTCCACCAGTGTATGACTACAAAAAATCTTAGAATGATTTTGCAGCTTATATCCAAGCACGATTTTGCAAATAATGTGTGTGGTATTAATTTGTTTAATTAATAGATAATTTAGTTAATAGTTTAATTAATAGGATGAAATTAATTAAAATTTGGAAAAGAAGTCACTAGAAATCTACACATTTCTTTATAGTAACTTCTTTATAATAATTTTTTTATAAAACAATAACACGAAAAATATTTCAGATATTAATTTAAAAAAGAAATTAGTTGATATATCTTCTATTTAAAATCATGGTTATAGTGCATTTGAAGTTAATAAATTCACACACAAATTTTCAAGCAGTTTAAAAACAATGCATTGTTATTTGTATTGTTCTATGATATATTAATTGTATGCTTATATAAATATCCTATTAAGGTACATATCTAAGGAGATTCATTTCAGCAGCCTTTAATGCATTTTTCAAATGAAAACATTTATCCAATAATTTTTTAATATATCTTGTTATAAATTATAATATAAATGCCATATATCAAGCTAATTTTAAATTAATTTTTTGACTTTCTTTAAAATAGTGTACTTAGAAACGTAAGTCTTAATTGCTGGTATAGAACACATTAAAAATCAAATGAATATGTTAGAAAATGATATAGTACAATCCTTGAGCCTATTTTTACAAATAACTGGATAACAGCTACAGCATAGAAGAATTGATCTGTAAGTTCATTCCAGAGCCATTTTGACTCCTGAAAATAGTTTTCCTTAAAATTATTGTTTATTTAAAGTAGATTTTATGTTAAAAATTTGAATATTCCAGAGTTAATACTTCATTGCTACTTTTGATACATTATTTACATAACCTGTAACATTTTAGACTATTATTTTCTGGATTTTAAGGAACTTGGATTGCTTCTTCAATAATTCACTTGCTAATTTGCTGTGGCGTATGTAAAAATTTAAATTTTGCAAATTCCATCAATTTTCATTTCTTTAGTAATTTTTTATAGTTGCATGACATAAAATTTTAAAGAACTTGTAAACATTTTTTTTGATATTTTCACCAATTGTACTATACTAAAAATCTTTAAAGAAATAAGACTATATATAAGTGTTGTGGTGAACTCGGTAATTTTCAAAGAATCCCGAGGAAACCCAGATTCGTTTTTTCAAATAATTGAATGACAGAGATAAATTCAAAACAAAATACAATAAAACTTAATAATTTATTTTAGTAACTTAATTACAAGAGAAATTTACATTTACAATCGAAACATTCTTGATTAAACAATTGAGATTCTAAAATTGTTACTTGTTTTATGACAATTACACATTAATATCATAACTGAATTAGACCAGCTTAATGAGGAACGAGAGATCAGACTCACCCCTTTTAGAAGTTGGAGTGTGGTGTCTCCTAACGTCAATGGCATTACCGGCTCAGGATCTCGCTTGGCTTGCTCATCGCTCATGAGCTTTCCCTCTTTTCTCTCTGTCTTTGGTATATCTCCTCAGACTCTCGTCCACTAATTTATTTGGCGGACATCTGCAACTCCATTCTGGAAATTCGAGGCAGGGTTCCTTCTGGAATGTGGTGCTTCGATCGTTTTGGTTTCTTATTATGCTTAATGAGGACCCAGTCCTCAATTGTGGACTCCTTTTCTATGTCGGGCCTCTCTGGGGCTTCTATGTGTTTTCTCTGTGTTTTGATGCAGTTTTTAAGTCCTCATAATTTTCGGCTTAGCTCCTCCTCTTTACACCATTGGTTTTCCAAAGTTCTGTAGTTCCTCCTATACTTCTATGGGATAGGTCAGAAATCTCTCCCCTTCATTCCCGACTGGTCAGATTTACAAATAATACATATCATAAAACAATATACTTTGCTTGCAATTTCCTCCAGATCACTCATCCCTTTCGAAAGGAAAAATTTATTTTTTATTGCACTTGTTTCATTGTGCCAATTTTTATTACATCCTTTCCTTTATATTATTCCCGCTTAGTTTGAAAGGAAAAAAGGAAACTCTTAAATTTAAAGTGCAATAAAAATACACACACCTATTTTCTCAGGGTTTGGTTATGTCGTATTACACTACGACAATAAACATACAGTTTTCACTGAATGTCATCATAATTAATTAAAATCCATTTTTATTAATTCTAGTAATACTCAAGTTTCTTACGTGCTTTAAAACTGATTCTTATAAATATAAAACATCATTACTCAAATGCTACTTACAATATTGAAAATAAAAACTGAAAAATTTTCATTACTTTATAATAATGAGAAATCAATACTACATTTTTATAGAAATTGGTAATTAACAACGTAATTCTAACTGCTATGTTAGTTAACTTTATTTAAATGATGTCAATAATTATAATTTTTCAGTAGGTATTTTTATTTCAAAATTTAATGTGCAGTGTTAATTACAGGCATTACTGATTCAGAAAAAATCAATGTATGAAACAATATTTTTCTCTTTAATAAAATCAAAAATTGATTTTTGAATAATCCTTATTCAATCTTGACTTTTTAATAAAAAATAAATTTTTATCATTTCATCAGATTCATTTTACTGTTTAAAACTTAGATATAAACTCAGATATTCATTTTTAATTAAGAGCAGATCAGTATAATTTTATTTTAAAATAATGGATGCAATTTTCTGAGCCGGAAGATAATGAAAGTTAACATTTAAAATAATGAGATAAAAAAACAACAGTTTATGATGATTAACAATTTGAAAATGAACAAATTTACACAGGGTGGCGCACAGCAGACGGATGGATATCAAAAGTCAATAAAATACAAAGTATTAAAGAACAACAATGTTTTTAATTTTGTTCATATATACTGATAAGGGAAATCAGAGTTTAGACTGTTATGAATAAAATATCGCCCAAATGTCGGCCCTCACACTCCCCACATTGGTTAAGCCTTTTCCTGAATTTTTCATGGACTCTTTCCAGCTCTCTACAGGAACCTGTTGGATGCTGGCCTGAATGTTGCCTATAAGGGCTTCCAGGGTTCTAGGACGGTTGTTGTAGACGAGGGATTTTAGGTAGCCCCACAAGAAAAAGTCACAGGGTGCCAAATCTGAAGACCGCGTGGGGCGATGCGGAATTCCGAACGGAAAGCGCGCTGCGCATGGACAATCGAACGGCAGTTTGAAAAATATGCTTCCACGCAAAACACACGCTGCACTACTGACCATTCCATCTTGTGAACTGACCTTGATATGGAAACAAATTTCCGATCTCGCTCTTTCGAACCACGACTCCTTCGAGCAGCGCCAACGGTTAGGAAGCGAGCAATAGTCTTTTCAAATCCATCCGTCTGCCGTGCGCCATCCTGTATATTTAATCTGATGACTAGTTTGATGACATAACATTTATTTGTTAAAAATATAATAAACTCTTATTTAAAAAATTGTCTATCATAATCAATATCCTTATTCTAATATAAAAAGCAGATATTTTATATTCTTATTCAATATGTTTTATAATATGCTAAGCAGACAATATTTTCAAAATTGAAATTCAAAAATATTTTAAATAAAACATTTATAAGTGGTTTGGTTAAATTTAATTAAATATAACTGGGTCAAATATTTTTATTCATCATGATAAATCAAGCAATCAGAATACATATTTTTAAAAAGATAAATTTTGTATCATCGCATAGTAATAAAATTGGAGAAATAATTAACAGAAATATATGTAAATAAAGTGATGAAAATGGTGTATTTATTTAGGATGATTGTTGCGCCTTATTAAACTTCAATGTTAATGCAAAAATAGTAAGTCCATTTATAGAACTATTGCAAATTATTAAATTTTGACCAAATCATTAAGGCATTGGTTACCTAAAGTAACAGAACAACATGTTTTTCGAAGCTCCCCATGAAAAATTATAGTTTATATAAAAGATAAAAACGAAATTATGTAAATTTATGCATAAATGTTAGCTCTTGTTTTTTTAGTAAAAAAAGAAGATGCATATATGAAGGAGAATAAAACATTTAAACATCAGGCTTTTTAATTATGCATGTAGCTTTTGTTATTTCCAACTTTGTCAGCAGATTCGTTAATTATAATCAGAAAAGTCTGGTAGTGTCTGAGTGAAGCCGTTTGCTGGATTCGTTAATATGGTGGTTTGTCTGATAGATAGTAATGAGAAAGTCACAGGTTAATGCAGTAAGCCGCCATAATATGTCACGCAGTGTGATCCACTCTCTCTGGAATCAATATTTAACCGAAGCTTCTGCGTTCAGAAGACATGTTCTACACCATCTATAATCTATGATACTTACAAAAGGCCACTTTATAGCTATTTCATGATATAGGAAAAGAGATATTTATGCACCACAATTTAATGCAGACCATTCTGCAGTATCAGGGAGGAGAATATCCACTGATACAGTGCAAAGGTGACTTTCACCATGCAGATCTTTATGTGAAACGACTAGTTGTGTGTGTCTCTCGCAATGAACGAAAGAGGTGTACAATATTATCTTTTCCTGGTGCAGACGTTCCTGAAACAAACACGTTTCCTGGACCAGACCGCGATGCGCAATGTATGTTTTACTGATGAGTCAAAATTCATATGCAACAGTGATTTATGACATGTACTGATTTGGAGGGAACAAAGCATCAGATACAATAGTGTCGAAATCACAGTTACCTCGGTGGTAGAATAATGGTTTGGGCAGGGATCTCACACGGTGGTCACATTGATTTGAGTGTGTTCCTCAGAGGAACTATGACTGGTGTGAAATATTAGTTTGAGAGACTATCAGTATGTCACTCCATATTTTGATGAAAATGGTAATGGCGAATAGAATGACCAGCTTGATCTCCAGATCTGAATTCCATAGAGCATCTGGAGGAATATCTTACTAGAAAGGTTTTTTATTTTTTCTTTTGTAATAACAAAGAAAGCTGCTTTAAAAGAAATATGTTGTAAATAAATTAGATTGTTTTTGTTTCAAAGCTATAAGTTCATAATTTATTACTGAAAAGTATGTGAATATTAAAAATATATGATTTAAAATGTAATTTCAGTTTTCAATTTCAGCCTTGTAATTTCAGTTTTTGATTTAGAGGTCATATTAGACTTGTACTCTTCAATATGTATTTAACATAATTAACTTTCCGGAATTCGTTATTAAATATGATAAAATTTATATTTTCTAACTAAATTATACGTAATTAAGACTATACTTACTTTGTATACATAAATATTAACATAATAAAAAACAATTAATTTTTCACAAAATGAATTATTAATGTTAAAAAAATCTAAATAATATATTTAAGCAGTACATTAGATGCAATTCCATGATTGATTTTTGAATGTACACAAAATAGTACTTAATTATTATAAAGTGAAAATATTATTTAATTATTACATTAAGACTTTTGATCCTTATATAATTTCTTGATTATATTCTAATTTTATAGGGACCAATTCTCATAGTTAGGTAATTCCAAGCCACATTAACATTTATGGGTGATGTAAGACCCAAACCCTTGCACTACTCGATCAAAGATCAATATTTCAATGAAAATCACACTTCGATGCATCTTAAATATATCATAAGCATTAATACATACTACATGTGTAATTCATCTTTTGGTAAAATTAATTTCCTATGTATTTAGAAAAGCAGATAATTTTAAATTATTTTGAACTTTGAAACACCCATTCCATTTTGGATGAATACTCACGAATATAAAATAAAAAATTTATATCAGATACTTTTATATCCTATGATAAAATATTTAGACACACTTAACTTTTTTTAATTTTAGAAAGCTATAGTTTACAAGAAAATTAAATACGACAAGAAGAAAATTGTGCAAGAACTTTTTCTGTTAAAGTTTATTGAAAATTATGATTTAAAAAATGAAATTTTAGGTTACTGTTGTTTTCAATACACCAAAGAAACCAAGGTATAAGTAAAGAGAATGAGGTTGCATCAGATCACGTAAATGGAAACTTCCCTGACCGCACATTTTTAGTGAAATGCAATCATGACACGTTTACCATCAAAGATGTACGTGACCTTATCAGAAATTGCTCTTCCCTAGCTTGCACCATAAATATCTGAATCAGCATGCAGTTATATTTTGCAGTATTGTTTCATGCTTCTTTGGAATATTACTGTGTATACAAAGGAACTTTTATGCAATACACACTTTCTTTACATTCTAATCAATTGTTGAAAATTTTCGTATATTCATAACTAAAATGTATTTTAAAAATAACCACTTATATGTTTCTTTTAACTGAAAATGTTTTACAAAATTAAGATTTCTTATAAATTATGGCATAAGAATTTAATTTATATATTTAAAAGACATCAATGAAAACTGTTTTGCAAACAGTAAGAATGTAATTATTATTCAACCAACTATTTTCACATTAAACTAAGCGTATTCAAAGCAAAAATGTTTTTAATTTTATAAAATTATTATATTAAAAAACAGGTTTTATATTCCCAATATTAATTATTTTGAGTATAAACTAAAATAACAAAATATTCATAGTTTCAGAATTATTAAATTAAGTGTTTTTTTATATCATGTAAAAAATTATTTAATTAACTTAAATGTTAACTGACACACGTTGTATTTTGAATCTTATGGATTTCTAAACTTTTTATCAGAGAGAAAATTTATTAAAAAGTCATTTAGGTTACTTTAAAAAAGTAAAGAGAACATGATAATACTGTTATATACCAACAAGGTAAATTTTATAAAAGAAATTTTATTTTGCACAAATGCATTCTATGAAACAACGCCTCTTCGTCAGTTATAATATAATATTATATATATATATATATATATATATATATATATATATATATATATATATACACTACTGGCCATAAAAATTGCTACACCAGGAAAGCGGCACACCACTCACGTGAAATTTGCATAGAAACTTGGTAGAACTTGCTGTGATATGCAAATGATTAGATTTTCAGCGCATTCATACAAAGCAGGCGACAGTAGCGACATCTACAATGTGTAAAAAACCAGAGATTTGACAGCAGTTTTCTCATACACAATTTCCGTTTCAACGTTGTTTTCGGCAAATAAAGTTGTTGTATTGCGTCGTGTAAGAAGAAGAAATGCCTATCAGCACGTGTCTGACTTTAACCGATGATGGATTATAGCCTACCGGGATTGCGGTTTATCGTACCGTAATATTGCTGCTCGCGTCGGTCAAGACCCCATGACTGTTAGCAGAATATGGAATCCATGGGTTCAGGACAATCATACGGAACGTCATGCAGGATCTCAGTGACCCTCCATCACTAACAGCAGAGAAGACAGACATCTTATCCGCATGGTCACAAGGGATCGTACAGCCACGACACGAACCATGAGTCGAGAAATGGAGTCATTTGCAAGGCAACAAGTTTCTGCTCGAACAGTTCGACGACGTTTGCAGCAGCATGGATTGTCTGCACGACAACCATGGCTTCCGCTACCATTGACACTGCGTCACAGACAGGAGCGCCTTTAATGGTGTGATCAGCGACGAGCCTGGATGCAGGAATGGCATCACGTCATCTTTACAGATGAATCTCGGTTCTGTATACAGGACCATGATGACCACATCCGTGTTTGGAGGTATCTTGGAGAATGCGCATTGCCAGCTTGCATTGGACATCGCCATACTGGCCCATCTGCTGGAATGATGGTATGGGGTGCCATTGGATACACGTCTCGATCACCTCTTGTTCGCATTACCGGCACTTTGAACAGCAACCGTTACATTTCCGATGTGTTAAGGCCCGTGGCTCTGCCCTATCTTCGAGGCCTCCCTAATGCTTTGGTTCAACAGGATAATGCACGACCGCATGTTGCCCGTATTGTTCTGAACTTCCTTGATACAGAACAGGTTCGACTGTTACCTTGGCCAGCATGTTCTCTTGATCTGTCACTAATTGAGAACGTGTTTTCAATGGTTGCCGAGCGATTGGCACGTCATCACGCACCATCCACTACTGCCGATGAACTGTGGCATAGTGTTGAAGCTACATGGACTGAGATCCCCGTACATGCCATACAATCTCTGTTTGACTCCTATGCCTAGGCGGATAAATGCTGTTAATGCAGCCAGAGTATGCATGCTGTTAATGCATGTTCTGGGTATTGATTTCTTAAGATCTATACATCATAATTTCCTGTAACTCTAATCACTTGTTCTTTCCACTATAATGTATGTGTCCAATAAATATCGTTCTGTTATTTGCATTCCTTCTTGGTGTAGCAATTTTAATGGCCAGTAGTTTAAATAACCAAGTTTTGGGTTTACCTTCATTCTTCTTCATAATCTTTTCGATATAGAAAAATTAAAACATATATAATACCTAAAATATGTATAAATAATTCAAATAACAGGTTATATTTTTATGATAATAATTATCTGCTTAATTGAAAACAATTATTAAATTATTTTCCATAGGCATATATAAATTTCAAATTACTTAACTAATCATTTACATCTGCAGGTTTATTAAATCCCCGATTAACATTCACAGATAAAAGAAATGCTTAGTCTTAGTTAAAGATATTATTTTATAGCAGACAGCTGTAAAATTAATTGTTGCTAAAGAGCGCTAAATGGTATTCAAAAAGAGCTCCACCATTATAATATAACTATTTTTTATCCATTATAACAACTATTAAAATACGTTCATCATCACAATGAAAAAAATAGATGTGACTTAACATCTACAATTGATCCTTTTACAAATGAATGGATTATTGTTAGTGGTTTAATTAATAGAATTTTCAGTTTGACAAACAATGAATATATATATAAGATAATTTTTGTTCAAATTACAATAAGCGATAAAACTACGTCGTAATAGTACATTTTTTACTCTAACAACTTATTTCTAACTAAGTTAGAAAAAACATGTTAATAAAGAAAAACAATAAACATTATTGCAATTATTATTCCATATAAATATTAGTGCGATTTAAATTAATGCTCATTATACATGATAACAAAATTATTTTGTACTGCATTTATACAAAAATGGTATTAAAGCCGAACTCCTCAAAACCAATGAAAGGAGTCTAAACAAAGAAATTCATGATTTGATCTGTTGCATTTGGACACAGGTAAAAATGCCCACTGAGTGAGAAGAAGCTTCTGTCTGTCCTATTCACAAAAAAGGTGACAAATTGGAATGCAACAACTATAGTGGAATATCCTTGCTTAACACGGCTTACAAAATATTCTCCCTTATTCTATTCAATCGGCTAACATACTACACTTCCAATATTATTGGAAATTACCAGTGCGGATTTCAGAGGGAAAGAACTACGACCGACCAACTACACACTATAAGACAGATCCTGGAAAAAACCAAGGAATATAATATTGATACGTACCATCTTTTTATCGATTTTGAAGCTGCCTATGATAGTGTTTTTCGCGACAAATTATTAAAAGCAATGCTAGAATTTGACATTCCAATGAAGCTGGTTAGCTTTACCAGGATGACTCTAAAAAGAGTCTCCTATAGAGTAAAAATCTTGTCAAGTCTTTCGGAGCCTTTCTTTACTGAAAAAGGCCTTTGACAGGGAGATTCCCTGTCCTGTCTATTGTTTAACATTGCTTTGGAGAAGGCTATCAGAGACTCTGGTATAAAGACCAGTGGTACTATCCTACATAAAACAATTCAACTTCTTGCCTTTGCCGATGACATTGATATCATAGGAAGATCAAAGAGATCTATCATTGTGGCTTTTGTAGCGCTTGAGAATGCGGCAAAGGAAATGGGATCTTATTATTAATGCACACAAATCAAAATTTCTGATTGCAACAAATAAAACTTTTGACCCAACACCTTTGAGGATAGGTGATTATACATTTGATTCGGTAAAACAGTTTAGTTACTTAGGAACTTTGATCTCATGTAACAATGTTTTAAAAATCGAAATTAATAATAGAAGCTTTCTTGCTAATAGATGTTTTTATGGCCTCAGAAGCCAATTCAAATCTGGGTTAATTTCTATAAATACAAAATTGAACCTATATAAAACCCTTATCAGGTCAATTGTTCTGTATGGTAGTGAATCATACAGAACAATTGACCCTTATCAGGCCAATTGTTTTGTATGGTAGTGAATGCTGGACCCTCATTAAGACAGAGGAGGAAAAGCTATTGATCTTTGAAAGAAATATTTTGAGGAAGATTTTTGGACCCATCCAAGTGAATAATGAGTGGATGATTTTATTTAATCATGAAATCAATAGAAAATATAGCAAATACGGTGGGACCGATATTGTAAGAACTATAAAGGCATCACGAATAAGGTGGTTGGGCCACCTGTACAGATGCAACGATGCTTTTCCCTCCAAAAAAGTGACATTCTCAAAAATCGAGGGGATTCGTCGTAGAGGACGTCCACCCACGCGGTGGCTGGACGATGTTGAAAAAGACCTCAAAATAATGGGCGTCAACCGATGGAGGGCTGTTGCGGCTAATAGGGTCAGCTGGAAGAAGATCAGCGAGTCAGCCTTGGCCTGCAATAGGCTGTTGAGCTTGTGAAGAAGAAGATTTATGCAAAAATGCATTCTTCTTTTTATAATTGCTGTCATAATTCAAGTATCTATAGTAGTTTATAACTCAGGGTTATTTATAACAATTTAAATTATTCAAACAGAAAACAATTTATAACCAACACACACTAATTATAAAGCATAAATTTTTACAACTTAAAATGTAGCACCCTTTTAACAATGTTGAACAAATTGTATCATTTTCTTATTCATAAAGAATGAAAATGTCAAAATTGGCAAAAGTATTTGACATAATTGGAAACATTCAATATCACATTTGAAAAAAATTATTACAGAAGGTATATAATATCTTATTTTGCGTATAATAATTTTTTTAGAAAATTTTCACTTTAATATCTTTTTATCTAAATCATATTACAAACAAATATTTTTTTTATTTATTCCATAGTTTTCTTTCCTTGAATATTCGTACGTCTGGTTTTCAACGTGAAATTATTTAATTGATGAAAGTATCTTAATCTAGTAGAACCTACTACTTCAGAATTTTTCTGCATTTGTTCATTTGATTTATTAGTCTCAAAATTTACATCAGAGTATTTCATAAACTTTTATCAAGACCGGAATAGGGAAAAATAAATTTACTCACATAACTTCTTCATACAATAATAAATCTGCAGGTTTCAATCTTAAATCATATCTAATTTTACTCTTTTCATGCCAGTTGTGTGTGGCATGGGTGTGATGCAATGATTTTTTAAAAATGAATATATTTTCAGATAACTTTTTCCTACAACCAACAAGAACGCTTTCGCAAGGACAATATTCCTCAACATTCCTTTCATTGAATTACCAATTTGATCAAAACAGCGGAAGGTGTAAAGGTTATAGCAAGCATATAATTTACTCTTAATGTTTCTAAAAATTATTCTGTTTATTGAAAATGTTTCTCTTCAAAGTATTTGCAAATTTTATTTTTATATGTTTATTTTTCATGAATACAAATGCGGAATTTCATTTTCCATATTCTATGAAATATACTACAATTTATGAAACTACTTCTTATTTAATTTCATAAGTATAAATTTTCATTTTTCACCATAAGAAACTGCTTAATAAAAATGATCAATAGTGACATGTAACTAAGAAAATATATCACGAGGTGTAAAATCATTTATAATTCTCCGTGGTAATAATAAAATAAATCTTACAACATAAAAGGGAATCTAAATGCAGAATTTTATCTAATTTCACAATAATATTCAAATTGCATTCTTAATTTTTATATAAATCAGTTGTTCATTAATATCATTGTCATTCCTGATTAAAATGAATTCATTAAAAAATACAAATGTAAATAGACCTTTGTAGACCACTGAGGTCATCTCTAATGAAATAACATCATTGAATTATTTTTGACTTTTGAAAATTATCATTTGAATAAATTTATTATGATATATTCAATAAATTCATGTCCCACATATTAATTTGAAGACGTAAATACAAAGTTAAATATAATATTTATTATTGAAATTATTTTTAGAATACTATAACAGCTAATTTAAAATTTCAAAATTGCTTCAAGTATTGAATACGTATTGCAAATTGATCACATAATCACATCATAACAGATAATATACATACGGTTAAATAAAATTTGCATAAATATATATATGCATACTTATTTGTATAAGTATATGCATATAATTTAAAAGCTTTTCATCGTGTATTTACTTCTAATCCATATAATCTATAGTTTGAACGTTCATACAAGGAATAATCATTTTTAAGAACTTAAAATAAAAGTACATATTTAAACAGTAGTTTTAGATTTTCATCCAACAAACAGTATTGAGAAAGGTGTTTTTATACAAATATGCTTCAAGATTTTTTTCCTTTTATTATTTTATTTGTAAATATCAAAAAAAGAAGTATACACATCTTTGCTATAAAATTTTCATTTCCGTATCACATCGCCTTTTGTGACAGATGCTTCCTTAATATATATGTATAAAATATATCATAAAATTTTTATTCCACTTCAAAGTGCTATGTGTTTATATATATATATATATATATATATATATATATATATATATATATATATATATATATATATATATATATATATATATATATATATATATATATATATATATATATATATATATATATATATATATATATATATATATATATATATATATATATATATATATATATATATATATATATATATATATATATATATATATATATATATATATATATATATAAATAGATAGATAGATATTAAATGTATATATAATATAAATATATACATACAAATGTAGATGTTTTCTTATAAGTAGACGATAATGACTGAACATGTTAAAAAGAGCAATAGTTTCCAAGATTTGCTAATCTTATAATAAATTTCTACAAATGACATTTTATTATTTTTTTTGTTTAATGAATTCTTCACGTGATAGCAATATAAACATTATAAAAATCATGTTAACTACGAAACATCGTTATTTTATAACATTTAACTTAAAATAAGAAATAAATTTGTTAAAATATACATGTCTTAAAATTCTATATAGTTAAAAATGTATATTAATGAAAAATATATTATTACATTTAAATGAGTTACCCGCAGGCAGTGGTTGGGAGGGTGACCTCTGTGTACTCTCACTGGGTTGCTGGAACTCCGTGGGTTGGGAACGTGTCCACTGTAATATGTGACGTCTAAAGTCCTTCTGCTGGTTTGGCGTGGATGTGGAGAGGAGGGTGCTAGCTTAGGTGTGGCCTCGTCACCTGACCGTGGTTCAAAACTACGAAGCACCTTAAAAAGAGCAAAGTCGTACTTTCACTTTCGTGGTACTCTGATCCAAACGAAAGAAGCTTTCTATTGACTTAATTCGCACTGCCAAAGGCATAGATAGCTTGGCTTGTCCAAGTGTCAAAAGCAACAACAACAAGATATGAGTTACAGGGACGTATTCATGTTACCAATCACAGCTTTCCATAATTAATTAAGATTTTGTAACTAGAACTGTAGAGTTAACTAAATTGTAGAGTTAATATATTAATTATGAAATTAATATATTAACTCTACAATTTATTGAATTACTTATATTTTCCTCAATCTATCTCTGAAAAGTTTTTTGAAAAAATTCAAATTCTGAAAAGAAATTTGAATATAAGAAATATGAGAAAAGTATATTAACAATAAAACTTTTTATTTCCAGTGCTTAACGATAGAGAATTTATTCCTTTCACACAGTAAAGGATAGGATTATTTATGAAATATTTAATAGGATACTAAGTCATGTGCTATATTGCCCTGAAATTAAAGGGGTCTTCATAATTTAGAAAAATATATCAAGTAGAAGACTCTAGTCTTAACCAACCAAACCCAAAGGTATAATTTGACATGGCATTTTTACAATTACGACCGATTTTATAGGCACAGGAAGATAGTAGATTTCGTAAAATTTCTCAAATTTATAAATGAATATTTTTACAAATAATTTAATTAAAAGATTTAGAAATATTTTTTGTTTGATGCAAAATTTTATCACTAAGCTTAATCCAGAAAACCAAACAATTTAATTGTGTAATTTTATCTAAAAAATCAATGTAAAATTGAACATTTATTTTAACTTTCTATGGTATTATAAATAGAATAGTAATTATGCCATGTTTTTGCAGGGATGATTAATTTAAGAGAATTATGTTTAGAAAAAATCAAAATAAATCAGTTTTACTTTAAGAACGGTCGGCTGTCAAGTATAAACTGTAAAAATCCTAAAAGACATTTTACAATAAGGAATATAACTTTTTTGTTGAAAAAAATCAGTAAACTCAGAACAGTGATATTCTTGTCCTCAAGCAAACTTAACATGGAACAATTAAAAGTCTTCAGTAACTTATTTAGTTTCATTGCCGTAAAAAAGAGTTATGTATAGGGATCTTGTAAAATGTCAAAGGAAAAAATGTAAACATACATGGCAAGTAAAAGAAAACCAAAAAGTTTCTAGTAACGTGTTTTAATTACGGCTTAATTAAATTGTTTATTGCCTAGATTAGAAAGTTGGCTTTTTTGCAGCCAGAGAACCAAATATACTAATGTTAATGTGTGTATAGAATTGAATCGCAGTATTTACATGTGCAAATTAAAATACTTCCTTTATATAGATTATGATTGCTAGCAATTGCAATTAAAAGTTAGGAAACTAAACTGTATTGTAATGATTTTAAATTAAGTTATAAGTATATTTTACTGTGTGCTATATTTTGTGAAGAGAATTCAGTGTAAGGTTGTTTCATGGAAATGGTTGAAAGAGTACATTATTCCTCCAAGCGCTAATAAATTTTATACAAACGCTAATAATTATAATTATTAGTGCTTGCATAAA
The DNA here is from genome assembly GCA_037975125.1 of Latrodectus hesperus. Classification (NCBI taxonomy): domain Eukaryota; kingdom Metazoa; phylum Arthropoda; class Arachnida; order Araneae; family Theridiidae; genus Latrodectus; species Latrodectus hesperus. The sequence goes on along the minus strand of CM075856.1, from coordinate 66,002,227 downwards.
ATATTTTAAAGAAAACCTTTCAGCAATTCTATGAATATTTATCAATTTCTGTAAAATTAGTATAGGATATATAAATTTTTAGATTTTACACCTCGCAGTGCAGCTTATTATTTCAAAAGTATATAATTAAAAGTCAAATGTTTAGAAATGTAAATTCTTGAAAATTAGATTTGCATTTGAATTATGATTAACATATTTTATAATTAGGATACATCTAATTATGAAGGTTATCTCTACTATGATTTGCAAATCATTTAAGTAATTTATACTCGTACATTACAAAAAGAAATTTCATATGAGACATTTCCGAAAATTTACTAATTATTTAAATTCTACCTTTGAGATACGCTAATTAACAAAGAATGAACTTATGAATTATATACTTTTATTCTTAAAAGAAAAACTTCCTATAGTATAATGTGCAGTATTATTTTGAAATCTAATAAAAGGTATGTTAAAATTGTGCTACAGAATTCTTGTTTTAATCAGTTGTAGTTATTGTAATAAGCAACATCATAGAATTTAATGAATATGAATGAGCATTAGATTATTTTAATGAATATTTAAGAAAATGACCTCGTAATTCAAGAAAATATTTCTTAAATTTATTATCTATTATCATTAGATATAAATGAATTTTCATTCAAAACAATTTTTCCATAAACTGAAATAAGTTAATTTTTAACTTGTTATAATTATCGTAAACTATTTTGAGATAATTTTGCAATTGCTGTTGCAAAATTCCAAAATTAATAATTTTTATTTTAATTAAATATTAGTTATAATGATATAGTAGCTTATGTGCTGACTATTTATTAAAAAATACATTATATGTATTTATATATATATATATATATATATATATATATATATATATATATATATATATATATATATATATATATATATATATATATATATATATATATATATATATATATATATATATATATATATATATATATATATATATATGATAAAGCAAACTTTTGAACAACTAAAATAATATATAAAAGGAAATAATTTATTTAGAAAAATCAGATAATATTTCAAAATAAATATTTATAAATCAAAATATTTAGTATGTGTAGATGAAATTACAATTTAGTTTCTATATATATTAATTTGAATATATAGTTTTGACTTTGCGGAAAAAAACAGTTGTTTTTTTGTTTTCATTTTATTTGATTATTCTAATTAAGCTAAAACGTACTGGGATTTCCAGCACGTATGTCACGTACTGGAAATGTCAATTCTGTGTGTGTGTGTGTAAAACATTAGGACATATGTGATCATGTGAAATGTAATAATTGACTTTTTTCATGAAAATAAAAGTCATAAGTAAATATATTGAAATTAGCTATTTTATCAAAATCTGTATATTTTAGAATATTTTTCACGATCCATCCATAAATATCATGAATAGAATAAATCTGCTTAATTGGAAGAAAAAAATGGCTTATTCTGTAGGAATTTTTACGCATCAAATATTAATGGTTTTTTGTTTTGCTTTCACTTAAAAAGAATTTCTTGATTGCTTATCTCATATGCCTTTTCAGTTCTATTTTCGACAATTTTTTTGAAAGAAATAAAAAGAAAAATATAATGTATCTCTGAAATATTTTGATATGACATCATAATTTTCAGTAAAAATAGAGATTTATATTGATAGTTTTCTATAATATCACTTATATTAATGATTCTTATATCATAATTATGATAAGGTTCCGATATTGTATCATTAATAATGGTGACTTCAATTAAACAGCAATAAAATTTTCATACGAATGAATGTTAATTAATAATTTTTAATGAATAATAGGTTGATATGAAAAATGCATTTACAAGATATGCAGTTAAAATTAACACAAAATATAGTTTAACTAATAATTTACTAACATTTTATTCAATATATGTGAGTGGCTCATGTAAAGGTAATTTAGTACCAAGCAGAAGTTAAATATTTAAGCTATAAAATTATTTTAAGCATAAAATTCTTGAATGTCATGTTAAATAAGCTATATAAAATAAAATATTTTTGACAACTATATATAATTTATATACTTGTTAAAAGTACATAAAAATTGAAAAAAATTATAAAAACTTGAAATTTTCTAAACCTAATCTTTTGATTTAGCATATTGTACAGACTACAGACTAAAAGGACGACAAAGTACTGCAATATGTACTGTATAAAATGTCTTCCAGGAAACACTAGAGGACCACAAAAGAGTAAAATCAGAAAACTTCAAAATAGCCAACACAGCAGATGTGGATGCAGAAGGCTGAAGCATAATGTGCACTTCTTGATGTTTAATAATGTTATTTAATCGAACCCTTCAAAATAAAGTGTTCTCCAACTTGATCGAGATCCTCTGTGTGGATAACGAAAAAATTTAAACTTTAATTTTATTGGATTCATCAACCGTGAACAAAAGTCCGTTAATTGATTAAACCTGTAATAAATAAAAACTCTATTTGGAGTAAAGCTATTTCCAATCGTCTTGGCTGGAATTGATAAATATTTATGAGGTCATTCTGTGATACATTTCTACATGAATTCATTAATTATTGGAATGTATTCCTAAATTGTTCTTCCATATTTGATATATTTTGAAGAGTCGGAATCTGGTGGTTTGTACTATTTTAGACATATTTGATTAGTGAAAAGTCTGGTAACCATGATAATCATGAAAACGTTTTAACTGAATCACTTTTTTATCCCCTGTATACTGCTTAAATTTCATCTTAGTATAACTTAGCATGAAGAGTAATGCCACATGCCACAGGGGTTAAAATCAACATATGTTGCAATGTTGACGTTGCACGTGGGATGACTTGATAAGACTTACAGCTGTAAGACTATAATTTTACAATATTGCTTGGAAAGTAATATCTCTGTACCTTTGTAAAACTGAAGTTGATTGAAAACGCTGGCGTTTGGATCTTTTTACATTACTGTCATTGGTATTTTATTTAAAAAGAAAGCAAGAATCAAATCTGAATGCCATATTTTGTCAATATTTTATATTTGTATTTTAAGATACAACTTCAAATTATTCCTCCAGTATTGAATTTTGAATCCAATTTTTTAAATATTGATTAAAGCTTAATCAACATCAGCTAAGTTCCATACTATAGTAAAATAATAAAGAGACCAAATATTTAAGAACTAGTCACGAGTAAAATTGTGTTTATCAATTAACTAAGAGAGAGCTGTTTGAAAACTAATCCAAGTATAGTCATCCAAGTTTGCCATTAGCACCACATTTTTGAAAACCATTAATTTGAATTTGGTTTTTTTAGCAACGATAGGTGAAAACAGCATTTTAAGATACAAGTAATGCTGCATTGTATGACTTATAAATTTCACAGAATCCAATTATGAGAGACCGTTTGAAGTAGCCCAAATGATTGTAAAATTCTTTATAAACGCGTAATAACTTAATTTTTTGTCTCTTGTACTATAAAAATAGAAATCTTGTATAACAGTTTATTATACAGTTGAAATGACAGCTGTTAAAAGAAGTAACGTAGTTGTTATCGAAAGATTTATTCATTTACATACTTCATATTGAAAACATCGCTTTTGAAATTACGAGATGATCAAATTTATAGAGATCAGTGCTTTATTACCCTTATAGAATATTTGACATATAATATCATGGGAACTTATTTTAATAAAGCTTGCTTTAATCATGCATCAAAACAATTGATCAGAATGAAAAATATTTTAATTTGCATTTATAAAAATCTATAGATTTTAAAAAATAGATTTTCAGTTATCTACAATTTGAAGCATTTCAATTCCTTTTAAAAATGTTTGATTTAGTTAAAAAAAAACTTCCTAGCCATGAATTCCAAGCTAAAAAGTTGGAATTAGAAGTGATAATAAAAAAGAAGACATCATTATTTAAACTGGAAAACGGCATAAGAATGTTTTCTACAATGTTCAGTTAAAATGAAAAAAATCAATACAGTACTTCTCGAATGGATAGATGAACACGTGTTGCAAAAACTTGAAGCATATTTTAATCTTCATGAAGGAAGGAAGAATGTTTATTAATAACATGAAATGTAAGTAATAATTAGGGAAGCCGATAAACAATTTATTCTTAATAGATATTTGATATCAATATTTTAGATCAAAACCTTTTTAATCTAAATGATTAACATCAAATTTGAAGCATTCATTAAAAATCTAAAACAAAATTTAATAAACTTTAAGGGAACTCATTTAAACAAAATCTTATAAAATATGATGAATATTTTAGACACTAAATTATTTTCTCTAAGAATGCTTTATTTCATTTATCATCAGTTCATGTAACTGTTCCACATAATTATTTGAGAAATGTAATTTGATTAATATTATATAGAATTAAAGATTTAATTTCAGGATAATACTTAATACTATAATGTGTTATAAAGTATGTTTTGCTTTTCTTTGATATAATTTTTGATTTAGTTACTCCATTATTTTATATATCAGTTGAACATTGATGTATTAAAAAAGCTGAGGTAATAAAATATGATTTTTAACTATACACATTGGTTTTGCAAAATAGTATGATTAAAATTTTAATACACACATTACATGAAATACATTATTTATCTAATAAAGTGCGCTTAATCTTCAAATCTGCTATTAAAACCCTCTTATTTTGTTTTTATTATTTTAGCTCTGATATATATAAGATATATCTAGATTTTTACTCAAAAAATAATATTTTTATTGCAATAAAATAATTTATTTATATTACAAATACCTACTAAGCATTTTACAGAATTTTCCTTCATCTTAACGTTTTTACAAATTATTGGATGGAAATATTTATTTTATCTGTAGGTTAAACAAGAACCAGAATTAAAATTAAAGCAACATAAAAAAATATTATTGATAATGAATTATGAATGCTATTTATTATAATATATTTTATTGCTAACACAATGATTAAGAGTATAAACAATGTTTTTAATGCAGTTTCGTCTTCAAAATAATCTAATTACTTCAAATACGCAAAAAATGTACAAAAATATCCAACACAAAATCGCATTTTACTACAAATTTTCATTCAAACAATTAAGATATTTTTAACAAAAATATACTACTTTTATCAAAATTTCAAAAAAAAGGAAAATTTTGACTATATTTGAAATATTATCACATTATCATAAAATATTTAGAAATTAATAATTTTAAGTACACAAAGGACACATTCTTCATCATTCTTAATGAATGTCTTCTTTTATTAATATTCTTGTAAAACATTTTACCGAACAAAAAAGTATGGAAATATTTTTATTCATATTCTGTGTATTTGTTTAGTGTATTCACATACATATATTTATTATTTACTTTTTATAAATTTTATCATTAAGTCTGCAATGTAATTTTTCATTCTAAAATTTATTATATATAATTATATATATATATATATATATATATATATATATATATATATATATATATATATATATATATATATATATATATATATATATATATATATATTTATATATATATAGATATATTTGTGTTTGTATTACGTATGAAAGGAATTTACAATTAATTTATGTGTCATTGTAAGAAACATCAGAATACCTATAAAACAAAGTCTCATTTCTCTATTTTATAAAATTTCTATTGTAATACATGTAAAAATGTTAATCTAATTTAAATAAAATTACCTATTCCTCATATTAAATAAATATTTGAATATGTCTTAACCTTGTATTTCAGCAAAACTTTTCTCATATATTTTTAGATATTATATTGTGCAAACCTTTTAAATAAAACATATACGTAAATATTTTGTTACGATTGAGTGTAATGTAAATTAATCGTAATTATCATAATCATAATAAGTAAAACAATAACAAAATAATATCAATAAGATGCTCAATACCAATGAAAGTATACTTTGATTAAGAAAAGTATTATGATACTCAAATTCAATTCAAACATTCAAAATTCAAACATACAAAAATTTCAAAATTATTGTATGTTTTTTATTGTTTATAATAAATGCTTATCTCTAATTTCAAAAAGGCTTTTGAAGCACAATAAAAAATTAAATACAGTAAGCAAACCTAAATAATGTTTACAGTAAAGATCATCAAAATTGCCTAACCATGCAATAAAATAAAGTAATATTTACTTCATGTAAATTTGGTTTAAGTTAAAATAATTTGGTTTAAAGTTAAAATTATTACATTTTCAAGCAGTCTGGATTATTACAAGGATAAAAATCAGTTAAGTTATGAATTTGAACTGAACTTATATAATATAAACTAGGAATTAATTCCATGCATCACCCAGAAATCTATGACTAGATCTCTCAGAACCATTACCGAATATCTTTTCTAAATTAGTGAGATATTTGGATACCGTGTAGGTCACGAAAACAATCAAATACCCTCTGTGTCTATAAATGTGAAAAAAGAAGTGCAATACGTACGCTTGCATTAACTTGTTAAAAAGGGATTTTAAAGTCCTGGAATTTAAGGCATAACAGTTTGACACCATGTAGTAGATATCCTAAAGGACAAAAGCCATTGTGTGCTATTTAAGATCCATAGCTTAAATTTTCTGGAGCGTTTTCCGTGGATAATGCTCTATATACATATGCCCAAGAGAGCAAATCTGGAAACTCCTAAGCACTCCCCCTCTAACACACGTAGATGCTTAAAGCAGAATCATACCATTTGTTCAATAGTGGCTGAGATTAATTTGGAGATTTTATGCTCTGTAAAGTGATATACTATCGCTATGCCATTGCGAAATTTGGGGCACAATCATTGGGCCTGAGATGTGAGAAACAATTGATCACCTTTAATTTACAGTCAGTACGAACTAGAAGTGTCGGTAATCAAAAAATGTAAGTTAAAGTTACATGCATATAAATTATGTATGTAATTTTAATGTAAGCCAATTTTTAAATATTGCAAAATATATTAGAAATATAAAATTTCAATAAAACAGAATTTTGAATCTATATTTTTATTTCAAAGTTGTAAACTAATTTTATTTGTCTATTCAATGAAAGAAAAGATTGAATTTCCCTTATTCACAGAAAATAAAATAAATTTAAATCTAAAAATCGTATATATGAAAATAGATCATACCATTTGTTCAATAGTGGAATTACTGCAAATAAAAATTGTCAAGATAAAATATTTAAATATTTTATCTTGACAATTTTTATTTGCAGTAATTAAATAAAATTAGTTGCAAATTTCATTGATTCACATTGATAACTGTTTTGCATTTATTGAGGTTAAAATATTTGACAGTTTTATTAAAATGAAATTTAAGGCAATTTTAAAACTTTACAATTTCTAAACATTTTCTGGAAAGTCTTTCCATATATTCCTCTCTAAGGTAAAATTGCTTAGCAATTTATATGCAAATGTAAAGATTATTTAAGTGAAAAGTCTGAGTTTCAAATTTTTCATTTGAAAAGTTTTCCAGAACAACCATAAATTTCTATCTACATATATAGAAGCAGTTGTAGGCTATAGTTGTCTTTCTCTACACTTTTATTGCTTTAGATATTAAATTCTTTCGTTTTACACACACTTTTATGAAAAGTCTTATGTTAAAAAATGACTGAAGATAGGTGATTTTGTTTTTATTTTTTGGGAAAAGAAAATGTTAAAGCCAAAATTCAGCATTCCTTTACGAAGCATCCTTATTTTATTTTTAAGAAGTTTTATGTTATTGTTTGTCATTTAAATCTTTCAATTTATTTTTATAGACAAAAATTTAATTTCAAAAAATAGGTTATTCAAATAACTCTATCGTTTTGACACTAAATTCGAAATTGTTTTTCATATTATTTGTTATCTTAATGCCATTATTCGTATGTGGATATTTCTCTACATATTGCATTCATGCACATATAATGATATAGATACGTTTAATAATAGTCCATTTAAATTTCATATCATGAAATATAATTAAAATAATAAATGAAATTTAAATACGAATGAAAAGTAATTAATTAAATTTCAATACGAAGGAAATGTATAAAATATTATTTAGTCCGCAAATAATTAAAAATTATTTTGTTTCTCAATTTATGCCAAACATGTAGATTTCTTGGCTATAATCCGTCTTATCAAAAATTCTAAACTTATGTTTCTTTTATATCAAATAATGGTGTAAATTAGTTTTGCTGTAGTTAATTGAAATCCTAACAATTTAGGCAGTGATAAGTATAACGATATATTCATTTTAAAATAATTAGCTAAATATTACAATTACGTTGTTATTTTTCAGAACATTTATGGGTATCTTGAAAAAAAAATTGAAAAATTGAAAAACCCCAGAAAATATTTATAAATTCTAATTACATGACACAATATTTTATTACATTCAATAATTTACGGTAGCTTATGAGTTACTTTTTACAAAACCATTTACCATGAATAAGCATTTTTAATAAAATTATCCGATTATACTTCTGATTATAATGGATTAATTTTGTGTTCGCAGGTATTTCTCATGAATAATTTTTCCAAAAGGGTTAAAAAATATATTATTAAGCAAAAAAATCATAATTAAAAAAATTCAATAATTCTGTGTCTTAACTAATACTAAATTATAATAAAAAAGAAATTTAGAAAAAGAAAAAAAAATTTTTTTCCACGATGAATTCTTATGAATAATTTTTGAAATTGTTTAATGTTTAATAAGAATTAAATAGTTAAGCAATTATTTTTCATCTGAGGTGGTTATTTTTATTTCTATGCATTTTTTCAATAGATTATTGAATTATACGAAGTTTTTAAAATTTTTTAAATTCAATTTGTCATGCTTTGCTTGCATGTATATATCTTGTTATTTTTCAACGGTAGGAGGCTGACTTGCCTCCTACGCATATGGTAATACCTGGGTAAAATAAAATGAATGGCCTTGGATGACCCCACAAGGAATTTAATTGTAATTTAATATATAATAAATGTAAGTTCTAAGTAGAATAAATACATTATTATTACATTGGAAAGATCAAAATTACTAAATTAACAGTTATTTAAAATTTAGTTTGAAATATTTTGTTATTTAGATATTTTACTCTCTACTTATTGCAAGATAAATCCAGAAATAGCATAACTTGCACGTTTATCATGCATAGAATAACCTTACACTATAAAAATTATATAACTAAATTTTTAAAAAAAAGTATTACTTCAATCTGACTGCATTTTCTTAAATATTTTCTGATCATTTCTATAAGACTTCTTCAGGGACATTTGATTGATACTTATTTGCCTCCTACACTCCGGCATTACCTGGGTAAATTTCAGAGAAAAAATGAGTTTTTGAAAACATTTAAAAATTTATATAATATTCTAAGAAATTTAAGCTGAATGCTTAGAAATAGATTTTCTATTCGGAAAAAAGGACTTATTGCGATTGTTCATAGTAGCTTTCCAATAAAATATTATTTGAAAGCGTAGTAATGTTTTAATATTTGTGTTTTTTTTAAATACAATATGTGTTAGATTTAATATAAAGACAAGAGAGAAAATTAATGGAATGTTCTTTGTATGTACAAACTTATCAAATTGTAAAATAATATTAAGGTTAACATATATTTATTATTCTAATTATTTTTAAAATCATTTATTATTTTACATAATATTATTCGTCGACAATGTTTAAGTAATTGGCAAAAATGAATATATGTAATTTGAGTTTTAACAATGATGAGAAGACTATTTAAGCAGAAATTTAGTAAGAAGAAATGTAAGGTAAATTAAATTACAATTTAATAATTCCATGCGGTTTTTTTAAATTTTTATAAAGATTAACACAAATGTATGGCACATTTTATAAGTGAATAATTTAATAACTTAAATAAGCGTATATTAAAAACTGGTTACTATAACAAATGATATTCTAATGAAAATTTAAACTATATAGAATAAAAGGAAACTGCGTAAAACTATGAGTATAGTTTGAAGTATTACATTTATTTAACACTATTTTAAATATCTCATTTCAAAAAATTCAGTTGTTTCGAATACTGAACAACATGTAACATTTTGAAAACATTATTCTTGAAATTAATTTATTCATTTCGAATAATATTGTTTCTCGAGAGATTGTTCTTTACTTAATTATCAAACATTCACACTTTCTCTTTTAATGTTACATATGTGCATTATTTTCAATAGGAATTTCTGATGTGTTATTTAAATACATATTATTCCAAAAATGTAATTGAATGGTATCGTGTATCATTTATTTTCTTTTACTATCTTTCTATTTCACAGATAAACAGATAGATATTCCTATTTTAATGTTAATTAAATAAATAAGCTGTGTTGATTCATTTAAATTTTTAAAGTTTAATTTTGTTTTTAGCATGAAGTTAAGTTCAAATAAAACTCATTTAGGATTTCAAATTTATTTAAACTGCTAACAAATAGTAATATTGTAATTTAATAATTTATTAATATATTTTTTTAATTTCACAAAGTAAAATTAAGTACAATAAAATATTTAATGTGTATGAATTATTTTTTTCCATTGTCAAAAATTAATGATGTATGGTATGTAAAATTAATCAAATTTAATCCTATTGATATTGCATCTGCTCTGATGTTTCAGTTCATTAAGAAATATAGCAAAATGGGATTTTAAAATAATAAAAGTATTACTTTTTTATTGAAAATTATGTTTCAATATAACCGTTTTTTTTTCTGTTTTTCGTAATTCCAAATTTACAAAGAATTTTCTGTGAAACCCCTTAAAATCATGAAAAAGTAAAATTCTCTTTTCCCAGAATTTCCAAATTATTTATCTCATCAACCCGACACACACACAGGAAGGGAGGTCCTAAAAATGATATTGGAGATTGCGAGAGATTGAAATTTTTACCCACCAATCAGTTTTATTAAAAAAGAGTAATACGCTTGAAGAAAATTACTTTTTTAAAAACAGTGATTATCCATTCTTTAATTGTGGGACTATAATTTTATTCTTAAGAAAATATTTTTAATATTTAAGAATATGAATCATTTATACATTATGAAAGCAGAAAAAAGATTGCTTATATTAAATAAACTGAATCAACGTATACTTTTCTCAAACATAAGAAGAATGACTTTTGCAAATAAAATTTATCATATTTTGATCACAAAATTGCAGTTTTACTATCTTTGATCTTGGATATATAACGCATTGGCCTTCGCAGGGTTTGTGGCATATTGTTAGACATTGAATCTCTTCTAGTTCACTTGTATTGACTTTATTGATTTTTTGTTGTTTAGAAAGTATTTTATAATTCTTATCCTTATATGCTGTGCTTTCTAAGGAATACTGAATAATATTTAAGATTTTTTTATTTGTACATTGCTTTGGAGGATTTTTGTAGAAATTATAACAGCTCTGATTTTAATTTTTTTCTTGTTCAATTTGCAATAAAAACAACCATTGACTATCTGCTGTTTTTTTTAATTGTAGAAAATTATTCAAACAGTTAGCTTGCTGCATTTAAAAAAATTCTAGTAATACATCATTAAAATCAATTATATTTCTGATATTTTTAACAGTTTGATATTTCCTTACAAATATAAATTCTCCTAAAACAGATTTTTCATTGTTTTTATCACTTTGCTCAAATTGATTACTTCTATCGTATCGTAACAACTGTTTACTTTTTCGTCATGTTCATCCTCATTGGGTTAGTCAATATCTTTTGCTTAAAATTCAACTTCATATAATTGAGTTCTCAAATGGTACATCTATTTCTAATGCTCTGTTTTCATTTGTGCATTATTCTTTCAAAATAAAATGGCAAATAAATGTACAAAAATACTTTGGAACACGAAAATGAGCTATTATTAGAAAAATTTTTGATGCAGTACTAGTGACATTGGGTAGTTGCCCAAATAACATTTAAATTCCAAGAATCAATTGTTTTGTATAAAGAAATGCAATGCTGTTGAAACATTACAGTACCAATTCCAAGGTAAGAGTCAGACAGGAAGATACTTAAAGGATGATTGATTGCAGATAAACAGTTTTTATCTGATTTGTTAATTTTTTAAGCATGAAGTGACCCTGTGCTCTATGTCTGGTTTGGTTTGTTTGTCGCTCAACGGTCATCTTTTGCACACGAGGGCTAATTAGACCGGGACTTACGGCTTAAAGTGGATTCCGAACCACTACAAACATCCATGCCCAAAGTGGGATTCGAACCCACGAACTGTTGAACCGAAGGCAAGAGCGCTAACCATTCGGCTGCCAGCTCGGCATGCTCTATGTCTGAGCTCCAACAGAAGCAAAATAAAAAATATATAATTTAAAAATAAGCATTGTTGCAAATGCGCATAAGCATCTGTTTTATGACCATTTTAAGGATATAAATATATTTATTTTTTATGATTGATTACGCAAGTTATTCTCTATAACTAAATGATTCATCAATTAATTTATATTCAAATATTGTAGAAAATATCAATAATCAAAATATATACTAAAACAATTAACGACTATGTTATGGAAATATTTAAATAAAACAAAATATAATATTTATAAAGACATATTTAAATGTTAGAAATCACCTTTTAGAATAATTCATTTTCAGAGAGAATTAATATCCAGTTTATAATGATAGGTACGAAATTGTTAAAACAGCTTATAAAAAAAATTTAAAAATCTAGCAGTCAGTGAGAAATTGGATTAAAATTTTAAAAGAAATATAATTTTAACAATTATACGACAATGGTTATGAAAATATTGAATACATGTCTAAAATAAAATCCAAAATAAAATTAATGAATAAAAGCTAAAAAATGTGTTATTTTAAAATAGAAATTTTTAATTAATCATTTTAATTCTTTCACAGAACCTTTTCCTATTCATGAGAATAAATAAACCTTAAGTCACATTTTCATATTCTACTAACTTACTAGTTGAAGCCTTTTAGATATTTTTTTTACTATCTGCTAGTTGAAAGTTTTATATAATTTGATCAAATTATATGAAACTCTCAACAAGAAGGTAGTAAAAAACGTATTCATTGCTGGAAAACTGTTAATAAGCTCTTTTAAGCAATTTTTAAAATTATTTTCTGTTTTATTATTTCATATTACTCTATGAAAATCAGATGCATATTTTTATAAACTATTATTGTTTAGATTTCAAACTCTAAACGAAACTATTAGATCGTATATTTAATACAATCTAATAGTTTCGCGTATTTTTTTTCATTTCTGGAATTTATTTCAGGTTAATATTTGCAATATATTTATGAAGAGAATTGTGAAGAATTTTTGTAACTTAAAGACATTCAGAAAATAATTGACAAGAAGACTCAATTTTTTGAAATACTTCGAAGTAATTTGTATTATTTTATTAAAAAACTGAAAAAGAGTACGTAAAACACAATACATAATTATAACATTCACATAGTATAAGTTTACTGTCGAAATACTAACACAAACGTAACAGCTGTATTTAAAAAAGTAATTTATAATGTTTTGTCGTTAATTCCTGATTTCATCAAATTCTTCTTTACACACATTATCCAAATTGTATGTAATATTTCTGGATTGATTAAAGTTTTATTATATGATATACCTAAATACTTTAAATATTTCAATGAATCTAGTTCTTCTTCACAACTTTAACTATTTAAGATGAACATGTTTATGAAAAACTCATATTAAAATAAAAGCATGGTTGTGACAAATCCTTATTATGATATTTAAAATTTATAAAGATTCGCTAAAAATACAGAATACATTTCTTTTATTTGATAGAATAGAATCATTCCAGAACACACTTTGGTAAAATGGTAAAAGAGTTCGATGTAATAAATACTTTATAGATTAATAATAAAATATCTAACAGAGAACTATAAGCAATAAATTTGATGGTATAAAAATATTATATACACGGGAAATGTCGAAATGATAAGTTTTTTCGTATGTTCATTACACATTGTATGAAAAAATTTAAACTCAGGTGATAACTAGGCATTCCAAGAAGCAAGCAGAAACAACTGATAAATTATATATATATACATATATATATATATATATATATATATATATATATATATATATATATATATATATATATATATATATATATATATATATATATATATATATATATATATATATATATATATATATATATATATATATATATATATATATATATATATATATATATATATATATATATATATATATATATATATATATATATATATATATATATATATATATATATATATATATATATATATATACATATATATAAATATATATATATAAATATATATATATATATATATATATATATATATATATATATATATATATATATATATATATATATATATATATATATATATATATATATATATATATATATATATATATATATATATATATATATATGTATATATATATATATGTATGTATATATTTATATATATATGTATATATATATATATATGTATGTATATATTTATATATATATGTATATATATATATATATATATATATATATATATATATATATAAATATATATATATATATATATATATATATATATTTATATATATATGTATATATATATATATATATGTATGTATATATTTATATATATATATGTATATATATATATATATATATATATATATATATATATATATATATATATATATATAATATATTTATATATATATATATATATATATATATATATATATATATATATATGTATATATATATATATATATATATGAATATATATATATGTATATGTATATATGTATATATATATATATATATATATATAAGCTAGAAAAAAGTGCAGTTTTTTCATTGAAAAATAAAACTTATTTAGTGTTTCTTTGCGTAATTAGGTAATACATATGATATTCAATTATTAAGAAAAATTCTCATAAAATTTACTAAATAACATTTTTCTGCAGAAATAATTAACCAAATAAGTAATTTCATTTACATTTTTGTACATCAAAAATTTGTACATAACTTTCTATTTATTTTTTAAAAATTGTATATGCCTTATAAAAATACACATATTGTCTAGATAATATTTCTTTCACTAAGAAAATGATTTTATGATACAAATGGAATTGTTTTAAATCTACTGATTATTATCAAAATTTAACTTAAAATTGCACTAAAATAATTGTATGTTATTATAACTTTCATTAATTCATTAATACTTATGTATATATATATATATATATATATACATACATATATACCCAGAAAGCACAAACTGCCGGCAAAAATCCGAGCCGCTGCTGGCCAAGCCGGTTTTCTGTTGGCCACGGCAAGCCGCTCATCGGTGTTTGATGGCCCAGCTCTCGCCATTAGGGCCACGGTTGAGTGCTGGCCAAAATAAACAGGGCCGGTGCTGGATGATAGTAGTGGGCCAACAGATTCTGGCCATTGTTGGTCATGAAGCTGTTGGCCAGCAAAATTAAGACAATTAGTTGTAGCGCTATTTTTTATTTTTTCGGCAAAGACTATTTTTCTCAAATAACTGTTTTTTTTGTGTTGTTAATTAATTTTCATTTAACTTCTTACTTTTGAAACCCTTTAAAAAATTTTTATGAAAGAAATCTAATTTTCACATTTATTGTGTATACCACGTGACAGTATGACGTCAGATAGTGCGAAATGCTTATGCCAGCGTCAACCATTAATGTGAAATGGCGGAATATTCGATGTTGTGTCTGTGAGCTAAGAGAAATACAAGGTAATTACGCAATTATTATTGTTGTTTTTATCAGGATAGAATTGTTAGGAATGATGCAAGAATAATATATTTATTTTATGTTGAAATATTATTTAATTATTTGTTAAGAAAACTTCATAAACTGTTGATAACATGACAACAAGAGAAAGACATTGGAAAATGTTTCTCATTGTATGTTTTAGAATAATTTCATTACCGTGTGATGAATAGAAAAATGTATCATGCGCAGAAGCATTTTTTCATTCCATATATTAGCTACATTTAATCAATTAGTATAATAAATTTTTAATGCCTAATTTTTTTAATCGAATTCGATTGCTACTAGAACGGCTTAAACGTATTTTTTACATTTTTTGTTTTTTTAAGAAGCAAGTTTATGAAATAAGTGATAGTCTAAAAATATTCTATTTGAAAGCGCTTAGATATTTATTTTCAATAAATAATTATAGGATCTTGTAGCGGTAAAAGTTACCAGACCCGTACGGGATTGGCGCGATTTCAAATTTTCGCGCCAAGCGCTCTACAGCTCGGTCGCCAACATAAATTACGTCACTACGCGCGATAGCCGTCAACCAATAACGATCGCGTTCGAACTTCAGCTTTGAAATAGCGCATTTTTTCCGAATTCTAAATATTAAAAATGTGAATATTTCATAATAATTAAGTACTATAGAAGTTTTAAAATTTTAATAACTAGAAACGAAATTTTTAAAACTTGAATTTTAATATACCATGCAACTGCGCTCACCTAAAAAAAAAGAATGTACCGCTACGTACTACAGTGACAATCGATAATAAAGCTAAATTTCCAAAGTTAAAAAATTTCATTTTTTTATTTAAATTCGATTTTTAATGTACCGAGCAATGGCGCCCACCTTAAAAAACATCAGTGGCAACCGGGCAATAAAGCTAAATTTTTAACGTTAACAAATTTCACTTTTTGTTTAAACTCGAATTTTAATATATCGCCCACATTAAGGAAATTTCAGTACGCGGCACATTCTAACACTAACATGCAATACACACAACTTAAGCATTCATTTACTTTTGGAAACATTCATTTTTATAAAAGCTTTAGTTTCTAAATATGAATAAAATTGTAAAGAAAAACAAAATAACTCACCTAATCTTCATCGCTCTCCGAATCGTTACTTTTCGGCGAATATACCGTTTTTATCGCATCTAAAAAATCTTCTGTTATGTTTTCCCGATGATTTTTTCTCCATACGTACTCCGTGAAAACGTAAAATCAATATATCCTCAACAATAATTATTAATTTTAACACACAAACTCCAAAAATCGAATATCGAAACTTAATGCGTTAAGATTATTCTGTAATAGTTTCAAGGGTTACGTACAAAACACGCATGTCACGCGATCACGTTACCTCATAACGAAAAGCACGTCATGCATACGTAATCCAAACCGTTAAACCAGTTTGGCAAACTTATCGCACCACTTTATCGCCTGCGTGGCGCATTTTACCCTCTGTACGGATCTCTTCACTTTAGCGCCTGTAGCATTTATGACCAAAAAATTGTGTGCGAATTCCATATACACTTTAATTATTTTATTTTTAAAAGGTTTTCTTATTTACTATTATTTTTAAGTCAATTTTTACTGACCGAAATATTTTGTCTTATAAGGATTCGTGGTTTTAAATTTTGTATACTCCTCAAAGATCTGTTTTAAAGAAAGAAAATTTTTACAATGCATAAACATTACAAAATATTTTATTACATATTTAACATGGTTTTTATGTATAACCCTGTCAACCACATTAAAATCCTTGTGGATTTCTTAGCGAAATATTTTTGCATCTAAAACTCGAAAATTGTATAAACTTGAAAATATAGTACTGAAAATAGTAAATTTTAAAATTTCTGTAGGAATCTGACAGATTAATTGCCACAAATTAAAAAAAAACATCTGGAATTCTATGGTTGGAAAATTAATATTAACGCATATGAAAAATTTTTCATATGGAGCAACTGTTATTATTTAAATTAGTTGTGTAGCACCTTAAGTATTTCCATGTAAAGAATGCTGTCAGATGTAACAGCTTAGTAGCTACTCTTGTGCTTACATACCTTATTATATTTAAAATCATATTTTATGTTTTTATTGATGTCATAAAAATTAAAGTATGAATTAACAATAATTTCAAACAGTTTGTTCTAATGAAAATATAAGTTCACTAGAATTTTTGTCCCTTTACATTTTGGAGAAAGTGATTAACATTTCAAGCATTTGATGATACTTTTGACATTTTTCTTCATTTGATTCTTTTATAGTAATGTAAATGGTTTTACTATTATAGTAAATAGTCGACCGGATAATGGGTAAAAGATATATCTAATCTTTTATATATATACACACATAAACATACAATTAAAACATAATTTTTTTCTTTCTTACCGATTTACAAAGTCTGATTATGATGACAATATTGTCCTAGATATAATATTGTCAGAATTATTTTTATTTACTTTTGATTTTTCTCTTGAAGGAATTGAAGTTAAATAAAGAACTTAAGCATAATTTTCAACAAAATAAATTAGTAAGGTATACAAGTAAAATGAGTATAATATGAGAAATAGTTAAAAAAAAAGTTTAACTGCTTTTATTTCAGAAATACTTCTAACTTTGAAATTCACTATACAATTTCAAAATAATAACAAATAATTAAAATGCTGCATTGGTAAACTCCATATTTATATAGTAAGCATAATTAGGTTAATCTTCCAAACATATTCACACACACACACACACACACACACTATATATATATATATATATATATATATATATATATATATATATATATATATATATATATATATATATATATATATATATATATATATATATATATATATATATATATATATATAATTTCTAAATTTATTAACTGTTTTTAATTTCCCGATATCTCTTTTGTTGTGAGTTTTACTTGAGTATTTTACAGAAAGTGCAGAGGTTAAAGTCATTTTTGATAGTTGACATTATTTTGTTTGTTGTTTTTCTTATTGTAATTTATAACATAAAACGATTAAACTTAAAGCCCAGATATTGGTTGAAATTATTAAAAACACCACCTGTTATCAAAGAGGTAAAGTTTTGTGATATCCATCTTGAGAATAATTTAATCTTTTTATAAGAGAAAGAATATAATTTAAGTTTAATCTTATTTATCAGTTAAGCATTTAATATTTTAAAATTGATATTTCATTCATTAAGATGTTGGATGTGTTTTACAACTGTTCTACATGATAGATCAGCTGTTTACGGATTGCAAATGATTATGAAATCAAAACTTAAAAAAGAAAATAATATTGCCAAATTACATAAAGGAAATAGTTAGGTCTTCTTTGTTTGTACGTTTTTTCCTTTTTCTGGCTTCTTGGAAAACTTGAATTTGTTATAGAATTTTTTTTTATCAATAACATTTGCTATAAATATATTATACTGGAAAGTGACCTTTATATATATTCTCATGTAATTAACCAATTTTAAGTTTTAAGACGGCACCTTTTCCTCTATAACCAACATAGCCCGATTAAGCATATTTTATCTTCTGCATATATAAAGGCAAAATCTTTTGTGTCAAATTAACTTTCATTTGGAACTAATAGATATTTATTTTATTTATAGAACTATCTACTCACAGATGTCATGCTGCAGAAATTGCAAAACCAGTTACTTTAAAATGCTGCTATTGTAATGGCCTACATACAAAAACAAGTCTTTCTTTTTGGATATGAGTAATACCAATAAGTGAGTAATACCAATGTGTTAGAAGAGTAATATGTATCTAAAATATTTAAATGTACAATAAACTTTGATATATTGCTGAACTTTTTTAATCATTAAATTAAGAACAGTGTATAAATTTCTGAAATCTTTTAAGTACTTCCTTTATATATTTACTCAAAGTTAAATAAGTTTTTTTCCATAAGAAATTTTTTTGTAACTTAGGAAAAATAATTTACAAATTGAGTAGTTCTGACTATGCAAATTAATCAATTGTAAAAATTTTAAGAAATATATTTTAATATTGTGTTGACAAATATAGTTTTACTTTAACTCATTTTAGAAAATAATTTTTAAAATAATTGCTAATAAGAATATACAAGAAACATTTAATAAATAAGTCAATCTTTGTAATGTTTTGTTTAGTTTTGATATGCGTTTAAAGTAAGCCTCGAAAATGTAAAATCACACTTATTAATTCATTTTACTTTTCTTAAAATTAAGATTATTTTTTTAATTGTAAGTAGTTTTCTTAAAATATGTAAGAATAAAAAAATGAGTTTATTTTATTCATTTTATTTTCATATTTAATAATTCACATCTGTTACGTGATATAATTATGATATACAGTATCTATTTTAATAGGTATTTTATGCTTATATATAGTCTTGATCAATTACCACATCTAACCTTAAATACAAATTTTTCCTTAATATTTTCAATATCATTGGTAATTACAAACCAGATAATTTATTTCCTTGTGTTACAATTTTTTTAATTATTTATATTAACAAATAATTGTAAATAATATAATTCTTGCAAATAATTATAATTGTAAATAATATTAACAAATAATTTAATTTTAAAACAAATAATCTAGCTAATATAAGATTTGTAAATAATTGTAATTATAAATACAATAAGCAAGTAAATATAGGTAATATTTTTTAAGTAAAGTAACAAATTGCTTATATTTCTTATAAGCAATTTGTTTGCAATAATAAATATAAGCAATTTTATTGCTGATATTTATTATTGATGGCTATATTTTGCTAATATTTCATTTTATACATTAGCTTTGAAGACTGTGTTCCTTACATCTCCCCACTCGAATGTAAAGTGTACCTATTTAAACTATAGTCCAGAATCAATAACTTATTTTCAAATAATATTGGATTAAATATAAATTTAATACTTTGTGTTAAATAAGAATTATAAAGTTGTGTAGAACATTTTTACTTCTAAATAATTCATGATTATGATAATTACTTGTGATGTAAATTTACTGGGCAACAACTAGAATGCATGTATTCAAAATCTGTAAACTTTTTGCATTTTGACGTAATTTTTTTTCCATTAATCTGTAATCACAGGTGTGTAAAAAAAAACTAAATTCCATGTTAATAAGATTTTGTATAGAATATTGTATAAATAATTCGAGATTGTCAATATGTTTTAAAATTCATCAATGTTGTTGTCGTGTGCCAGCTAGGCTGGCAACATGGGGTGCGTTGCGCCACTTTTTCAACTGAACCATATTTAGGTGTGGAGTCAGACTTCCTCAGTACACACATGCCATAGGTACCTGTTTATAGGGTAGGCAACCATTCACAACACATTCATACAAGGAAAGGACAAAGACAGGATAGATAGAGAAAGTACATCCATGCCCGAACCGGAATTCGAACCCAGGACCTCCCTATCCGCAGTCAGACACGCTGACCACTAGACAAGTTGGGCGGCAAAAGTCATCAATATTTATTTTAATTACTATGATTAAGTAAACTTTACTTATCTGTAATTGTAGTTATGTGTAAAAAATAATTTGATAATCATTGATGAATATTTTATTAACCAGTTTTTATTAATTCAAAATGATTTTTTAAAAGCCTAAAATACAAAGTGTTTGTTATAAATTAATTACATTCGATTATTATAACCTTGAAAATGTAAAATTCTGTTTAAAACATTACATTGAATTTTTGAAGTCAGATGTTTAGAATTTCTATTTAGTCATTTAACTGAAATTGTTTTCATTTAACCCAATTATTTGTGTTTATTTTTAATCAAAAAATTGTCAGAATTGATGAATGTTGATTTTTCATTTGTTACTTAGTGTTATTTATTATAATGTGTATATATATATATATATATATATATATATATATATATATATATATATATATATATATATATATATATATATATATATACAGGGTGATCCAAAAGTCAGGACGAACTTTAAAAATGAATAATTCGAAAACGAATCACGATACAAAGATGCGGTTTGCACCAAACGGATAGAAAAGAAACCGGGTTTTGTGTGGCAATGAAGAAAAATAGTTCTGTTGGCGACCAACAGATGGCGCTGTCGGAGTTCTGATGTAGGATTATGCAATGCAACAAACGATATAAAAAGAAGCAACTACTGCAGGTAATGGTAGTCGAAGCTGGTATGCATCAAAATGCTGTCCATAGTTGAGAAAGCCCTCTTAGTTAAACTGTTTTATAAGAATTCGGAAAGTGCCATTGCGAGCATATCGCTACATGAAGGGTATGCGAGATAGCAAAGGACCAATAACGTCTTCTGCATTGAACAAAATTGTGAAAAAATTTGAAGCTACAGGTTCTTTGGCGTCACGTAAAAGAAGTGGATGTCCCTCAACTGCAGCTGCTGTTGCCACGACAGTGGAGCAGACGGTGCAAGCCATGTCGGCAGTTGCTGCACATGGGGAGTGCAGTGCTTGAGAAGTTTCGAGGCAGACAGGAGTGTCGTATGGAAGTGTCTGGAGAACGCTGCGAGTAACTTTGCAACGGTATCCCTACAAGTTGCAACATAACCAAGAACTGAAACCTCCTGACTTCGACTCTCGCCAACATTTTGCGAATTTGGTCTTCAATAAGATGGAAGAACAGCACGACTGGCTTCACACTGTGCTTTGGACAGATGAAGCACATTTCACACTCTCTGGCGCTGTTAACAACCACAATTGTCGAGTGTAGACCACAGAAAATCCACATGCATTTGTTGATGTACCCATGCAACAGCCTAAAGTGACAGTCTGGTGTGGCTTCACTGCTGATTTCATAATTGGTCCATTTTTTTCGAGGAAGTCACACAGACAGGTTTCCAAACAGTTTCTGTCACCCGTAAGCGATATCTAGCACTGTTACAGAACAGCATTATTCCTGAACTGCAAGCCCGACAGGCACTCCAAACAGTCACCTTTATGCAAGATGGAGCACCACCTCATATTGCTCTGCCTGTGCAACGCCTGCTACGCTCAACATTTGGGGAGGATCGTATTATCAGTCGCTACTTTAATCACGCATGGCCTCCAAGATTTCCCGATCTCATACCCTGTGACTTTTGGCTGTGGGTCTTCTTGAAGACAAAAGTGTACAGCGACACACCGGCATCACTAGCGGCCCTGAAAGATGCCCTCCGCCAAAATGTGTCTGCCATAACGCAAGAAATGTTACTAAATGCTGTGAATGGTGTGGTGAATCGTATCACAGCTTTACTTCAGAATGATGGACAGCACATTGAACATTTACTGTAGTAAGTACTAATTAACTGTAATTAATCTGACTTCATTAATCATTGTTTCATTTGTAAATCATCTTTTGTTGCAATAAAACACTATAGCGCCATCTGTTGGTCGCCAACAGAACTATTTTTTTTATTGCCACACAAAACCCGGTTTATTTTCCATTCGTTTGGTGCAAACCGCATCTTTGTATCGTGATTCGTTTTCGAATTATTCATTTTTAAAGTTCGTCCTGACTTTTGGATCACCCGGTATATATATATATATATATATATATATATATATATATATATATATATATATATATATATATATATATATATATATATATATATATATATATATATATATATATATATATATATATATATATATATATATATATATATATATATATATATATATATATATATATATATATATATATATACATATATATATATATATATATATATATATATATATATATATATATATATATATATATATATATATATATATATATATATATATGTATATATATATATATATATATATATATATATTTATATATATATATATATATATATATTGAAATATCAATATGAATATAAACTAAAACTATACTCTGGCACGACAGACCACGTGGGCCAAGGCCTACAGTGCATGTTTTCCTGACCGAGAGCCCCTGGGCTGCGAAGCACGTGTCCCGATTTGGTGCTCAGCTTAACGCAAAACACCCAGCGTTTAGTTCCCAAGCATGCTCACTGTGGACATAATGTTACAAATAACCATTCTCCCTTTTTTTAAAGAGATAAAACTAAAATTAAGTTGAAGTTTCCATCATAAAAGAATTGTATTAGTAATCTTTTTTTATGGGTTATTAATTCTGAATGAAAGTTGACACTATTATAGGCATTCACAACCTATTCAAGTGCTTGGCTTGTTTTGCTTTGATTGTAAATTTAATTGTAAAATATTGTAAGTATAAAAATAGTTATGTTGGATTCTCCTTTTACAAATAATTAATACTGTGAAATAATACCTAAATATGTGAAAATAAGTATTATGCATGAAGTTTCACCTGATTTATATAAACATAACAGCTCAATTTTTTCTGTTTTTTACCTTTGCTGTTATTAACATCCTGCTCTTTCTATTTTTGTAATTAAATTGAATCTGTATAACAATTCTGTTTTCTTTATTTTCAGAGTATAACAACGAAGTGAAAATCTTCATAAAAGGAGAAATTTGTTCCAGAGTACTTATTTGGAAGGTGGACCACAAAAATAAAATAAAAAACTTGTAAATTAAAAATGTTAAAAAAAATTTTGCAAAAATTATTTTCAATTGCAAATAAAAATATATTTTTATTTTCAGTAGTATCATAAATAAAAAATGTTAATTCCATTAATATTTATACATTTCACTTATATTTGGTTTTTGTTGTGTTAATTTTTATAAGTAATAAAAAATGTTAATCTTTATACTTTTTATCATTTTTCTCAACGTCTTGTTGCATGGAGTTAAACGATTTGGAAAATGAAATATTAATTTATATACAAAGAAAATATATATGTGTGTGCTTTAAAATAATTCAATAAAATTATCATAAAACAACTGGAATTCTTGTATACCTTCAAGTTCAGTTTTAGCAATAAATTGACACTTGCTTACACAAGATTTTTTTTTTAAAAAATTATAAATAATGAAATTTTGTAATAACAAAATATTTTAAAAAAAGAATATAAAAGTTATTTAAATAAAATTTAGATTATTAAAATAAAACTATAAAATTTAGATAGCATTGTCAAAAAATGATTTAAAATATAAGTTAGTAATTCATATTTTTTTAATCTTTATATAATTAAGAACTAAAAATGCACTTTATGATATTTGACAATTACATGGATAACAATTGTCTTTTAGAATCACAAAATTAAATTCAGTATTCATTTGATGGATTTCCAATATTTCCATATTAACTTTAACAATATATACAATATTAACATAAAAATGAAATCAATATTTATAGAAATAAATAACCATAACCAGCCCTACGTTGGTGAAAGTGGCTATCGTAGGCCAAACGGCAAAGGGCCGATGGATAACCGTATATGGGCGCGTACTGGGAATTACATGGGCCACATGCAGCCAATATGGCATTGATGGCCACCCGGCGTTGGGCCAACAGCGGACCGTACTGCCGGCCCAGCAGCAATGACAACGATCACTTTATTGACGGAGCCGACGAGGCCAAATAGCGGCGGGCCGTTGCTGGCCAAGACGGCTTACAGCAGCAGCCCCATGGATGCCCGGCATCTTTGTGTTTGCTGGGTACATATATATATGTATATATAAACATATATATATGTATATATATATACATACATATGCATGTATGTATATATATGTATATATCATGCTAAAATATTACAAACGAAATTATTTCTATAAAAGTTTAATTTTTTACTTTAAAGTTGTATATTCTAATGTATTTTTTAATATTTGTTTGGGTTAAGAAAACATTTTCATTCAATACTTTAATATACTTCTATAAAATATTTTATACTTATTATTTTGACAATCATAACCAACAAAGACATGCCCATAAAATCTTTCTTTCAGAAATCATTATACATAATATGTTTGGTCGATGGTACATATATAAATTATTTATATTAAAATGTAAATGAGTTTCTACTCATTATAAAAATGTACCATAAGGCTTGTTATAAAAATGGTAAAGGTGTTACGTTTCCATTTTTGAAGTAAGAGAGTTTATTGACATCGGCATTGTTTATTAGATTAAATAAAAGTGTTTAAAATTTAAATTTGACATTTATACATTAAAGTTTTTATAAAATTCTAAATTTCACCAGATTTATTCAAAAAATCATTTTGTTCATCAGGCTTATTCTAAAAGTGACTAATTTCCTTGTCAAAAGTAATGAGTTACTTTAAAATAAAATTACTTGTTAGTTTTGTTTACAAAGTTGTAACTTTGATTTATTACAAATAAAATTCTCTGGTAGGGTTACCGGGTAAAAAAAAGAAGGATTCCAACCTAAACCTTACGTAACATATGAGGCGATTAAAAAGGAACTGGTCTTCCAGATTGTGACTTAGGAGTAGGGTTGACTAACATGACCTGCAAAAACCTTTTCCGAAGTTTAGAAAATATGTAGTAGGACTGCATCGTAAATATGTAGTAGGACCATGGAAGGGAACGACATTACGTGCGCGTTGTCAAAGTAAAAAGTGACTAATTCTCATCTAGCTAATGGACTCATATAGAGTAGATTTATTAAACTGGACGCAATGAAATAGATCATTTTTCTTATGAGAATGGAATGTGATAGAGCTGTTTCGAAAGATTTCAATGCAGACCCTTGTGGACAACGACTAAGGAATATATAGAAAGAGTAATAGGTTAAATGTTTGGACTCCAATTTTAATGTTATTAAAATCAAAAATTATAGTTCAGGTCTAAGAGGAGGCAACAATAATTGGTCTCTTAAAAAAGGATTACGAAGGGCTGTCGAGTTAGCTGTGATGGTGATGACAAAAATTTTTTTATTTACCTTAAAAACATAATCATTTAATTTACCGTATAATTTAATTTTATTTAAAAGTAAATATAATCTAAGCACAATATTCCCAAATAAGTGTAAATAGTTTATTTGTTAGAATTAAATTATGATGTCTTCATTATTTTAATTTGCAATTCTGATTCAAATAATGAATATTTATAGTTGATTTTACAATTTAAACTTACATAAAATCTGTTAACAAAGTATCTAAAAATGTAAAGACAATGTCAAGCATTTATAAGGCTTTAATTAGACCTATTGTTACGTATGGATGCGAATGTTGAATCCTCAACAAAACAAATTAAGAAACACGATTAATTTTTGAAAGAAAAATCATAAGAAAATTTTTTGAACCTGTTAAAGAGGGTAACGTATGGAGAATCCTATATAATAATGATCTCTAAAAAATATGACAAATTTGGCAGGACTGACAGTATAATATCAGCCAAAGTATCACGCATCAAATGGCAGGATAATCTCCCCAGATAATTTGAAGGTGAGCCAACCAAAAAGGGGGATTTTTCAAAAATTGAACGAACAAGAAGAAGCGTAAGACCAACCACAAGATGACTGAATGATGTTGAAAAGGACCCCAATATATATTTGGAGTCAACCGATGGCGGGCCGTCGCCCCTAACGGGGTCAGATGAAGGAGGATCTGCGAGTCAGTCTTGGCCTGCAAAAGGCTGTTGTACTTGCGAAGAAGAAGAAATTGAACATTTATATTTTCTTCTAAATTATGAACAATTTTAAAATATCAATTTAGAGTAACTACGGCACATTATGAAACTCATAAGTTATAAATTCAACTCAAACAACAGCATGATGATGATGAAAATTGTAGTTTCCCTTTTGTAGATTCTTTAATTTGTGGAGAAGAAACCCATAAAATCAAGTACGATATTGTAAATTACCATCATTTTTTCAGAAGAATCTTCTATTACTTATTTTCTTTCCTTCAGTTTTATTGTAATATTTTGATAATGAATTTTGATAAGAAATGAATTCAGATATCTAGAAGAATTCTTCCTTCTTCACAGAGCAGTTAAGACAAGTTTTCTATTTGTTAAATTTACAATTCTGTAATACTGTATTAAATTCAACAGACAATTCCTGCTAAAATATTTTATTTAGAAATTTTAAAAAATGTAAAAGAAGAAGAACATATTTTTAATCACAGACATAATATAATTTTTTTTAAATAACTATCTATCATAACTTATAAATAGGGCAACACATTCTTCGTCTCATATTATAATATTTGTTTTCATTACGCTGAAAATAAAAAATATTTTTAACATTAATTATCAGTATTGACATACTCCCTTCCAGTTAAAATAATTTAAATTTTAAAATATTCTTTTAATTTTTATCATATTCTTAATAAGCTATCCTATAAAACTTTTAAAGTCTAAAATCACCAAAAACTGAGAATTTATTAACTTCTTATTATTCACATTATTAAAATATTGTTCCTAAGTGTTGGTACACAAGATTTTATAAAAGGAAAGATTGAAGTAAAATTATGAAATATGGAAATGATATTTAGTTTAAAAACAAGAAAATTCAAATTTAAAATAATTTTAAATTTAAAATCATTTATATTCTCTATTTTGAATACTTAAAGTGATGAATATAAAATATTATAAAATTAAGAACATACAGAACTAGTTCCAAGTAATATATGATTATCGTAATAGAGGGCTTGTGTATTAACCAATATTTTTAAATTAAATTCCACATATATAGTATTTTTTAATACTCAGCCGCCCACTCTGTCTAATGGTCAGAGTCCCTGACTACGGATAGGGAGGTCCTGGGTTCGAATCCCAGTTCGGGCATGGATGTACTATTTCTCTCTATCTAACCTGTCTTTGTCCTTTCTGAGTATGAATGTATTGTAATAGATTGCCTACCTTTTAAACGGGTCCCTATGGCATATGTGTACTGAAGAAGTCGTACTCCACATCAAAATATGGTTCAGTTGAAAAAGTGGAGCAGCGCACCCCATATTGCCAGCCTAGCTGGCACATGACAACAACAACAACATTTACTATTTAACTTGTAAAATGAAAAGAATATATATATATATATATATATATATATATATATATATATATATATATATATATATATATATATATATATATATATATATATATATATAGTGTGTGTGTGTGTGTGTGCATTTTAATTTTTATATTTTCACAGTGATAGAGAAAAAGTTTTTTATAAACGTTTCTATTTTATAAGCAAATAGTACGTCTATATATTTAAAGCTATACAAAAACGTAGGAAATTTCAAAACATAATTTTATGACAGTATAATTCTATTACTATAAAATTTTATGACTATAAGGCCTTTAAAAAAAACTATTTCTATTAGTTTTTAAGAAACTATTTTAATAATATTAATGACTAAATACGTAAAAAAGGGTACAAAAATAATCATTCTTACTTTCTTAAATACACCTTATGAAAACAAAATCATAAAAATTTATAAAATGAAAATATCTTGTAAGGTAATTTCTAAGCATTTTATTCTATTAAAAACATTCTAATACTTTATTAAATTGACCTTAATGTCATCAATATATTTTTCACTATTCAATGGTATTATTAAAATAAAACAATAGATTTTATTTTATTGATAAGCAAAATTAATTCATAATTTTAAAATTGTCCAAACCATTTACATTTGATATCAATGTATCATTCTTTAAAATTAAAATATAAGTAAAAATATAAGTAAAATATAAAATATAAGAAAAATATAAAATATAAATAATAATAAAAAAAATATAAAATATAAGTAAAAATTTCCGTATTTGTCACATTCTTGGAAAATTTCCAGTTACATTCGTAGAAGTACACTTACAAAAACGTTAAAATGTTTCATTCGTTGAAATTAATTAAGATTGCTTTTACATTTATTACAGTTTTTTCTCATTGAAAGGGAAAAAATTTTACTATTTGTGTTACGCTTATTTAAAATTATTTTTTCTATATTTGCTTAGTTCTTCATTTAAAAGAAAACTGGTGTGATCTTTTCATTAAGTTTGAAAATTCTTTTTCATTTTAAATGTTTGTTTTTAAGAAAATACTTTATATAAGTGTCTAACAAAAATTCAAACATGTGATGATTAATTATACTGAAAAACATCATCCGTCTTCACTTTAAAACCAAAAATTAAATTAAAAAGCTGTGACAAAATTTGTGATTTTGAATAAAAAATTTTTGTTTTCAGTTAAAAAAACTATAAAGTATAGAATAGTTTCTATTAAATACATAATTTTTAAACCTTACAAATTTTTAAAAAAATGTATTTAATTTAGTTTTTCCTAATGCATGCATTTTTTTATATTTTTTAAAATCTATTCAGAATTAAGTGCATTTTAGAACAATTTTCCAATCTTCTAAATATATATATATATATATATATATATATATATATATATATATATATATATATATATATATATATATATATATATATATATATATATATATATATATATATATATATATATATATATATTACAAACTATTTTTCTATTCCCTCGACAGACAATTTTTATATTCTTTTATTTTTTAAATCATTATATTTTTTAAATGTAATGTGTCCATTTCATTTTCTTTTGTGGTGAAGAAAATGATAATTAGTGTAAGTTATTTTGTGAACATTTTCCTTAGTATCTCAAAAAGAAAACATTTCTTTCCAATAATAATTTTAAAGGTTTTTTCCTATTTAATGGTAGTATGAGAAAAATATACTTTTTTACAATAGATGTATATAAAATACTCCTATTATGATACAAAGCATTAGTGTGACATTTGATTACAAATCAGATTTTACTTTTGGTATGTAGGATCAATAATTTAAAATGTTTTGCTTTTCAAAAAAGGTTTTTTACTTCGTTTAAGGAATAATGTATTTTGATGGAAAGATATTTTAAGAAAACATTTTTACAATTTCTTGATACTTGACACACTATAAATTTTTTTTTCGGATACTGATCATACCCATGTTCTCTGGAATAATCAATGTTATTTTATTACTTATTTATTTGTGTAAATAGTGTAAGTTTTCATTGAATCTTTGAATATTGCTTATGGCACATTAATATAACAAGTTATATTGTGATAAAAATAATCATTGAAAAATTTGTACACCTACTTATAGCCATTAAAGTCCATGCAAAAACTTTAAGCAGGTTGAAGTCCGAAAATATCATGAAATTGATTTTTACCATGCCTCTAAAAGTTGTTCCGAAAACCTATAGAATGAGCTGTAGATCTCCTTTGAAAGCACATAATTATGCATGTCAAATATGATGTTCGAGAAATTAGTCAGTAAATGAAAGTATACAGAATCTATTAGTGGAATCATTTAGACTTATGGTAGCAATTTTCTATGAGTAGCATAACGAATTTCCTTTATGGAATTGTACAGATTTGTCGAAAATGAATCCTCAAACTAGTTAGAACAAATTAAAGGAAGGAGTAAAGATGATGACACAGAATACATATAAGAAAATAATTTTTAGAAGTATCCGGAGTCTTATATCGGCTGATGCTTGTGTTTTCAGTCTCCATCTGGTTTGACATATAGAGTCTTCTTAGCATGTCAAGTGAATGGACTCATGATGCTTTCTCCTTGATTTGCGCAATCCAGTCTACAGTGTACGAATCTGGATCATCAATTCTTTTCATTAACAACAATGGTTTGAGAAAAAATTCACGTAATGAACATTGTTGATGCATCATAATTGAAGGCCTTAACAATCAGAAGAATTATTGCAGGCTTGTTTCGCTAAGAAATTCTCATTAATCATAGAAGATAACATTATTTCTTCGATCTTTTTGCTCCTACATCTCACTACTTCAATTTAACGTTTTATCAGATATTTTATAGTCACAATGAACTAGAGAAATGATCATAAGGGAAAATTAAAATTTCGTTTCAGACTGATGTACTAAATTCCAACTTTTACCTATCACTTACAAATCAGTTTTCTAATTCGTATAACTCTTAAAATTGCTTTGCCTGAAATAATTCGGAATTTTTATGAAATCTCATGAAATGTTTTTAGATATTTATTTTCCTGCATATAAAGATTTAATTTAAAATTTTGTTAAGATTTCCATATTGCATATTTTTAAAATAAATTTTATTGCATTTCTTTGACTCAAGAGTAAAATGCGTATTAAATGCTAATTTGAATTTGAGTTTAGAGAGGAAGATTAAAAAACTCTGAATCATTAAATTTAGATATTCAGTTAGATATTTATCAGTTCTATAATTTTAAAAAATGATAACGACAAACTTTTTTAATTTTTTCCCATTGTTAGCAGTAGGAGAATGGTAATCATGAAACTGTTTTATTTTATTTTTATTTCATAAAATGAATATTTGCTTCGATGTTCTTTAAATGGAGTGAAAGAAAAAAAATCAAGAAAAAAATCATTATAATATCATTTCTTTGAAAAAAAATTTGAATGATTATGAACAACAAAGTTAAAATCTGTTAATATGCGTATGATTTTATCAATGCAATTTATGGAAATTTAAGAAAAAGAGAATTAATTTTAAAGAAATAAGTAAATTCATACCTATTTAATATAATTGTAAATTAGGTTTAAAAAGGTTTCTTGTCACATTGTATTCGAATTAGAATTATTTAGATCTTATAAACAATATCATCAAATAGCAAAGTATCTACAAATAAAATTTAGAAATAATTACTTTTTGTGACTTAATATTTAATTTGCATCATAATTTATTCTGCATATTGCATATATTTTAATATATTGCATATTAATAGACTTAAAATTATAGATATAATAGACTAATTTTATCAAATAATTAAATGTTGGATTAAGTAGGAACACGTTTTAAATTTAATTAGAAAAATGTATATCTGATACTTGGGTAATTGGATTAATATACATGGATAATTATTCAAGGTTAAATTATGTATTGTTATTTGTTTAGAATTTGAATTAAATTTGTAATTTTATTGTGGCTTTTGTATTTTTTAGAATTAATCTTATGTAATATTCTCTGTTATTCAACATATTTGTGAATTTAAAAATCAACATAAAATATCATATTATGTAGATAATATATAGTCTTTCGTATCCATCTTATGAACTTCATTAAATAAAAATTTTGATAATTGTTATCTCTGTGTTGAATTATTGAAAAACTTAATGAGTAACTTTTCAGACTCTAGTATGTTTTAACAATTTATTAATATTAAATGTATAATTAATATTTTTGGAAAAGTATATTTTCTGGAAAATTCATTTATGTTTGCATGTAAAATATACTTTATAAATTAATTTTTAGTTTTATTGAAATAATATTGTAAATGTTATACGTTTCTGTAAAATTTCAAATCTTTTTTCAAATGTAGTGATATTTCACCAATAAATTTATGAAAATTCAATATCCTTAGTGATAAGTCAACTGACCCAACATCTATTAAAATTATTTTAAATAATATATGAATTAAATTTAGAAAAATACCATTCACACACAATGAATCAGCTCAATTTTAAAAGCAAATGAATTAAAATTTTATCAATAAAATATTGTTTTTAAGATTGATTTAATCAAATAATAAAATATAGTCCTTTAAACTGTATAATCTTAAAAATAGTTCATTGCATCATAACAATGTGGCATTATCTAACAACTTTATATATATATATATATATATATATATATATATATATATATATATATATATATATATATATATATATATATATATATATATATATATATATATATATATATATATATATATATATATATATATATAATTTTAAAATTTTACTTTATATATTGTTAGAAGTAAACAATGTGCAAAAAGTAATTTCATTTGACGAATGTCCGATGGAATTGCTTTGTGAAAATTTTATTTGATGATGACTCTAAGTTATAATTAGGCGGTAATTCTTGCTTAGTATTTGAAAATAAACAAAAATATTTTAGAATTAAAAGAATAATATTATTGATAAAATGCTGCAAAAATTTTCATGCAAACAAAAACATCTTTTTATGGAATATCTATGAGCCAATTGATTGAATTCAAGCATGTCATGTTTTTATTTTTATAATACTTTTAGACTTTTATGATAAATAAAAGTATGAACCGGAATTTTATTGGTTTTTAAAACTAATAGGAATGCTCGAACGAATTAAACTTCTGAACATCTGATATCATTCAGATTCGCTAAAATCTATATATATATATATATATATATATATATATATATATATATATATATATATATATATATATATATATATATATATATATATATATATATATATATATATATATATATATATATATATATATATATATATATATATATATATATATATATATATATATATATATATATATATGTTTTTGTGTGTATGTGTGTTCAATTTCCATGAATAATAACTTTGTAGTTACAACTTCTTAAACAATAAATGAAATTTGCAATTCACAAATAAATTTCAACTATAAAGGATTATATTTTCATGCAGTCAGAGTGTGTTATAAATTATGGTGCAAATAAACCAATGAATGAGCTAAAAAAATAACTTTTTCGACTGAAATACTTTACAAGAAAGGCTGAAGAGATACGTTTCTTTATTGGATGTATCTTATAATGAGGTCTAAAATAATGTAAAACATAAAATCCGTAAATATGAGATATTGCTCTTTTTAGTCCGAAAAAATCTTAGTGGATGAAAAAATGTAGTACATTTTTGTATAAATAATGTTAATGGAATTAAGGTTGTCTTCATAAATCCCTGAAAAATTTGTCCTTTCTTTCTTTTCAGCAAGGAACACTTTTAATACTATGAAATTAAGATCAAAAGCCTTAGTTTTATTGAAAAAAATGGTTAAAATATTCAGTTTTTTATTTCCATTGCATGCTTTTGTTTTTATTCTTTGTTAATTTATTATTTAATTTCCACAGAATATTGGATATATTTTGTTCTGTTGTCAGTTATTTATATATTTCAATACAGTAGCTAATGCATACATATCGTGTAAAATATGTGTGTGGCTTTTAAAAGTATCTTTTTTATATAAACACATAATAATTTAAAATATGATGAAATTTTATTCAAGATTAAAAGTTAAACTGCTTAAAGTAAATGATATTTTAAGGAAGAAAATTTAATGTTTGAAGGATTAAATTCTTTAGCTTACTACTGACTTTTTATTTGAATAACAAGATATGCACCAGTAGTTATAAAATTTTTGTTGGCTCTATATCAAATTAGTTCCATGTATTAAAATAAAAACTAAATTCTTTGTAAAAAGAAATAATCTATAAATTTTTTTTAAAATAAAAAACACCTTATTTTGCAGATACCCTGCAATTATTGCCATTTGTTGTTTAGCAATCACGTTTCTGGTCTCAGAATGAAAATTGGTTTCACATATTTTTGCTTTGAATAAAGTAGAGAAAATGAAACAGTTCTTGTCTTCTATATTTTCATATTAACTCAAAATTCAACCATGAGTATTAACCTAATTTTATTGATACAATTCATTCGTGTCTATAAGTTATTAATTGAATTTAAATATTATTTTGTGACGCTCAGTACAAATTTTAGTTTAAATTTAACATTCAGTTTAAATTTAACATTTCTATATTGTGTAAAATTAGTTACCAACTTATAGAAATGCTTTCTTTTACCAATATGAAATCACCCTTATGCATACATTTTAGTAAAAAATTTTGTGACAAAGCTTGAAAGAGCAACATTTAATTTTTCGGTATATTGTAAATTCATTAATTTTATGTAGTTAATTACTAAGATATATTTACATTTTAATATGATAAAAATATATTTTTTATTCATTCTTTAACTGTTAAATAACCATTTTTGTAATTTAAATTTTTTAATTTATTTATTTAAATGTTGGAAGTTTAGATAAATCTAACAGATTATTTACCTATATTATTTTTAATTTCGTGAAAATATAAAACAAAATGTATCGACATCTTATTATTAATATATTACAGATTATAACAGATTCAGTGTGCTAAATACTTATTTTCTGAATTTCTATTTACTGAAACCTATTTGGTATTCTAATATTAATTTCAGAATTTTTACGCTGAATTATAAAAACTAGAGATATTTTTATACGTTATCTGCTTTGTTCAGGCACTTTATGCTATATCAATTAACTCTTCAAATATTTTTTTATTTATTTTCATTCTATTGATGTATCATTTTCGAATCTAAGAAAAATATTTCTAAGAAAAGTCTGAAACAAAAATATTTTTTGATAATTCACAAAATATATTTCAAATTGCATTATTGAATACATAAGCAAAGTAATAATACTAGTCTATATTATTTTAATTAGTGCATTTAATATACATTTGCCTTAATATTTTGCAAGAATTGATTACCAGAGTGAGTGAATAGCCTTAAGTTCTTCGTTTATGTAAAGTTGATAAAATGAAAACTCAAGCAACTTAGCTCCTATCTAAAGAAACTGAAAATAATTAGGAAAATGTATGAAAAATTAATTTGTATAACAATAAATAAAATATGTTATTCCTATCACGATATTATCTACTTGTCAAAACTGACATATTACTCATGCCAACTACATGCATATAGTTTTTTTGAGAGTTTTTCGATGAGTAATTTGTGTTGTATTACAATCGTGGAAAAATTGAAGCCCATGTATCCACATTTTATTTAATAAAATAATTCAATATTTTGAGCCAAACAAGTTTAACATTACATAAAACAGGTTGAATGACTGCTTTTTACATTTTAAAATTAACTTTATACATCAATAATAAAAAAATAATATCTTTGAAGTGGCAATACATACCTGAAAATTTATGTACTTTAAGTGTTATGTACATTACGTACAATAAGGCAAATGTTTCAAATAAATTCAATACTTGTTGTATTTATATTTAAAATGTTTCCAGTGATCTGTGTTACTTTTTACTGAAAGTGTATTTGTTTTTATTTTTATCATTCAAAAAATGTGATTGATAGCATGGCATTGGAAAAATAATGTAAAATGTTGTTGTTTTGGCATAAGAACTCTTTTCATTGAATGTTTTTTCTTCGCGTAAACAATACAAATACATTATATTTAAAAAAATTCAATCTAAAAACTGAAGCAGATAGAAGCCGATATGATTAAATTAAAATATTTGAAGAAAATGAAGTCAGTAAGGCATTTTGAAGAAATAAATGAATTACAACAGTGGAATTTTTATTTTTTAAATACCTTCAATTGAAAGAAAAACTATCCAAACAATTCTTTTGTTTCGGAGATGCTCTTCCTTCTCTTTTCTATTTGGTGCAGCCAACTGTCAAGCCGCATTTCACGCTGATTTACTCTCCAGACAGATATCGGTCAGCACCTTGTGATGTAAGAGAGCTCGCCGATCTCAGCTTTCTTTTCCCTTGGATAGGTTCGAGTGAGGAAAGCTGGGATATTCTCCTAATCCTTTAAGAACTATTTTTCTATTTGGTGAAGAGGTTTTCAAAAGATGAATTGGTCAACTGAGCTCCTTCAAGATAGGTGGCTTAGTATACTAAAGGGAATCTTAACTTAAACCCTTTCTGTAAGCTAAAAATAGTAAATTCTCATTGTTCACAGTTAGTGACCGGAAAAGTTAAGAAAAGTTTCCCAGACATATTTATTTCTCATTTGTCTATACCACTTGCCTTAAATATTACAATTTAATTAAATTCGAAAGAGTAAATAAATATATGAAAAATAATTAAATTACTATTGAAAATATTTTTTCAGTATTTTAAGTTTTATTTTTTATGTTGTATAATTTTGAAGTTTATGCGTATTTTCTTTTGTTATATTGCTTAATATCAGAAACTATTTCACCATAAAAATCCCTTTTCTAAACAGATATCAAGAATCTAAAATTCAGAATAAAAGAATTTATTTCCTGCTCTATACGTAAGAAATACTTATTCTCTTATTCACATAATTGCTGTTAAAAATAAAACTAGCGGCAGTTATATGTAATTATATGACTCTTGTATAAAATATTTATTATCCGGAGAACTTTTAAAATAAAAAAAAATATGTTTTATTTTAGCTGTTCTTAGAGTATTCTTTTATTTCGAACTATTGATTGCATCATTTGCACAGTAAAATTAAAATTTGACTTAAATCCCTTGTACTGCATCTTATTTTGCAATGGAATTATTTAAATAAAATTTCGCTCTAGAATTTACATTATTTCAATCAAACAACACAGTTTTTTACCACTTCTCGAAATTCTTATAAATGCTCTACTATTGTGACTGGAGAAAATATATTCAAGGTATATGATCTATCTTTCCTTTTATAATTTCACGCAGTTTTTTTTTAAAAAATAAGGTAAAAATATTTATAATTTATCATCGAATTTTTGAAAAAAATATGGCATAGTCCTGTCCATAAAAGCCGATTCACTTTTCAACAATTCATTAGACAATTTGTTGAAAACATACCCAATATTAATATTTAATATCTTTGTAAAGGAAAGAAATAAAAAATAGGCAACCTTTTTCAATTGGTTTATAGTTAATACCTATGTGAAACTTCTTTTCTTTGCATAAAGCATTGATTGAAATTGTGCTATTCAATAGGTTATTTTATATTTGTTCACTTTTATATTTTAAACTGCAGAACACCCCGTTTTCACTTTTATGTAGAAGTTTCAGGAACAAATAACATAATTCAGATAAAATGATGGCTGAGTGGTTAATGCTCCTAATACCTGAGCTGGTCACGGGTTCGGATCCCAGTTCGGGTGTGGATGTTACTTTCTTTCGCTATTCTCTCTGTGTTTCCCTATTCTTTTCTCTGAGATGATGTATGAATGTGGTTATATGGCTAGGGAAACGCAACATTTTATTCATCCAGTGAGACTTTTAGTACATTATGTAAATAAAATTTAGTAAGCTAATATTAAATACAATTTTTGATACTTACATTTGATTTAAATAAACTAATTGAATTTTCCTGCGTAATGAAACAAGTTGGAAATTTAAAGCTGTTTGTCAATATTTACAAGTAACAGACAATTGTTATCTCTTACTTGTAAATATTTAAAAACAGCTTTAAATTATGAAATTTTTCACATGCAAAGCAAGAGTTCATTTAATGTGATATTAATGCAAAACAAAATAAATACTTTATCATTTTTCAAGTAGAAACATTAAATGGGATACTTAATGTTATGTTATTAAGGAAATGTAAAATTACCCCATTAATCATACCTTTAATAAATCTTTAATTTTTAAATAAATTATATTAATAGTTTTTTCGGCATATATTGTCACTCATGCTATATAAGATACTTTTAATACAATTTTAAGAAAGAATCATTTTTACACAGAATGCTAATTTCAGCTGAAAATATATTCTCTTCTCCAATGTTCATAATTTTAATATAACTAATAATTAAAAAATTACGTAAATACACAACTTTAGATTTTTCCTACTTCAGAGTAATTCATTAAGGAAGGAAATCTGAATAATTATTAAAATGTTGTACAAATTTTGTTTTTGTTCTGTGCGTGATACAAATGCAAATAATATTTTAAAACATGTTACGAATTTAATATACTTTGAAACTGTGAAATACAATTCTTGGCAAATATTTTAAACAGTTACTGCTATGATTTATTCAATACAATATTTTCTATGCGATGATACTCACTTTTAAATGTAAACCATTAATATTTGCTAATGAAGATATTCAACCCTAACCATTTTTTAAGCCTGATCATTTTAAAAACATTTTATTTTTGACTATACATATGAATGCTCATTTCCGTGTAAGTAGTTTAGATAGAAGAATCAAGACAAAAGCTTTGTACAAGTTATTATTTGATAAAAATCAAGTGTGAAAATTATATAAAAATAAATATGATTTTAATTTTTGTGTTTTTTAAATTATGAGTGATAATTAAGGGCCAATATTTTAAAAAATTAAAATATTCAGTTTTTGAAGGATGAATGTAATATTATTTTTGGAGTATTCAGTATAATGTAGTGATTAAATTCATTTACTTAGAAAATGCAACAGCAATTTGAATATTAAGATGAAAATGAAATGAACTTTAAACTCAGTTGAATTTTCTGTAAATATAAAAATTTGAAATATTTTGATTTCGATTATAATTTTAAGTTCAAATAGATAAATTCATGGAAATCAAAATTTCTTATTATAAATGGAAGAAAATTAGAACTTACCAACAAGGTGACATTGTGGCAACTCAGCCACAGTAAATCCCTAAAGGGGAATGAGAAGCGCATCTTTCCTATCCGATGGAATCTAGCCCAGTTGCTATTTGGATGCGGTCGAATGAAGACCGTATTGGCACCAGTGTATTATGGTGTGGAACTTATCTTTATGGAATATAATCATGAAAATTGTTATTTGTTAATTGTTATTGTTAAAATAAAATATTATAGGCAATAGGACTTATTAATGAAAGAAAACACACACGCAACAATTGGCAACGCAACAGACATTTTTGAAAACTTTTTGATAAATTCATTGAAATTGAAAACGGTTGCCATTGAACTTCAATTATCGAAGTTTCTAGGAGACTAAAATTCAAGAACATGAATCTCAATTAGTAAGAAAATTCTTGATAAACGAAAAGGCAACTAAGCAGCATAGAAAAATAGGCAGCCATATTGAATTTAACTCTACATATGATATATTTTGGAAAAATCTTGGCATGCCCAAGATGGTTAGTAACATGGCTACATTACTAGGATCAATAATGGCTTACCATGGAAGAATGGGGAAAAATTAGCCCTCATGATAGGACCAACCTTGGCTTATCTAGTTATTTTGAATATTTTGGAAAACTTGACACCCATCATTGGTCTTTTATTGGGGTTATCTTGGCAAGATTGCCAATATTGGGCCAGGCTATTTTGCTACTTGGAATTTTCACATATACAACTAGCTACTAGAATAACTTCTGAGAGTGAAGCATCACTCATATATATATATATATATATATATATATATATATATATATATATATATATATATATATATATATATATATATATATATATATATATATATATATATATATATATATATATATATATATATATATATATTATATATATATATATATATATATACATACATATATATATATATATATATATATATATATATATATATATATATATATATATATATATATATATATATATATATATATATATATATATATATATATATATATATATATATATATATATATGAGTGATGCTTCATATATATACATGCGAACAAGAATAGCGAAGTGACAATATGGCATTTCAATAATTTGTTCTGGACAGCTGAATACTATTTATTGACACAATCACCTGAAATATACCTCAATTATTAGAAAGATGTTTCCAAGATAACTTGATTAGAAATGTGCATCCACTATATCAATGCAACATTTGATTTAAATTTACATTTCTCATTTTCCCTCGGAATTTGAAAATTCCAAGTTCTACTAGTAAGGAATTTGTCAATACTATCAATCGTGATGTCAAATTGATATAATCAAAAAGACCAATAGATCTTTCTGCTGACTTCATTCTACTTGTTAATAATTTAAAATTAACTACATGAGCATTAATTTCCTGTTTACTCGAGAATTTGACTAAACATGTTTTTCATATTATTGATAGATTCACACTACTCAAATTTTCAGTACACATATTTCACAACCATTGTTTAAGATGTTTGTTAGGACAACAGTTATTGTTATTTTTGCCACTAGAACCTGAACCTGTCTAACTGCATTTTCAAATTGATTGAATGATATCTGACAGAATTATAAAGAAAACCAATTAATTCTATTTCCTAAAGTAATAAATGTTATGGTTATTTTATTTAAAAGTAATTAATTATTGTTAATTTTTATAATAATTGTTGTGATTTATATTTTAGTTTTATGTAATTTTACTGTTATATCTTTTAACTGTGTATCAATGTTAAATGCAAACCGAACTATAGTTATAAAAAACATGTTGTTTTGAGAGCCATGTTTAGTTGCTTCGCTGATACGATCCATGCTGCACGCTTAATAAAATACCCATTTAATGCCGAACCTTGTTAAGTTATTTTGATCATCACGCAACCAAATAAACTGAATACGAATTAACCAGACATCTAATATACCAAGATTATGGTAATTATAAAAAAAATAAGGAAGAAATCGTATTACATAAATATTTTTGGAGGAGAATTGTGATACTCTTTATTCCAAATAAAATTATATTATTCAGTTAGAAATAAGGTCTATAACTTTACAAGGAAACTATAATTATTAGCAAGAAAGTTTAAATTTTGATTCAAATTTGCACGAAATTTACATTTTGGTGTAGGACTGGTAAACTATAATAAAATAATCAAGAATTGCAATTATTTTTTCAGAAAACTAACGAGAAATAATTCCATAAATGTTTGTTAAAGAAATGCATATGTGTTTTAGACACATTATAATACGATTTCACCATACACTAACGATCAAATTAAAATAGTTTAAAAATGTTTGAATTTACTAATCACAAAACTTTTAAGTATAATAAATATCGGGGAACACACACACACATATTGCAATATTTAATGTCTTTATTGGGAGGTTCAAAATCATTTTAATATTTTTTTGTAAAATTAAGGATATTTTAAATTAATATTTTGAAAATTTAATTTAAAAGCATTGAATAAAAGTTAAAAATACTTATAATTTCTGGAAAATATGAAATTATATCAAATATCAGATGGTCTATACCTGCATTCCATCTAAATTTGTATCGTTTTGTCATGCACATAACTCATAAATAAAATTCTCTAATTAGAAAGAAAAGTTATTGCTTTTATTTGAATCTGAACAATGTAGTACTTTAATAACAAATGGCTACACTCCATTGTTTGATATATAAGAATAGTAAATACATTTAGAAAGAATGCGCAAAGGATAAGGTCTTAATTTAACAGTTTATTAGTGTGCAGGAATTACCCAAATAATTTTACTTCGAATTAAAAATTATATTAGATATCATCTAATTAATTGTCGTTTCAATTTTTTTTAGCAAAATGGTTATTTTTTGCATCTTGAAATGTTGAACAGTTTTATACTCTAATTTTTGCGATTCAAAACGAAAAATCTCGACGCCCCCGGGTGGGCTCGAACCAACAACCTTTCGGTTTCCAGCCGAACGCGCTAGCCGATTGCACCACGGAGATAACATACACGGAATGAAAACCAACTCTGTAGTAATTTGATGAAGGCTATATTTAATTAAATTTTTGCGTCAAGTTTTGAAAATCACATACACACACAATTTATGTTGGTCTTTATTTATAACAAAGTAGCAAACACTTATTTCAAATTAGCTGACCTTAGGAAAAATATCTCCCCGGTGTGGAAACGGACCCCGGTCTCCCGCATGACAGGCGGGGATACTTACCACTATACTACCGAGGACAACTTATACTAAACTTATTTTAGAATAAGGGACATTGATTACTGCATCGATTTGCAATTTTTGGCAGTTATGTTCTTTACATAGGTATCAGATGTTCACTACCTGAATACAACCTTAATTTGTATCGTTCTCTCATGCACATAACTCATGTAAATTAAAAAATAAAATTCTCGAACTAGAAAGAAAAGTTATTCCTTTTATTTGAATCTGAACAATGGAGTACTTTAATAACAAATAGTTAACTCCATTGTTTGATATATCAGAATAGTAAATACATTTAGAAAGAATGCGCAAATAATAAGGTCTTAATTTAACAGTTTTTTAGTGTACAGGAATTACCCAAATAATTTTACTTGAAGTTAAAAATTTTATTAAATATCATCTAACTAATTGTCGTCTCAATTTTTTTTTTAACAAAATGTTTATTTTTTGCATCTTGAAATGATGTACTGTTTTATACTCAAATTTTTGCGATTCAAAACGAATACAAACCTCGACGCCCCCGGGTGGGCTCGAACCACCATTCTTTCGGTTAACAGCCGAACGCGCTAGCCGAATGCGCCACGGAGGCCACAGATACGGTGGGAAAACCAACTCTGTACTAATTTGATTAAAGCTATATTTAATGAAATTTGTGCGTCAAGTTTTGAACACACACAATTTATGTTGTCTAAATTTATAACAAAGTAGCAAACACTTAATTCAAATTAGCGGACAATAGGTTAAATATCTCCCCGGCGGGGAATCAAACCCCGGTCTCCCGCGTGACAGGCGGAGATACTTACCACTATACTACCAAGGACAGGTCGATACCGCAATAAGGCGCATCATTTACAGCTTTCATTTTTAGTTAGTAACATACAAATTGTGTGATTCGATGAGCATTGCTGCCGGCAATTAATCTGAATAAGTATTGATATGTTATGAATGTAACACTTTTAAAATGAGGCATTTCAGTGAATTAAAATAAATTTCATATATAAATCTATCGGTAGTAAAAACATCATATACATATGATTTCTCAATATCGTTTCAAACTAAAGCGATCTCATCATGGAGGCTGAATGAATTTCAAGAGAACCAGCATTCAATGAATGCAGTGATTATAATCTGTAAAATAATCATATGAAGGGGATTAAGAAAAAGAA
Source organism: Latrodectus hesperus (assembly GCA_037975125.1). Lineage (NCBI taxonomy): Eukaryota > Metazoa > Arthropoda > Arachnida > Araneae > Theridiidae > Latrodectus > Latrodectus hesperus. The sequence goes on along the minus strand of CM075856.1, from coordinate 65,957,902 downwards.
TATTCATTGACATTGCATAAGATTACTGTAGAACTTCGAAGGCAAAAGCTGTAACGCAAAAAAAGATTTCATAGGTACTCTATTTCCCATCTCCCCGGCGGGGAATCGAACCCCGGTCTCCCGCGTGACAGGCGGGGATACTTACCACTATACTACCGAGGACTGCTTGTACTAAGCTTATTTTAGAATAAGGGACATTGATAACTGCATCGATTTGTAATTTTTGGCAGCTATGTTCTTTACATAGGTATCAGATGGTCTCTACCTGAATTCCATCTGAATTTGTATTGTTCTCTCATGCACATAACTCATATAAATAAAAAAATAAAATTCTCTAATTAGAAAGAAAAGTTATTGCTTTTATTTGAATCTGAACAATGTAGTACTTTAATAACAAATGGCTACACTCCATTGTTTGATATATCAGAATAGTAAATACATTTAGAAAGAATAAGCAAATGATACGGTCTTAATTTAACAGTTTTTTAGTGTACAGGAATTACCCAAATAATTTTACTTGAAATTAAAAATTTGATTAAATATCATCTAATTAATTGTCGTTTCAATTTTTTTAACAAAATGTTTATTTTTTTGCATCTTCAAATGATGTACTGTTTTATACTCTAATTTTTGCGATTCAAAACGAATACAAACCTCGACGCCCCCGGGTGGGCTCGAACCACCAACCTTTCGGTTAACAGCCGAACGCGCTAGCCGATTGCGCCACGGAGGCCACAGATACGGTGGGAAAACCAACTCTGTAGTAATTTGATGAAGGCTATATTTAATGAAATTTGTGCGTCAAGTTTTGAAAAGCACACACAATTTATGTTGTCTAAATTTATAACAAAGTAGCAAACACTTAATTAAATTAGCGGACAATAGGTTAAATATCTCCCCGGCGGGGAATCGAACCCCGGTCTCCCGCGTGACAGGCGGGGATACTTACCACTATACTACCGAGGACAGGTCGATACCGAAATAAGGCGCATCATTTACAGCTTTCATTTTTAGTTAGTAACATACAAATTGTGTGATTCGACGAGCATTGCTGCCGGCAATTAATCTGAATAAGTATTGATATGTTATGAATGTAACACCTTTAAAATGAGGCATTTCGGTGAATTAAAATAAGTTTCATATATAAATCTATCGGTAGTAAAATCATCATATGCATATGATTTCTCAATATCGTTTCAAACTAAAGCGATCTCATCATGGAGGCTGAATGAATTTCAAGAGAACCAGCATTCAATGAATGCAGTGATTATAATCTGTAAAATAATCATATGAAGGGGATTTAGAAAAAAGTATATTCAATGACATTGCATAAGATTACTGTAGAACTTCGAAGGCAAAAGCTGTAACGCAAAAAAAGATTTCATAGGTACTCTCTTTCCCATCTCCCCGGCGGGGAATCGAACCCCGGTCTCCCGCGTGACAGGCGGGGATACTTACCACTATACTACCGAGGACTGCTTGTACTAAGCTTATTTTAGAATAAGGGACATTGATAACTGCATCGATTTGTAATTTTTGGCAGTTATGTTCTTTACATAGGTATCAGATGGTCCCTACCTGAATTCCATCTGAATTTGTATTGTTCTCTCATGCACATAACTCATATAAATAAAAAAATAAAATTCTCTAATTAGAAAGAAAAGTTATTGCTTTTATTTGAATCTGAACAATGTAGTACTTTAATAACAAATGGCTACACTCCATTGTTTGATATATCAGAATAGTAAATACATTTAGAAAGAATAAGCAAATGATACGGTCTTAATTTAACAGTTTTTTAGTGTACAGGAATTACCCAAATAATTTTACTTGAAATTAAAAATTTGATTAAATATCATCTAATTAATTGTCGTTTCAATTTTTTTAACAAAATGTTTATTTTTTGCATCTTCAAATGATGTACTGTTTTATACTCTAATTTTTGCGATTCAAAACGAATACAAACCTCGACGCCCCCGGGTGGGCTCGAACCACCAACCTTTCGGTTAACAGCCGAACGCGCTAGCCGATTGCGCCACGGAGGCCACAGATACGGTGGGAAAACCAACTCTGTAGTAATTTGATGAAGGCTATATTTAATGAAATTTGTGCGTCAAGTTTTGAAAAGCACACACAATTTATGTTGTCTAAATTTATAACAAAGTAGCAAACACTTAATTAAATTAGCGGACAATAGGTTAAATATCTCCCCGGCGGGGAATCGAACCCCGGTCTCCCGCGTGACAGGCGGGGATACTTACCACTATACTACCGAGGACAGGTCGATACCGAAATAAGGCGCATCATTTACAGCTTTCATTTTTAGTTAGTAACATACAAATTGTGTGATTCGACGAGCATTGCTGCCGGCAATTAATCTGAATAAGTATTGATATGTTATGAATGTAACACCTTTAAAATGAGGCATTTCGGTGAATTAAAATAAGTTTCATATATAAATCTATCGGTAGTAAAATCATCATATGCATATGATTTCTCAATATCGTTTCAAACTAAAGCGATCTCATCATGGAGGCTGAATGAATTTCAAGAGAACCAGCATTCAATGAATGCAGTGATTATAATCTGTAAAATAATCATATGAAGGGGATTTAGAAAAAAGTATATTCAATGACATTGCATAAGATTACTGTAGAACTTCGAAGGCAAAAGCTGTAACGCAAAAAAAGATTTCATAGGTACTCTCTTTCCCATCTCCCCGGCGGGGAATCGAACCCCGGTCTCCCGCGTGACAGGCGGGGATACTTACCACTATACTACCGAGGACTGCTTGTACTAAGCTTATTTTAGAATAAGGGACATTGATAACTGCATCGATTTGTAATTTTTGGCAGTTATGTTCTTTACATAGGTATCAGATGGTCCCTACCTGAATTCCATCTGAATTTGTATTGTTCTCTCATGCACATAACTCATATAAATAAAAAAATAAAATTCTCTAATTAGAAAGAAAAGTTATTGCTTTTATTTGAATCTGAACAATGTAGTACTTTAATAACAAATGGCTACACTCCATTGTTTGATATATCAGAATAGTAAATACATTTAGAAAGAATAAGCAAATGATACGGTCTTAATTTAACAGTTTTTTAGTGTACAGGAATTACCCAAATAATTTTACTTGAAATTAAAAATTTGATTAAATATCATCTAATTAATTGTCGTTTCAATTTTTTTAACAAAATGTTTATTTTTTGCATCTTCAAATGATGTACTGTTTTATACTCTAATTTTTGCGATTCAAAACGAATACAAACCTCGACGCCCCCGGGTGGGCTCGAACCACCAACCTTTCGGTTAACAGCCGTACGCGCCACGGAGGCCACAGATACGGTGGGAAAACCAACTCTGTAGTAATTTGATGAAGGCTATATTTAATGAAATTTGTGCGTCAAGTTTTGAAAAGCACACACAATTTATGTTGTCTAAATTTATAACAAAGTAGCAAACATTTAATTAAATTAGCGGACAATAGTTTAAATATCTCCCCGGCGGGGAATCGAACCCCGGTCTCCCGCGTGACAGGCGGGGATACTTACCACTATACTATCGAGGACTGCTTGTACTAAGCTTAATTTAGAATAAGGGACATTGATAACTGCATCGATTTGTAATTTTTGGCAGTTATGTTCTTTACATAGGTATCAGATGGTCCCTACCTGAATTCCATCTGAATTTGTATTGTTCTCTCATGCACATAACTCATATAAATAAAAAAATAAAATTCTCTAATTAGAAAGAAAAGTTATTGCTTTTATTTGAATCTGAACAATGTAGTACTTTAATAACAAATGGCTACACTCCATTGTTTGATATATCAGAATAGTAAATACATTTAGAAAGAATAAGCAAATGATAAGGTTTTAATTTAACAGTTTTTTAGTGTACAGGAATTACCCAAATAATTTTACTCGAAATTAAAAATTTGATTAAATATCATCTAATTAATTATCGTTTCAATATTTTTAACAAAATGTTTATTTTTTGCATCTTCAAATGATGTACTGTTTTATACTGTACCGAGCTCCACGGGTTCGTGTCGATTGAGAGTTGAATAAAGCAACCACTTAATGAACACAAGACTTTTATTCGTAAAAATCTCACTAGATAAACGAAATTCCCGCTGTAACAATCACAATTATACAGCTACAATTCGTCGGATACAATAAGAAACAGCTTCTAATCACAGGTCTCAAATACCTCAGACAGAGAACAACTAGCAGTCACAACTAATCGTCTTCACTAACTGACTGTCTACACAAAACTAGACTCTTCCATGTCGGGCTGCGGTATTTATACCTGACTTGGCGGAGAAATCTACCAATTTCGCCAAGGTTCTGGAAGCTTCTAGGCTATCTCGAAAAATATTGGTCCTAGAGCTTAGGTGATGGATGTTTCCAGAAGTATCGATTTCTCGCCAAGTCGCCAAAAATCTCGCCAACCGTCGCCAAGTCGCCAAGAATCTCGCCAACTGTCGCCAAGTCGCCAAATCATTAGGAAATCCGCTTTTAAACTACAACACGTCTAAATACCGCAATTTTTGCCCAAAATGTGAGAATTTCTGATCTGTCTGAGATATTTTACGACAAATATAATCATTATTTACAAATTTGTAACATTGCCCCCCTCTCAAGGACTGCACGTCCCGGGCAGTACAATCCCCTGATAGGAGGCCAAATTTAATATAAAAGAATTTACATTTCAAGAGGATACAGAGCACATTACATACACAAGCAACTAAAAATACAAGAAAATAGAAAAGATTAAAATTATCTATACTATTTACAAACAGACCATGGTCTACTGATTTTTACTCTACATTACGATAAGGAGCTAATCTATCATAATGTACTACCTTTGGTTTTGAAGCAGATGATTTTCTTATACGAACCACGACGTCGTTCAGTCTTTTTAGGACTGTGTAGGGACCTTCCCAGTTGGCTTGCAACTTTGGAGAAAGTCCTTTACGTCGAATCGGGTTCCACAACCAAACTTTGTCACCTTCTTGGAATTCATGTCCCGTCGCTCTTGTGTCATACCTTGTCTTCATTCTTTCGGTCGTCAGGTTGATTCGGTCTCGAGCGAAGTTATGGACATCTTCAAGACGTGCCTGAAGGTCTCGAAGGTATTCCTCTGGCGATGAAGATGTATCCGGTGGACGACCAAACTGAAGATCACAAGGGAGACGAAGTTCGCGACCAAAGAGCATCTGTGAAGGAGTATATCCGGTAGTCTCATGGACAGCACTGCGATATGCAAGCAGAAACAGCGGTAGCTTCAAATCCCAATCTTGTTGATTTCTGGAAACCATAAGGGAGAGGTTATTCAAGATGGTTCTGTTAAACCTCTCTACCATGCCATCCGATTGTGGGTGTAGTGGTGTGGTCTGCGTCTTGTCTATTCCGAGAATTTGACACATTCCTTTAAACACAACAGAGGTGAAATTTGTCCCTTGATCAGAATGAATTTGTAAGGGTGTGCCGAATCTGGAAACCCATTGTTGCACTAGAACCTCGGCTACTGTAGTCGCCTCTTGATCGGGGATTGCAAACGCTTCAGGCCACTTAGTAAAGTAGTCCATGACAACTAGTATGTATTTGTTGCCATTTGAGGATCGTGGTAAAGGACCCAAAATGTCCAATGCTATCCTCTCAAAAGGTGCTCCTACGTTGTACCGCTGCAACCTTCCTCGGCTACGTTTCTTCGGTCCTTTACGTGCCGCACAGTCATCACAAGATTGGCACCATTTCTCTACATCTTGTCTCGTTTTGCTCCAATAGAAGCGTTCTCGAACTTTCTGTAGAGTTTTCATTACTCCGAAGTGGCCTCCAGTTGAGCTACTGTGCAATTCTTTCAAAACATCTGAAATTCTTGATTTTGGAAGAACAAGCTGCCATTTAAAATTACGTCCATCATCGGACTCCCATTTCCTGTATAAGACACCATTTCTTATATGGAGTGAGTCCCAAAGAGCCCAATATTGCTTAGTAGCAGGACTGTAGGTGGAGATATCCTGCCAACTTGGTCTCATACTAGAAGATTCTTTCAATTCAAGAATTGGATTTATATCTGGGTCTTCTTTTTGGGCTTCCCTAAGTCCTTCATCACTCCATGGGTCTGGTTTTGATGGAGATGAAACAGTAACTTGGCGTACCGAAGTATTTATCAGCTGATAGTTCTTCTCTACTCTAGAACAGTATCGGCAGCTTTCATTACACGGCTTCCTTGATAGTGCATCAGCATTTCCATGAAGAGTTCCTTTGCGATGACGTATTTCAAAGTCAAACTCCTGGAGTCGTTGAATCCATCTGGCTACCTGTCCTTCTGGATTTTTAAAATTTAAAAGCCAGGTTAAGGATGCGTGATCGGTCCGGAGCAAGAACTTTCTTCCATAGAGATAATGGTGGAAATGTTCTATGGCTTTGACGATTGCCAGCAATTCCTTCCTGGTTGTACAATAATTCCGCTCTGGTTTCGAAAGACATTTACTCCAATAAGCAATGACACATTCTTTACCATCAATTTCCTGCGACAAAACAGCTCCGATATTTTCGTTGCTGGCATCCGTATCTAAAATGAATATTTTTCCGGGCTGGGGATATGCAAGAACGGGCGAAGATGTCAACGCCTCCTTCAGTTGTTTAAAAGCTTTCTCACATTCATCTGTCCATAGAAATCTCTGTTTAACTTCTGTCAACTTGTGAAGAGGTCTGGCAATACTTGAAAAACCCTTAACAAATTTCCTGTAATATGTGCATAGTCCAAGAAAACTTCTTAATTGGTGGACATCTTTTGGACGACTCCAGTCCTTAACTGCGGAGATCTTTTCAGGATCTGTTCTAACACCTTCAGCAGAGATAATGTGTCCCAGATAGCTTACTTCACGTCGGAATAAATTACATTTGCAAGGATTCAGCTTCAGGTTGGCCATTTTTAATTTTTCCAGCACCTTTCGGATGTTTCTTAAATGGTCTTCGAATGTGCGCCCAACAATAATGATATCGTCCAAATATACCAAACAAGCTTCGTAGGAAAGTCCTCGTAATACTGTCTCCATCAGGCGCTCAAACGTTGCAGGTGCATTGCAAAGCCCGAATGGCATAACCTTGAACTGCCAAAGTCCTTGTCCTGTGGTGAATGCAGTCTTTTCTCGATCCTCAGGATGTATCTCTACTTGCCAATAACCACTCTTGAGATCCAAAGTCGAAAACCATTGTTTTCCGGATAAAGCATCAAGTGTATCGTCAATCCTAGGAAGAGGGTAACTATCTTTTTTAGTGATGTTGTTTAACCGACGATAGTCAACGCAGAATCGGGTAGAACCATCTTTCTTCCGAACTAAAACAATAGGCGAAGCCCAAGGACTCTCTGATGGCTCAATAATGTCATTCTGCTGCATTTCCCTCAGAAGATTGTCCACCTCTTCCTGCTTAGCGAATGGCAATCTTCTAGGATGTTGTTTAATGGGTGGATGATTTCCTGTATTGATTCGGTGCTGCGTCAATTTGGTTCGCCCAACATCATCTGATTTCTTGGAAAAGAGATCTCCGAATTCTAATAATAAATTTCTTGCAGCATTCCTCTGTTTATCATCTAACTCTGCTCTCTGTAGGAGTTCATTAATTAGAGTGTCAGGAGGCTCAGATAGTGTGACTTGACAATTTCGGTTAATACAGGTCACTGGAGTGCAAGTCGCTAGCACTTCTCCTTCTTTTATAAGTTTTACCTTATTACTTAGATTAGCAACTCTTACTGGGATTACATTTCGTGAAAGGTCGACGAGTGAAGAAGCCACTAGTACTCCTTTAACGCTATTGTCGGAATCTGGATATTCAGTCAATCCATAATGAAAATTATTATCTTCTGAAAGAGCTCCGCAAACTATTGTCTCAGTTCTTGGTGGTAATGTTGTTTCACTCTTTGCAGTTATATGATGGACTGTTTTAATATCTGAATATTTCGTCTTAAAAATCGCTATGTCTTCAGAACATGAGTGTAGTTCATTATTTTTAAAATCTAACTTGAAATGGTTTTCTTTGAGAAAGTCCAATCCGAGAATAAATTCGTCATTTATATCAGCGACATATGCCATATGATGGTACACAGCATTACCAAATGCAATGTTTAGATTTACTTTTCCATGCACTTTAATCTTGTCACCTGTCACAGTTTGGAGGGTAATGCAGGGCGGCGTCCAGATGAGTTTCTCACTAAGTTTGCGGGCCAAATCTGTCCTAATGATAGTTACGTTGGCTCCAGTGTCGATTATCATTCTACAGGGAACTTCGTTGACATGTCCCATAACGAAAAGTCCATTGTCACCGCCACTTACGGAAGAAATTTGAAACAATTTGAAATGGGGCTTCTGACTCTCTGGACATCTCCGCCCCGCGAGATGGCCACATATTAGTTTCCCTGCTGTGGTGGAAGATCATTTCCACCATCTTTTCGTTTCGGGCAGTCTCTCTGAACGTGTCCGACTGCACCGCAAGTCCAACACTGAATTTTCTTGTTTCTGCTAACTTTACTCAATTCCAAGTTACGGAATTTTCGCCGCAGATCTTCGATTTGCTTTCTGAGATCATAGTCCGTATCAGTAGTAGAGACGGCTCTGATTGAGTGCCGGTCTTTACGCGCGGCTTGCTGGGCAGCCTCTATCTTATGTGCGTAGACTAGGGCAGATCCAATATCTTTGACATCGGCGAGTCTAAGTGTTTTCTGTATCTCCGGATCCCGCACACTATCGATGAAGTGATGGAGAGCCAGATCTTGACGTGTCTCAGCTGGGCAGTCCGAAAATGCTAGATGGGAAAGTCTCTGAATATCGGCAGCCAATTCTTGCAGACTTTCGCCCGCTTTTTGATAGCGGGACTTTAACTGTAGTCTGCTATATTCCTTAGTGCACTTATCTCCAAACCGCAGCTCAAGCGCACTCGATAGGGCTTGGAAATCGTGCCTCTGCTCCTCCGGAAGCGTCTCGAGGATGTCAGCCGCGTCTCCTCTTAAAGAAGCCGCCAGGTGAAAAGCTTGGGCTCGGGGATTCCATCCATTAGCTTCCGCTACCATCATAAACTGGGTCTTGTATACTTGCCAGGATGATTTCCCATCAAATGTTGAGAGTTTAATATTGGCTAGGGAAGGCACAAATGCCACGTTGGGTTCCTCATGTCTGTTTGACATTTGTTTCTTCAAGCTTTCAATCTCCTTATTGATATTGTCTAATGCTTCTTCCACGTTTTCTTCTATCTCCAGAACTTTAGTTTCTACTGAAGTTACCTTATCTTCCATTGCATTCATCTTCTCCTGAATGATGTTGGAGAATTCTTCTTTAACACTTACAATGTCCTTCTTAAGTTCCTTTTTAAGCTCCTCCTGTCCAGCTTTCATCTCTTCCTTTCCAGATTTTATCTCTTTCATCATCTCGGCTTTAATCTCTTCTTGTCCAGCTTTCATCTCTTCTTGTCTAGCTTTCATCTCTTCTTGTCTAGCTTTCATCTCTTCTTGTCCAGCTTTCATCTCCTCCTGTCCAGATTTTATCTCTTTCATCATCTCGGTTTTAATCTCTTCTTGTCCAGCTTTCATCTCTTCTTGTCCAGTTTTCATCTCAGCCATCTGCTCCGCTAATTTTTCGAGAAGACTTTTCATTAAATCCATATCCATTTTTCTTGTGACACGCTGCATCAACTCTTCAACCCCGATTCTGACACCAGTTGTACCGAGCTCCACGGGTTCGTGTCGATTGAGAGTTGAATAAAGCAACCACTTAATGAACACAAGACTTTTATTCGTAAAAATCTCACTAGATAAACGAAATTCCCGCTGTAACAATCACAATTATACAGCTACAATTCGTCGGATACAATAAGAAACAGCTTCTAATCACAGGTCTCAAATACCTCAGACAGAGAACAACTAGCAGTCACAACTAATCGTCTTCACTAACTGACTGTCTACACAAAACTAAACTCTTCCATGTCGGGCTGCGGTATTTATACCTGACTTGGCGGAGAAATCTACCAATTTCGCCAAGGTTCTGGAAGCTTCTAGGCTATCTCGAAAAATATTGGTCCTAGAGCTTAGGTGATGGATGTTTCCAGAAGTATCGATTTCTCGCCAAGTCGCCAAAAATCTCGCCAACCGTCGCCAAGTCGCCAAGAATCTCGCCAACTGTCGCCAAGTCGCCAAATCATTAGGAAATCCGCTTTTAAACTACAACACGTCTAAATACCGCAATTTTTGCCCAAAATGTGAGAATTTCTGATCTGTCTGAGATATTTTAAGACAAATATAATCATTATTTACAAATTTGTAACAATACTCTAATTTTTGCGATTCAAAACGAATACAAACCTCGACGCCCCCGGGTGGGCTCGAACCACCAACCTTTCGGTTAACAGCCGAACGCGCTAGCCGTTTGCGCCACGGAGGCCACAGATACGGTGGGAAAACCAACTCTGTAGTAATTTGATGAAGGCTATATTTAATGAAATTTGTGCGTCAAGTTTTGAAAAGCACACACAATTTATGTTGTCTAAATTTATAACAAAGTAGCAAACACTTAATTAAATTAGCGGACAATAAGTTAAGTATCTCCCCGGCGGGGAATCGAACCCCTTTCTCCCGCGTGACAGGCGGGGATACTTACCACTATACTACCGAGGACAGAAGGGGATCGAGTGGTCGAGGCTTAGTGCCAGAAGCCGAGGCTTCTATAACTAATTTCAAGTACCAAGACACCCGAAAAGTATCGACTCCAGTCTACCACCCGGCAGCCGCCACCTGCCTCGGTAGACGAGCCAGCGAACCATACCTTGATGAGACGAGTAAACTCGTCGGCACCCCCTCACTTTACATGGCAAATAGAACTCTCTCATAAGATTTGTTTGAACTCTCTCATATGATAATATAAAATTTTGAACTCTCTCCTTTTAGAACAATTTCCAACCGTCAATTCCTATTTACCGTCAATTCCTATACTATTCCTCTATTTCCCAGTTCTCGACCGGACCATCGTCGGTGGCTCGCTGGTATTCCATCTGTGGAATGTCATCCGACACTATGGACATGATCCTTTTAAGGAACGACCAGTTGCGCCGGTCCAAGATGGTACTCAAGCTTTCGCTATCGTACACCAGCTTGCTCCTTTCTTCCGAGGTCCTGGTACAAGACAGCACGAAGTGGAGGCAATCCCCCACCACATTGCATGAGCGACATAACTCACTAATCGGGTACCCTCGTTTATGAAGATACTCCGGTACACGTCCATGTCCAGTCGCTATCTGGGCTATGATGGCATTACCGAAGACTCTCTTTTCAGTCACTGTTGGAATGAGTCTGTAGGTTTGGCGGCCTACTCCTACATTCTCCCATCTCTGCTGCCATACACGCAGTGCTTCTTTATGCAACACCTTGATGAGGTGTGACCTTGGTCGTGACAGGTCCAGCGTTGGCTCTGGTAAGTCCGCAGCCTCCTTGGCCAGTTCATCGGCTCTTTCGTTACCGAAAGTGCCTGCGTGAGCACGTACATAATGCAGGAATACCTCCCTTCGGCAAATCACCTCCCGATAAGAGTCCTTGACTTTATTAACCAAGATGTTATGGTTATTCGGATCGGCCAGCGAGTAAAGGGAGGACAACGAGTCACTGTATATATGACAAGTGCTGTTGTCCTGACTACTTTTGAGCCATTCTAGAGCCTTTCCCAGCGCCGACATTTCCGCCTGAAAGACGGAGTTATCGTCACCGAGTCTAGCCCCATAGGTAACAATCTCATGCCCAAAGTAGTAGATGGTGAACCCTAAACCAATTTTACCATCAATGCCGGATCCGTCCGTGTATATCTCCAGACCCTCACCAGTCGGCTTTTCACTGTCGAAAGGCACACTGCACCTGTCCGCTGGATGACACTTTAAGATGTCGATCCTCTGCTCAACATCTTCTGGCCGCAGGTTTGTCTCATAAAAGATATGTGGCCTGCGCTCTACCAATACCATAAGCTTTGCATATTCCATGCCTGCCTTAATGTCTAGCGGTAGGACACCCGCCAAGACTTGCACAGCAGCAGTAGAAACAGTCCTGTAACATCTAGTTATTGCCACTAGTGCCGGTCTTTGCACACTTTGTAGGTGATCACAGAAGGTCCTGCATTCCAATCTGTGTCCCCATGCACCTACACCGAAGAGAGCCATTCTTTCGGTTCCACTCCTATAAAGGCGTTTGAGTAGCCCAGGCTCGCGCCCGAACAGAACCCTCGCCGTACGTTGGAGTGCCATTGTGACATTCACAATATTTTGCCTCACCTCCTTTAAATGGGAATTGAAGGTGAGTGCGCCATCATATTTCACGCCCAAGAATTTCAGCTCCTGCACAGACTTTATGGAGGTTCCGTCCCATCTGAATACAGGCGGTCGCTTTAGTTTGCGCCGTCTGGTGACCGTGAGGGCCACCATTTTATTCGGGTTGAATACCAGCTTATACATCTTCCCCCATTTGCTGATCGTATTGAGGGCTACTCCCGCATTTGCCTCGAGCTTTGCTCTTGAGTCACCAGCTGCGACCAGCAGCATGTCGTCAGCGAAGGCTATCAACCTCGTATCATCCGGCATGTCCAGTCGCAATGCGCTGTCTGCAACAATGTTCCAGAATAGTGGTCCACTACATGACCCCTGCGGTACACCTCTGCTGGATTCGAAAACTAGGTTTTCACCCGTGCCATTATATATTATTTTCCTGTCTTCCAGATAGGACTTCACCAACATATATACATTATGTGGACATCGTGCCTGACCGAGGAGGAACATAACACCTGGTCTCCACACGCTGTCAAAAGCCCCCTGGACATCCAATGAAATTAGACTCACGTACTTTCCTTGCTCCTGGAAATATCTAATTGTGTCGTGAAGACACATGTGCGCCGTGTCGCACGAACTGCCCGGCCTAAAGCCATGTTGGGCAGGGTGAAGCGCCTGAGTCTTCACCAAGTGATGATAAATCCTTTGTGTAAGGAGCTTGTCCAGCACTTTGCCTAAACAGGACAGTAGACAGATCGGCCTATAAGAACGCGCCTCAGATGCGTTCTTTCCCGGTTTCTTAAATAACACCAGTTTGGCATGTTTCCAAGATCTTGGGAAATGCTTAAGAAAAAGACATTTGTTGAAGAGGAGCACAAACATCCCGGGATTTCTCTCGAAGATTGTCTGCACCACCTCGGCCGGGATATTGTCGAGTCCCGGAGCCTTTTTCTTTGCCATGGATTTAACAACCGACTTAATCTCCACTCTCGTGAATGGCCGGTCGTCATCTCCACAGTCGTAGGAGTCCGCTCTACTCCTCATGCCTATTTGCTCCATACATTCCTGGTCCTTATCGTCTACCGGGAATAGTCCAGCGACTATCGTTTTGACGGTCTCCTCCTCGCTATTGCTCGGGGTCCCGTCGGCCAATCTGACACTACTTAATGGGATGCTCTTAACAGCGCTACCAACCGCTAGTTTGTATGGCAACGACCACGCATTGGATCGCATTACAGTCAAGCAGAATTTGTCCCAGTTTGACTCTTTTTTCTGCAGAATGAGTCTTTTGTACTGGGCCGCAGATCGATTATACAGCGTTTTTCTGAACTTGCGCTCATCGGAGTCGGCACATTTCTGATACCTTCTCCTCAACGCTCGCGTCAAGCTCCGTAGCGTCGTCAACTCATCATCCCACCATGGAACCTGCTTCCTAGCGGTCGTGCTAGTACGAGGCCGAAGCCTTCTATTGCAGATCTCCTGCAGTACCTTTGTGATGTCATCCACCACTTCATCTAGGTCCTTGCCTTCTTTTGCTCGTATGATCTTATCGTTGAGATCGGGCGCTTTTTTATTAAAGTCTGCACCCAATCTCTGAAGGCGATATTTCCCTAGTCTGTATCTGCTCGAATTTTTGCTCTCTAAGAGCTTAGGTACTAGCTTGAAGGAGATGTAGTTGTGATCGCTCACGCAATTCTCAACCACCTTCCACGATGAGAAGGACGACTGCAGATCGCCCGTCGTCACCGACAGATCGATCCAGCTCCTTCCGTTCACAGTCTCAAAGGTCGGCATGGAGGTTGCATCATTTAATAATACGAGGTCGTTTCGAATGAGAAATTCCACGAGAGTTTCCCCTCGCTTAGTCCCCACTCTAGACGGACACTCGGGGTCCCACATATGATGCCTGGTGTTAAAGTCTCCTCCTATGAGAACTCTCCGATGGAACCGTATGATCTTATCGAGAGTCTCTAGAAAGCCGCCAATGTCTGCTTTTGGAGGAACATAAACCGACACTATCAGCAGCGATTGGTGCAGATCCTTAATCTCAACCGCTACGATATGAGCATCGACATATTTAGTCCAGACGCTGAGTTTGGTGTTAGTGACGACAACTGCAGCCAACCCGTCGGCTGTGTGAGAGACCGACCATGAGTTAGGGAAGACCGCAATCTCGCCGTCCACCAAATACGGCTCCTGCAGGAGAAGGATGTCGGACGAACCCAGTTCCAACTCCTTTAGTATCTCCAAGGTTGCCGCTCTCGATCTTGCGAGATTAATCTGCAATATGCCATACTCTAGTTCGTTGGCCGTTTCAACCATAGTTTGTGCGAGAACGTAATCGCTCACATTCTCGTTTATACTGGGGGCAACGTAGGTCTACCGCTTTGTGGCCTGTGTTGAGCTTGAGCTTGAATTGCTCGTTGGCCCTCACACAATTGGCACACTTGGTGTCCTTCTTGTCACACTCCTTGAAGGAGTGTGGCCCGCTACAGACAGTGCATATCTGCCCTTTTTCCGGGCACTTGGACTGCAGATGTCCAAATTTACAGCACTTGAAGCACCTTGTGGGTTCAAGGAATTCCTTTACCCGGTGCTTTTGCCAGCCGCAGCTGACCTTGCCCTTCTTTAGTAGGGACTTGAAAACAACTGGTGCGGTTTCAATCACCCAGTGCTTCTCCGAGCCCTTCCCGGTCAGTTTAAAGACCACTTTCATGTGGCCTTCCGGGAGCTCGTTCTGAGTTCTAAGTCCCTCAAGGACTTCAGCCTCTCCGTCCGTGCCCGGGAGGTCATATATAAGGACTCTGGGTAGCCGCCGTGTCGGCTCCCTTGCTTCAACCTTTTCGCTCAATACTTTTTGCACCTGTTCTTGCATGGTGCGCAAGTCCTTTTCGTCCTTGAGTTCTATAACAACCCCATTGTTGTTCAGGTTCTTTAGGCCCTGAACCGATAGGCGCATCATTTACAGCTTTCATTTTTAGTTAGTAACATACAAATTGTGTGATTCGACGAGCATTGCGGCCGGCAATTAATCTGAATAAGTATTGATATGTTATGAATGTAACACCTTTAAAGTGAGGCATTTCGGTGAATTAAAATAAGTTTCATATATAAATCTATCGGTAGTAAAATCATCATATGCATATGATTTCTCAATATCGTTTCAAACTAAAGCGATCTCATCATGGAGGCTGAATGAATTTCAAGAGAATTAGCATTCAAGGAATGCAGTGATTATAATCTGTAAAATAATCATATGAAGGGGATTTAGAAAAAAGTATATTCAATGACATTGCATAAGATTACTGTAGAACTTCGAAGGCAAAAGCTGTAACGCAAAAAAAGATTTCATAGGTACTCTCTTTCCCATCTCCCCGGCGGGGAATCGAACCCCGGTCTCCCGCGTGACAGGCGGGGATACTTACCACTATACTACCGAGGACTGCTTGTACTAAGCTTATTTTAGAATAAGGGACATTGATAACTGCATCGATTTGTAATTTTTGGCAGTTATGTTCTTTACATAGGTATCAGATGGTCCCTACCTGAATTCCATCTGAATTTGTATTGTTCTCTCATGCACATAACTCATATAAATAAAAAAATAAAATTCTCTAATTAGAAAGAAAAGTTATTGCTTTTATTTGAATCTGAACAATGTAGTACTTTAATAACAAATGGCTACACTCCATTGTTTGATATATCAGAATAGTAAATACATTTAGAAAGAATAAGCAAATGATACGGTCTTAATTTAACAGTTTTTTAGTGTACAGGAATTACCCAAATAATTTTACTTGAAATTAAAAATTTGATTAAATATCATCTAATTAATTGTCGTTTCAATTTTTTTAACAAAATGTTTATTTTTTGCATCTTCAAATGATGTACTGTTTTATACTCTAATTTTTGCGATTCAAAACGAATACAAACCTCGACGCCCCCGGGTGGGCTCGAACCACCAACCTTTCGGTTAACAGCCGAACGCGCTAGCCGATTGCGCCACGGAGGCCACAGATACGGTGGGAAAACCAACTCTGTAGTAATTTGATGAAGGCTATATTTAATGAAATTTGTGCGTCAAGTTTTGAAAAGCACACACAATTTATGTTGTCTAAATTTATAACAAAGTAGCAAACACTTAATTAAATTAGCGGACAATAGGTTAAATATCTCCCCGGCGGGGAATCGAACCCCGGTCTCCCGCGTGACAGGCGGGGATACTTACCACTATACTACCGAGGACTGCTTGTACTAAGCTTATTTTAGAATAAGGGACATTGATAACTGCATCGATTTGTAATTTTTGGCAGTTATGTTCTTTACATAGGTATCAGATGGTCCCTACCTGAATTCCATCTGAATTTGTATTGTTCTCTCATGCACATAACTCATATAAATAAAAAAATAAAATTCTCTAATTAGAAAGAAAAGTTATTGCTTTTATTTGAATCTGAACAATGTAGTACTTTAATAACAAATGGCTACACTCCATTGTTTGATATATCAGAATAGTAAATACATTTAGAAAGAATAAGCAAATGATACGGTCTTAATTTAACAGTTTTTTAGTGTACAGGAATTACCCAAATAATTTTACTTGAAATTAAAAATTTGATTAAATATCATCTAATTAATTGTCGTTTCAATTTTTTTAACAAAATGTTTATTTTTTGCATCTTCAAATGATGTACTGTTTTATACTCTAATTTTTGCGATTCAAAACGAATACAAACCTCGACGCCCCCGGGTGGGCTCGAACCACCAACCTTTCGGTTAACAGCCGAACGCGCTAGCCGATTGCGCCACGGAGGCCACAGATACGGTGGGAAAACCAACTCTGTAGTAATTTGATGAAGGCTATATTTAATGAAATTTGTGCGTCAAGTTTTGAAAAGCACACACAATTTATGTTGTCTAAATTTATAACAAAGTAGCAAACACTTAATTAAATTAGCGGACAATAGGTTAAATATCTCCCCGGCGGGGAATCGAACCCCGGTCTCCCGCGTGACAGGCGGGGATACTTACCACTATACTACCGAGGACAGGTCGATACCGAAATAAGGCGCATCATTTACAGCTTTCATTTTTAGTTAGTAACATACAAATTGTGTGATTCGACGAGCATTGCTGCCGGCAATTAATCTGAATAAGTATTGATATGTTATGAATGTAACACCTTTAAAATGAGGCATTTCGGTGAATTAAAATAAGTTTCATATATAAATCTATCGGTAGTAAAATCATCATATGCATATGATTTCTCAATATCGTTTCAAACTAAAGCGATCTCATCATGGAGGCTGAATGAATTTCAAGAGAACCAGCATTCAATGAATGCAGTGATTATAATCTGTAAAATAATCATATGAAGGGGATTTAGAAAAAAGTATATTCAATGACATTGCATAAGATTACTGTAGAACTTCGAAGGCAAAAGCTGTAACGCAAAAAAAGATTTCATAGGTACTCTCTTTCCCATCTCCCCGGCGGGGAATCGAACCCCGGTCTCCCGCGTGACAGGCGGGGATACTTACCACTATACTACCGAGGACTGCTTGTACTAAGCTTATTTTAGAATAAGGGACATTGATAACTGCATCGATTTGTAATTTTTGGCAGTTATGTTCTTTACATAGGTATCAGATGGTCCCTACCTGAATTCCATCTGAATTTGTATTGTTCTCTCATGCACATAACTCATATAAATAAAAAAATAAAATTCTCTAATTAGAAAGAAAAGTTATTGCTTTTATTTGAATCTGAACAATGTAGTACTTTAATAACAAATGGCTACACTCCATTGTTTGATATATCAGAATAGTAAATACATTTAGAAAGAATAAGCAAATGATACGGTCTTAATTTAACAGTTTTTTAGTGTACAGGAATTACCCAAATAATTTTACTTGAAATTAAAAATTTGATTAAATATCATCTAATTAATTGTCGTTTCAATTTTTTTAACAAAATGTTTATTTTTTGCATCTTCAAATGATGTACTGTTTTATACTCTAATTTTTGCGATTCAAAACGAATACAAACCTCGACGCCCCCGGGTGGGCTCGAACCACCAACCTTTCGGTTAACAGCCGAACGCGCTAGCCGATTGCGCCACGGAGGCCACAGATACGGTGGGAAAACCAACTCTGTAGTAATTTGATGAAGGCTATATTTAATGAAATTTGTGCGTCAAGTTTTGAAAAGCACACACAATTTATGTTGTCTAAATTTATAACAAAGTAGCAAACACTTAATTAAATTAGCGGACAATAGGTTAAATATCTCCCCGGCGGGGAATCGAACCCCGGTCTCCCGCGTGACAGGCGGGGATACTTACCACTATACTACCGAGGACTGCTTGTACTAAGCTTATTTTAGAATAAGGGACATTGATAACTGCATCGATTTGTAATTTTTGGCAGTTATGTTCTTTACATAGGTATCAGATGGTCCCTACCTGAATTCCATCTGAATTTGTATTGTTCTCTCATGCACATAACTCATATAAATAAAAAAATAAAATTCTCTAATTAGAAAGAAAAGTTATTGCTTTTATTTGAATCTGAACAATGTAGTACTTTAATAACAAATGGCTACACTCCATTGTTTGATATATCAGAATAGTAAATACATTTAGAAAGAATAAGCAAATGATACGGTCTTAATTTAACAGTTTTTTAGTGTACAGGAATTACCCAAATAATTTTACTTGAAATTAAAAATTTGATTAAATATCATCTAATTAATTGTCGTTTCAATTTTTTTAACAAAATGTTTATTTTTTGCATCTTCAAATGATGTACTGTTTTATACTCTAATTTTTGCGATTCAAAACGAATACAAACCTCGACGCCCCCGGGTGGGCTCGAACCACCAACCTTTCGGTTAACAGCCGAACGCGCTAGCCGATTGCGCCACGGAGGCCACAGATACGGTGGGAAAACCAACTCTGTAGTAATTTGATGAAGGCTATATTTAATGAAATTTGTGCGTCAAGTTTTGAAAAGCACACACAATTTATGTTGTCTAAATTTATAACAAAGTAGCAAACACTTAATTAAATTAGCGGACAATAGGTTAAATATCTCCCCGGCGGGGAATCGAACCCCGGTCTCCCGCGTGACAGGCGGGGATACTTACCACTATACTACCGAGGACAGGTCGATACCGAAATAAGGCGCATCATTTACAGCTTTCATTTTTAGTTAGTAACATACAAATTGTGTGATTCGACGAGCATTGCTGCCGGCAATTAATCTGAATAAGTATTGATATGTTATGAATGTAACACCTTTAAAATGAGGCATTTCGGTGAATTAAAATAAGTTTCATATATAAATCTATCGGTAGTAAAATCATCATATGCATATGATTTCTCAATATCGTTTCAAACTAAAGCGATCTCATCATGGAGGCTGAATGAATTTCAAGAGAACCAGCATTCAATGAATGCAGTGATTATAATCTGTAAAATAATCATATGAAGGGGATTTAGAAAAAAGTATATTCAATGACATTGCATAAGATTACTGTAGAACTTCGAAGGCAAAAGCTGTAACGCAAAAAAAGCTTTCATAGGTACTCTATTTCCCATCTCCCGGCGGGGAATCGATCCCCGGTCTCCCGCGTGACAGGCGGGGATACTTACCACTATACTACCGAGGACTGCTGGTGCTAAACCTTATTTTAGAATTAGGGACATTGATAACTGCATCGATTTGTAATTTTTGGCAGTTATGTTCTTTACATAGGTATCAGATGTTCCCTACCTGAATTCCATCTGAATTTGTATTGTTCTCTCATGCACATAACTCATATAAATAAAAAAATAAAATTCTCTAATTAGAAAGAAAAGTTATTGCTTTTATTTGAATCTGAACAATGTAGTACTTTAATAACAAATGGCTACACTCCATTGTTTGATATATCAGAATAGTAAATACATTTAGAAAGAATAAGCAAATGATACGGTCTTAATTTAACAGTTTTTTAGTGTACAGGAATTACCCAAATAATTTTACTTGAAATTAAAAATTTGATTAAATATCATCTAATTAATTGTCGTTTCAATTTTTTTAACAAAATGTTTATTTTTTGCATCTTCAAATGATGTACTGTTTTATACTCTAATTTTTGCGATTCAAAACGAATACAAACCTCGACGCCCCCGGGTGGGCTCGAACCACCAACCTTTCGGTTAACAGCCGAACGCGCTAGCCGATTGCGCCACGGAGGCCACAGATACGGTGGGAAAACCAACTCTGTAGTAATTTGATGAAGGCTATATTTAATGAAATTTGTGCGTCAAGTTTTGAAAAGCACACACAATTTATGTTGTCTAAATTTATAACAAAGTAGCAAACACTTAATTAAATTAGCGGACAATAGGTTAAATATCTCCCCGGCGGGGAATCGAACCCCGGTCTCCCGCGTGACAGGCGGGGATACTTACCACTATACTACCGAGGACTGCTTGTACTAAGCTTATTTTAGAATAAGGGACATTGATAACTGCATCGATTTGTAATTTTTGGCAGTTATGTTCTTTACATAGGTATCAGATGGTCCCTACCTGAATTCCATCTGAATTTGTATTGTTCTCTCATGCACATAACTCATATAAATAAAAAAATAAAATTCTCTAATTAGAAAGAAAAGTTATTGCTTTTATTTGAATCTGAACAATGTAGTACTTTAATAACAAATGGCTACACTCCATTGTTTGATATATCAGAATAGTAAATACATTTAGAAAGAATAAGCAAATGATACGGTCTTAATTTAACAGTTTTTTAGTGTACAGGAATTACCCAAATAATTTTACTTGAAATTAAAAATTTGATTAAATATCATCTAATTAATTGTCGTTTCAATTTTTTTAACAAAATGTTTATTTTTTGCATCTTCAAATGATGTACTGTTTTATACTCTAATTTTTGCGATTCAAAACGAATACAAACCTCGACGCCCCCGGGTGGGCTCGAACCACCAACCTTTCGGTTAACAGCCGAACGCGCTAGCCGATTGCGCCACGGAGGCCACAGATACGGTGGGAAAACCAACTCTGTAGTAATTTGATGAAGGCTATATTTAATGAAATTTGTGCGTCAAGTTTTGAAAAGCACACACAATTTATGTTGTCTAAATTTATAACAAAGTAGCAAACACTTAATTAAATTAGCGGACAATAGGTTAAATATCTCCCCGGCGGGGAATCGAACCCCGGTCTCCCGCGTGACAGGCGGGGATACTTACCACTATACTACCGAGGACAGGTCGATACCGAAATAAGGCGCATCATTTACAGCTTTCATTTTTAGTTAGTAACATACAAATTGTGTGATTCGACGAGCATTGCTGCCGGCAATTAATCTGAATAAGTATTGATATGTTATGAATGTAACACCTTTAAAATGAGGCATTTCGGTGAATTAAAATAAGTTTCATATATAAATCTATCGGTAGTAAAATCATCATATGCATATGATTTCTCAATATCGTTTCAAACTAAAGCGATCTCATCATGGAGGCTGAATGAATTTCAAGAGAACCAGCATTCAATGAATGCAGTGATTATAATCTGTAAAATAATCATATGAAGGGGATTTAGAAAAAAGTATATTCAATGACATTGCATAAGATTATTGTAGAACTTCGAAGGCAAAAGCTGTAACGCAAAAAAAGATTTCATAGGTACTTTCTTTCCCATCTCCCCGGCGGGGAATCGAACCCCGGTCTCCCGCGTGACAGGCGGGGATACTTACCACTATACTACCGAGGACTGCTTGTACTAAGCTTATTTTAGAATAAGGGACATTGATAACTGCATCGATTTGTAATTTTTGGCAGTTATGTTCTTTACATAGGTATCAGATGGTCCCTACCTGAATTCCATCTGAATTTGTATTGTTCTCTCATGCACATACCTCATATAAATAAAAAAATAAAATTCTCTAATTAGAAAGAAAAGTTATTGCTTTTATTTGAATCTGAACAATGTAGTACTTTAATAACAAATGGCTACACGCCATTGTTTGATATATCAGAATAGTAAATACATTTAGAAAGAATAAGCAAATGATACGGTCTTAATTTAACAGTTTTTTAGTGTACAGGAATTACCCAAATAATTTTACTTGAAATTAAAAATTTGATTAAATATCATCTAATTAATTGTCGTTTCAATTTTTTTAACAAAATGTTTATTTTTTGCATCTTCAAATGATGTACTGTTTTATACTCTAATTTTTGCGATTCAAAACGAATACAAACCTCGACGCCCCCGGGTGGGCTCGAACCACCAACCTTTCGGTTAACAGCCGAACGCGCTAGCCGATTGCGCCACGGAGGCCACAGATACGGTGGGAAAACCAACTCTGTAGTAATTTGATGAAGGCTATATTTAATGAAATTTGTGCGTCAAGTTTTGAAAAGCACACACAATTTATGTTGTCTAAATTTATAACAAAGTAGCAAACACTTAATTAAATTAGCGGACAATAGGTTAAATATCTCCCCGGCGGGGAATCGAACCCCGGTCTCCCGCGTGACAGGCGGGGATACTTACCACTATACTACCGAGGACAGGTCGATACCGAAATAAGGCGCATCATTTACAGCTTTCATTTTTAGTTAGTAACATACAAATTGTGTGATTCGACGAGCATTGCTGCCGGCAATTAATCTGAATAAGTATTGATATGTTATGAATGTAACACCTTTAAAATGAGGCATTTCGGTGAATTAAAATAAGTTTCATATATAAATCTATCGGTAGTAAAATCATCATATGCATATGATTTCTCAATATCGTTTCAAACTAAAGCGATCTCATCATGGAGGCTGAATGAATTTCAAGAGAACCAGCATTCAATGAATGCAGTGATTATAATCTGTAAAATAATCATATGAAGGGGATTTAGAAAAAAGTACATTCAATGACATTGCATAAGATTATTGTAGAACTTCGAAGGCAAAAGCTGTAACGCAAAAAAAGATTTCATAGGTACTTTCTTTCCCATCTCCCCGGCGGGGAATCGAACCCCGGTCTCCCGCGTGACAGGCGGGGATACTTACCACTATACTACCGAGGACTGCTTGTACTAAGCTTAATTTAGAATAAGGGACATTGATAACTGCATCGATTTGTAATTTTTGGCAGTTATGTTCTTTACATAGGTATCAGATGGTCCCTACCTGAATTCCATCTGAATTTGTATTGTTCTCTCATGCACATACCTCATATAAATAAAAAAATAAAATTCTCTAATTAGAAAGAAAAGTTATTGCTTTTATTTGAATCTGAACAATGTAGTACTTTAATAACAAATGGCTACACGCCATTGTTTGATATATCAGAATAGTAAATACATTTAGAAAGAATAAGCAAATGATACGGTCTTAATTTAACAGTTTTTTAGTGTACAGGAATTACCCAAATAATTTTACTTGAAATTAAAAATTTGATTAAATATCATCTAATTAATTGTCGTTTCAATTTTTTTAACAAAATGTTTATTTTTTGCATCTTCAAATGATGTACTGTTTTATACTCTAATTTTTGCGATTCAAAACGAATACAAACCTCGACGCCCCCGGGTGGGCTCGAACCACCAACCTTTCGGTTAACAGCCGAACGCGCTAGCCGATTGCGCCACGGAGGCCACAGATACGGTGGGAAAACCAACTCTGTAGTAATTTGATGAAGGCTATATTTAATGAAATTTGTGCGTCAAGTTTTGAAAAGCACACACAATTTATGTTGTCTAAATTTATAACAAAGTAGCAAACACTTAATTAAATTAGCGGACAATAGGTTAAATATCTCCCCGGCGGGGAATCGAACCCCGGTCTCCCGCGTGACAGGCGGGGATACTTACCACTATACTACCGAGGACAGGTCGATACCGAAATAAGGCGCATCATTTACAGCTTTCATTTTTAGTTAGTAACATACAAATTGTGTGATTCGACGAGCATTGCTGCCGGCAATTAATCTGAATAAGTATTGATATGTTATGAATGTAACACCTTTAAAATGAGGCATTTCGGTGAATTAAAATAAGTTTCATATATAAATCTATCGGTAGTAAAATCATCATATGCATATGATTTCTCAATATCGTTTCAAACTAAAGCGATCTCATCATGGAGGCTGAATGAATTTCAAGAGAACCAGCATTCAATGAATGCAGTGATTATAATCTGTAAAATAATCATATGAAGGGGATTTAGAAAAAAGTATATTCAATGACATTGCATAAGATTATTGTAGAACTTCGAAGGCAAAAGCTGTAACGCAAAAAAGATTTCATAGGTACTTTCTTTCCCATCTCCCCGGCGGGGAATCGAACCCCGGTCTCCACGCGTGACAGGCGGGGATACTTACCACTATACTACCGAGGACTGCTTGTACTAAGCTTAATTTAGAATAAGGGACATTGATAACTGCATCGATTTGTAATTTTTGGCAGTTATGTTCTTTACATAGGTATCAGATGTTCCCTACCTGAATTCCATCTGAATTTGTATTGTTCTCTCATGCACATACCTCTTATAAATAAAAAAATAAAATTCTCTAATTAGAAAGAAAAGTTATTGCTTTTATTTGAATCTGAACAATATAGTACTTTAATAACAAATGGCTACACGCCATTGTTTGAAATATCAGAATAGTAAATACATTTAGAAAGAATAAGCAAATGATACGGTCTTAATTTAACAGTTTTTTAGTGTACAGGAATTACACAAATAATTTTACTTGAAATTAAAAATTTGATTAAATATCATCTAATTAATTGTCGTTTCAATTTTCTTAACAAAATGTTTATTTTTTGCATCTTCAAATGATGTACTGTTTTATACTCTAATTTTTGCGATTCAAAACGAATACAAACCTCGACGCCCCCGATTGGGCTTGAACCACCAACCTTTCGGTTAACAGCCGAACGCGCTAGCCAATAGCGCCACGGAGGCCACAGATATGGTGGGAAAACCAACTCTGTAGTAATTTGATGAAGGCTATATTTAATGAAATTTGTGCGTCAAGTTTTGAAAAGCACACACAATTTATGTTGTCTAAATTTATAACAAAGTAGCATACACTTAATTAAATTAGCGGACAATAGGTTAAATAACTCCCTGGCGGGGAATCGAACCCCGGTCTCACGCGTGACAGGCGGGGATACTTACCACTATACTACCGAGGACAGGTCGATACCGAAATAAGGCGCATCATTTACAGCTTTCATTTTTAGTTAGTAACATACAGAATGAATTTCAAGAGAACCAGCATTCAATGAATGCAGTGATTATAATCTGTAAAATAATCATATGAAGGGGATTTAGAAAAAAGTATATTCAATGACATTGCATAAGATTATTGTAGAACTTCGAAGGCAAAAGCTGTAACGCAAAAATAGATTTCATAGGAACTCTCTTTCCCATCTCCCCGGCGGGGAATCGAACCCCGGTCTCCCGCATGACAGGCGGAGATACTTACCACTATACTACCGAGGACTGCTTGTACTAAGCTTAATTTAGAATAAGGGACATTGATAACTGCATCGATTTGTAATTTTTGGCAGTTATGTTCTTTACATAGGTATCAGATGGTCCCTACCTGAATTCCATCTGAATTTGTATTGTTCTCTCATGCACATAACTCATATAAATAAAATAATAAAATTCTCTAATTAGAAAGAAAAGTTATTGCTTTTATTTGAATCTGAACAATGTAGTACTTTAATAACAAATGGCTACACTCCATTGTTTAATATATCAGAATAGTAAATACATTTAGAAAGAATATGCAAATGATACGGTCTTAATTTAACAGTTTTTTAGTGTACAGGAATGACCCAAATAATTTTACTTGAAATTAAAAATTTGATTAAATATCATCTAATTAATTGTCGTTTCAATTTTTTTAACAAAATGTTTATTTTTGCATCTTCAAATGATGTACTGTTTTATACTCTAATTTTTGCGATTCAAAACGAATACAAACCTCGACGCCCCCGGGTGGGCTTGAACCACCAACCTTTCGGTTAACAGCCGAACGCGCTAGCCAATAGCGCCGCGGAGGCCACAGATACGGTGGTAAAACCAACTCTGTAGTAATTTGATGAAGGCTATATTTAATGAAATTTGTGCGTCAAGTTTTGAAAAGCACACACAATTTATGTTGTCTAAATTTATAACAAAGTAGCATACACTTAATTAAATTAGCGGACAATAGGTTAAATATCTCCCTGGCGGGGAATCGAACCCCGGTCTCACGCGTGACAGGCGGGGATACTTACCACTATACTACCGAGGACAGGTCGATACCGAAATAAGGCGCATCATTTACAGCTTTCATTTTTAGTTAGTAACATACAGAATGAATTTCAAGAGAACCAGCATTCAATGAATGCAGTGATTATAATCTGTAAAATAATCATATGAAGGGGATTTAGAAAAAAGTATATTCAATGACATTGCATAAGATTATTGTAGAACTTCGAAGGCAAAAGCTGTAACGCAAAAAAAGATTTCATAGGTACTTTCTTTCCCATCTCCCCGGCGGGGAATCGAACCCCGGTCTCCCGCGTGACAGGCGGGGATACTTACCACTATACTACCGAGGACTGCTTGTACTAAGCTTAATTTAGAATAAGGGACATTGATAACTGCATCGATTTGTAATTTTTGGCAGTTATGTTCTTTACATAGGTATCAGATGGTCCCTACCTGAATTCCATCTGAATTTGTATTGTTCTCTCATGCACATACCTCATATAAATAAAAAAATAAAATTCTCTAATTAGAAAGAAAAGTTATTGCTTTTATTTGAATCTGAACAATGTAGTACTTTAATAACAAATGGCTACACGCCATTGTTTGATATATCAGAATAGTAAATACATTTAGAAAGAATAAGCAAATGATACGGTCTTAATTTAACAGTTTTTTAGTGTACAGGAATTACCCAAATAATTTTACTTGAAATTAAAAATTTGATTAAATATCATCTAATTAATTGTCGTTTCAATTTTTTTAACAAAATGTTTATTTTTTGCATCTTCAAATGATGTACTGTTTTATACTCTAATTTTTGCGATTCAAAACGAATACAAACCTCGACGCCCCCGGGTGGGCTCGAACCACCAACCTTTCGGTTAACAGCCGAACGCGCTAGCCGATTGCGCCACGGAGGCCACAGATACGGTGGGAAAACCAACTCTGTAGTAATTTGATGAAGGCTATATTTAATGAAATTTGTGCGTCAAGTTTTGAAAAGCACACACAATTTATGTTGTCTAAATTTATAACAAAGTAGCAAACACTTAATTAAATTAGCGGACAATAGGTTAAATATCTCCCCGGCGGGGAATCGAACCCCGGTCTCCCGCGTGACAGGCGGGGATACTTACCACTATACTACCGAGGACAGGTCGATACCGAAATAAGGCGCATCATTTACAGCTTTCATTTTTAGTTAGTAACATACAAATTGTGTGATTCGACGAGCATTGCTGCCGGCAATTAATCTGAATAAGTATTGATATGTTATGAATGTAACACCTTTAAAATGAGGCATTTCGGTGAATTAAAATAAGTTTCATATATAAATCTATCGGTAGTAAAATCATCATATGCATATGATTTCTCAATATCGTTTCAAACTAAAGCGATCTCATCATGGAGGCTGAATGAATTTCAAGAGAACCAGCATTCAATGAATGCAGTGATTATAATCTGTAAAATAATCATATGAAGGGGATTTAGAAAAAAGTACATTCAATGACATTGCATAAGATTATTGTAGAACTTCGAAGGCAAAAGCTGTAACGCAAAAAAAGATTTCATAGGTACTTTCTTTCCCATCTCCCCGGCGGGGAATCGAACCCCGGTCTCCCGCGTGACAGGCGGGGATACTTACCACTATACTACCGAGGACTGCTTGTACTAAGCTTAATTTAGAATAAGGGACATTGATAACTGCATCGATTTGTAATTTTTGGCAGTTATGTTCTTTACATAGGTATCAGATGGTCCCTACCTGAATTCCATCTGAATTTGTATTGTTCTCTCATGCACATACCTCATATAAATAAAAAAATAAAATTCTCTAATTAGAAAGAAAAGTTATTGCTTTTATTTGAATCTGAACAATGTAGTACTTTAATAACAAATGGCTACACGCCATTGTTTGATATATCAGAATAGTAAATACATTTAGAAAGAATAAGCAAATGATACGGTCTTAATTTAACAGTTTTTTAGTGTACAGGAATTACCCAAATAATTTTACTTGAAATTAAAAATTTGATTAAATATCATCTAATTAATTGTCGTTTCAATTTTTTTAACAAAATGTTTATTTTTTGCATCTTCAAATGATGTACTGTTTTATACTCTAATTTTTGCGATTCAAAACGAATACAAACCTCGACGCCCCCGGGTGGGCTCGAACCACCAACCTTTCGGTTAACAGCCGAACGCGCTAGCCGATTGCGCCACGGAGGCCACAGATACGGTGGGAAAACCAACTCTGTAGTAATTTGATGAAGGCTATATTTAATGAAATTTGTGCGTCAAGTTTTGAAAAGCACACACAATTTATGTTGTCTAAATTTATAACAAAGTAGCAAACACTTAATTAAATTAGCGGACAATAGGTTAAATATCTCCCCGGCGGGGAATCGAACCCCGGTCTCCCGCGTGACAGGCGGGGATACTTACCACTATACTACCGAGGACAGGTCGATACCGAAATAAGGCGCATCATTTACAGCTTTCATTTTTAGTTAGTAACATACAAATTGTGTGATTCGACGAGCATTGCTGCCGGCAATTAATCTGAATAAGTATTGATATGTTATGAATGTAACACCTTTAAAATGAGGCATTTCGGTGAATTAAAATAAGTTTCATATATAAATCTATCGGTAGTAAAATCATCATATGCATATGATTTCTCAATATCGTTTCAAACTAAAGCGATCTCATCATGGAGGCTGAATGAATTTCAAGAGAACCAGCATTCAATGAATGCAGTGATTATAATCTGTAAAATAATCATATGAAGGGGATTTAGAAAAAAGTACATTCAATGACATTGCATAAGATTATTGTAGAACTTCGAAGGCAAAAGCTGTAACGCAAAAAAAGATTTCATAGGTACTTTCTTTCCCATCTCCCCGGCGGGGAATCGAACCCCGGTCTCCCGCGTGACAGGCGGGGATACTTACCACTATACTACCGAGGACTGCTTGTACTAAGCTTAATTTAGAATAAGGGACATTGATAACTGCATCGATTTGTAATTTTTGGCAGTTATGTTCTTTACATAGGTATCAGATGGTCCCTACCTGAATTCCATCTGAATTTGTATTGTTCTCTCATGCACATACCTCATATAAATAAAAAAATAAAATTCTCTAATTAGAAAGAAAAGTTATTGCTTTTATTTGAATCTGAACAATGTAGTACTTTAATAACAAATGGCTACACGCCATTGTTTGATATATCAGAATAGTAAATACATTTAGAAAGAATAAGCAAATGATACGGTCTTAATTTAACAGTTTTTTAGTGTACAGGAATTACCCAAATAATTTTACTTGAAATTAAAAATTTGATTAAATATCATCTAATTAATTGTCGTTTCAATTTTTTTAACAAAATGTTTATTTTTTGCATCTTCAAATGATGTACTGTTTTATACTCTAATTTTTGCGATTCAAAACGAATACAAACCTCGACGCCCCCGGGTGGGCTCGAACCACCAACCTTTCGGTTAACAGCCGAACGCGCTAGCCGATTGCGCCACGGAGGCCACAGATACGGTGGGAAAACCAACTCTGTAGTAATTTGATGAAGGCTATATTTAATGAAATTTGTGCGTCAAGTTTTGAAAAGCACACACAATTTATGTTGTCTAAATTTATAACAAAGTAGCAAACACTTAATTAAATTAGCGGACAATAGGTTAAATATCTCCCCGGCGGGGAATCGAACCCCGGTCTCCCGCGTGACAGGCGGGGATACTTACCACTATACTACCGAGGACAGGTCGATACCGAAATAAGGCGCATCATTTACAGCTTTCATTTTTAGTTAGTAACATACAAATTGTGTGATTCGACGAGCATTGCTGCCGGCAATTAATCTGAATAAGTATTGATATGTTATGAATGTAACACCTTTAAAATGAGGCATTTCGGTGAATTAAAATAAGTTTCATATATAAATCTATCGGTAGTAAAATCATCATATGCATATGATTTCTCAATATCGTTTCAAACTAAAGCGATCTCATCATGGAGGCTGAATGAATTTCAAGAGAACCAGCATTCAATGAATGCAGTGATTATAATCTGTAAAATAATCATATGAAGGGGATTTAGAAAAAAGTATATTCAATGACATTGCATAAGATTATTGTAGAACTTCGAAGGCAAAAGCTGTAACGCAAAAAAAGATTTCATAGGTACTTTCTTTCCCATCTCCCCGGCGGGGAATCGAACCCCGGTCTCCCGCGTGACAGGCGGGGATACTTACCACTATACTACCGAGGACTGCTTGTACTAAGCTTAATTTAGAATAAGGGACATTGATAACTGCATCGATTTGTAATTTTTGGCAGTTATGTTCTTTACATAGGTATCAGATGGTCCCTACCTGAATTCCATCTGAATTTGTATTGTTCTCTCATGCACATACCTCATATAAATAAAAAAATAAAATTCTCTAATTAGAAAGAAAAGTTATTGCTTTTATTTGAATCTGAACAATGTAGTACTTTAATAACAAATGGCTACACGCCATTGTTTGATATATCAGAATAGTAAATACATTTAGAAAGAATAAGCAAATGATACGGTCTTAATTTAACAGTTTTTTAGTGTACAGGAATTACCCAAATAATTTTACTTGAAATTAAAAATTTGATTAAATATCATCTAATTAATTGTCGTTTCAATTTTTTTAACAAAATGTTTATTTTTTGCATCTTCAAATGATGTACTGTTTTATACTCTAATTTTTGCGATTCAAAACGAATACAAACCTCGACGCCCCCGGGTGGGCTCGAACCACCAACCTTTCGGTTAACAGCCGAACGCGCTAGCCGATTGCGCCACGGAGGCCACAGATACGGTGGGAAAACCAACTCTGTAGTAATTTGATGAAGGCTATATTTAATGAAATTTGTGCGTCAAGTTTTGAAAAGCACACACAATTTATGTTGTCTAAATTTATAACAAAGTAGCAAACACTTAATTAAATTAGCGGACAATAGGTTAAATATCTCCCCGGCGGGGAATCGAACCCCGGTCTCCCGCGTGACAGGCGGGGATACTTACCACTATACTACCGAGGACAGGTCGATACCGAAATAAGGCGCATCATTTACAGCTTTCATTTTTAGTTAGTAACATACAAATTGTGTGATTCGACGAGCATTGCTGCCGGCAATTAATCTGAATAAGTATTGATATGTTATGAATGTAACACCTTTAAAATGAGGCATTTCGGTGAATTAAAATAAGTTTCATATATAAATCTATCGGTAGTAAAATCATCATATGCATATGATTTCTCAATATCGTTTCAAACTAAAGCGATCTCATCATGGAGGCTGAATGAATTTCAAGAGAACCAGCATTCAATGAATGCAGTGATTATAATCTGTAAAATAATCATATGAAGGGGATTTAGAAAAAAGTATATTCAATGACATTGCATAAGATTATTGTAGAACTTCGAAGGCAAAAGCTGTAACGCAAAAAAAGATTTCATAGGTACTTTCTTTCCCATCTCCCCGGCGGGGAATCGAACCCCGGTCTCCCGCGTGACAGGCGGGGATACTTACCACTATACTACCGAGGACTGCTTGTACTAAGCTTAATTTAGAATAAGGGACATTGATAACTGCATCGATTTGTAATTTTTGGCAGTTATGTTCTTTACATAGGTATCAGATGGTCCCTACCTGAATTCCATCTGAATTTGTATTGTTCTCTCATGCACATACCTCATATAAATAAAAAAATAAAATTCTCTAATTAGAAAGAAAAGTTATTGCTTTTATTTGAATCTGAACAATGTAGTACTTTAATAACAAATGGCTACACGCCATTGTTTGATATATCAGAATAGTAAATACATTTAGAAAGAATAAGCAAATGATACGGTCTTAATTTAACAGTTTTTTAGTGTACAGGAATTACCCAAATAATTTTACTTGAAATTAAAAATTTGATTAAATATCATCTAATTAATTGTCGTTTCAATTTTTTTAACAAAATGTTTATTTTTTGCATCTTCAAATGATGTACTGTTTTATACTCTAATTTTTGCGATTCAAAACGAATACAAACCTCGACGCCCCCGGGTGGGCTCGAACCACCAACCTTTCGGTTAACAGCCGAACGCGCTAGCCGATTGCGCCACGGAGGCCACAGATACGGTGGGAAAACCAACTCTGTAGTAATTTGATGAAGGCTATATTTAATGAAATTTGTGCGTCAAGTTTTGAAAAGCACACACAATTTATGTTGTCTAAATTTATAACAAAGTAGCAAACACTTAATTAAATTAGCGGACAATAGGTTAAATATCTCCCCGGCGGGGAATCGAACCCCGGTCTCCCGCGTGACAGGCGGGGATACTTACCACTATACTACCGAGGACAGGTCGATACCGAAATAAGGCGCATCATTTACAGCTTTCATTTTTAGTTAGTAACATACAAATTGTGTGATTCGACGAGCATTGCTGCCGGCAATTAATCTGAATAAGTATTGATATGTTATGAATGTAACACCTTTAAAATGAGGCATTTCGGTGAATTAAAATAAGTTTCATATATAAATCTATCGGTAGTAAAATCATCATATGCATATGATTTCTCAATATCGTTTCAAACTAAAGCGATCTCATCATGGAGGCTGAATGAATTTCAAGAGAACCAGCATTCAATGAATGCAGTGATTATAATCTGTAAAATAATCATATGAAGGGGATTTAGAAAAAGTATATTCAATGACATTGCATAAGATTATTGTAGAACTTCGAAGGCAAAAGCTGTAACGCAAAAAAGATTTCATAGGTACTTTCTTTCCCATCTCCCCGGCGGGGAATCGAACCCCGGTCTCCCGCGTGACAGGCGGGGATACTTACCACTATACTACCGAGGACTGCTTGTACTAAGCTTAATTTAGAATAAGGGACATTGATAACTGCATCGATTTGTAATTTTTGGCAGTTATGTTCTTTACATAGGTATCAGATGGTCCCTACCTGAATTCCATCTGAATTTGTATTGTTCTCTCATGCACATACCTCATATAAATAAAAAATTAAAATTCTCTAATTAGAAAGAAAAGTTATTGCTTTTATTTGAATCTGAACAATGTAGTACTTTAATAACAAATGGCTACACGCCATTGTTTGATATATCAGAATAGTAAATACATTTAGAAAGAATAAGCAAATGATACGGTCTTAATTTAACAGTTTTTTAGTGTACAGGAATTACCCAAATAATTTTACTTGAAATTAAAAATTTGATTAAATATCATCTAATTAATTGTCGTTTCAATTTTCTTAACAAAATGTTTATTTTTTGCATCTTCAAATGATGTACTGTTTTATACTCTAATTTTTGCGATTCAAAACGAATACAAACCTCGACGCCCCCGATTGGGCTTGAACCACCAACCTTTCGGTTAACAGCCGAACGCGCTAGCCAATAGCGCCACGGAGGCCACAGATACGGTGGGAAAACCAACTCTGTAGTAATTTGATGAAGGCTATATTTAATGAAATTTGTGCGTCAAGTTTTGAAAAGCACACACAATTTATGTTGTCTAAATTTATAACAAAGTAGCATACACTTAATTAAATTAGCGGACAATAGGTTAAATATCTCCCTGGCGGGGAATCGAACCCCGGTCTCACGCGTGACAGGCGGGGATACTTACCACTATACTACCGAGGACAGGTCGATACCGAAATAAGGCGCATCATTTACAGCTTTCATTTTTAGTTAGTAACATACAGAATGAATTTCAAGAGAACCAGCATTCAATGAATGCAGTGATTATAATCTGTAAAATAATCATATGAAGGGGATTTAGAAAAAAGTATATTCAATGACATTGCATAAGATTATTGTAGAACTTCGAAGGCAAAAGCTGTAACGCAAAAAAGATTTCATAGGTACTTTCTTTCCCATCTCCCCGGCGGGGAATCGAACCCCGGTCTCCCGCGTGACAGGCGGGGATACTTACCACTATACTACCGAGGACTGCTTGTACTAAGCTTAATTTAGAATAAGGGACATTGATAACTGCATCGATTTGTAATTTTTGGCAGTTATGTTCTTTACATAGGTATCAGATGGTCCCTACCTGAATTCCATCTGAATTTGTATTGTTCTCTCATGCACATACCTCATATAAATAAAAAAATAAAATTCTCTAATTAGAAAGAAAAGTTATTGCTTTTATTTGAATCTGAACAATGTAGTACTTTAATAACAAATGGCTACACGCCATTGTTTGATATATCAGAATAGTAAATACATTTAGAAAGAATAAGCAAATGATACGGTCTTAATTTAACAGTTTTTTAGTGTACAGGAATTACCCAAATAATTTTACTTGAAATTAAAAATTTGATTAAATATCATCTAATTAATTGTCGTTTCAATTTTTTTAACAAAATGTTTATTTTTTGCATCTTCAAATGATGTACTGTTTTATACTCTAATTTTTGCGATTCAAAACGAATACAAACCTCGACGCCCCCGGGTGGGCTCGAACCACCAACCTTTCGGTTAACAGCCGAACGCGCTAGCCGATTGCGCCACGGAGGCCACAGATACGGTGGGAAAACCAACTCTGTAGTAATTTGATGAAGGCTATATTTAATGAAATTTGTGCGTCAAGTTTTGAAAAGCACACACAATTTATGTTGTCTAAATTTATAACAAAGTAGCAAACACTTAATTAAATTAGCGGACAATAGGTTAAATATCTCCCCGGCGGGGAATCGAACCCCGGTCTCCCGCGTGACAGGCGGGGATACTTACCACTATACTACCGAGGACAGGTCGATACCGAAATAAGGCGCATCATTTACAGCTTTCATTTTTAGTTAGTAACATACAAATTGTGTGATTCGACGAGCATTGCTGCCGGCAATTAATCTGAATAAGTATTGATATGTTATGAATGTAACACCTTTAAAATGAGGCATTTCGGTGAATTAAAATAAGTTTCATATATAAATCTATCGGTAGTAAAATCATCATATGCATATGATTTCTCAATATCGTTTCAAACTAAAGCGATCTCATCATGGAGGCTGAATGAATTTCAAGAGAACCAGCATTCAATGAATGCAGTGATTATAATCTGTAAAATAATCATATGAAGGGGATTTAGAAAAAAGTACATTCAATGACATTGCATAAGATTATTGTAGAACTTCGAAGGCAAAAGCTGTAACGCAAAAAAAGATTTCATAGGTACTTTCTTTCCCATCTCCCCGGCGGGGAATCGAACCCCGGTCTCCCGCGTGACAGGCGGGGATACTTACCACTATACTACCGAGGACTGCTTGTACTAAGCTTAATTTAGAATAAGGGACATTGATAACTGCATCGATTTGTAATTTTTGGCAGTTATGTTCTTTACATAGGTATCAGATGGTCCCTACCTGAATTCCATCTGAATTTGTATTGTTCTCTCATGCACATACCTCATATAAATAAAAAAATAAAATTCTCTAATTAGAAAGAAAAGTTATTGCTTTTATTTGAATCTGAACAATGTAGTACTTTAATAACAAATGGCTACACGCCATTGTTTGATATATCAGAATAGTAAATACATTTAGAAAGAATAAGCAAATGATACGGTCTTAATTTAACAGTTTTTTAGTGTACAGGAATTACCCAAATAATTTTACTTGAAATTAAAAATTTGATTAAATATCATCTAATTAATTGTCGTTTCAATTTTTTTAACAAAATGTTTATTTTTTGCATCTTCAAATGATGTACTGTTTTATACTCTAATTTTTGCGATTCAAAACGAATACAAACCTCGACGCCCCCGGGTGGGCTCGAACCACCAACCTTTCGGTTAACAGCCGAACGCGCTAGCCGATTGCGCCACGGAGGCCACAGATACGGTGGGAAAACCAACTCTGTAGTAATTTGATGAAGGCTATATTTAATGAAATTTGTGCGTCAAGTTTTGAAAAGCACACACAATTTATGTTGTCTAAATTTATAACAAAGTAGCAAACACTTAATTAAATTAGCGGACAATAGGTTAAATATCTCCCCGGCGGGGAATCGAACCCCGGTCTCCCGCGTGACAGGCGGGGATACTTACCACTATACTACCGAGGACAGGTCGATACCGAAATAAGGCGCATCATTTACAGCTTTCATTTTTAGTTAGTAACATACAAATTGTGTGATTCGACGAGCATTGCTGCCGGCAATTAATCTGAATAAGTATTGATATGTTATGAATGTAACACCTTTAAAATGAGGCATTTCGGTGAATTAAAATAAGTTTCATATATAAATCTATCGGTAGTAAAATCATCATATGCATATGATTTCTCAATATCGTTTCAAACTAAAGCGATCTCATCATGGAGGCTGAATGAATTTCAAGAGAACCAGCATTCAATGAATGCAGTGATTATAATCTGTAAAATAATCATATGAAGGGGATTTAGAAAAAAGTACATTCAATGACATTGCATAAGATTATTGTAGAACTTCGAAGGCAAAAGCTGTAACGCAAAAAAAGATTTCATAGGTACTTTCTTTCCCATCTCCCCGGCGGGGAATCGAACCCCGGTCTCCCGCGTGACAGGCGGGGATACTTACCACTATACTACCGAGGACTGCTTGTACTAAGCTTAATTTAGAATAAGGGACATTGATAACTGCATCGATTTGTAATTTTTGGCAGTTATGTTCTTTACATAGGTATCAGATGGTCCCTACCTGAATTCCATCTGAATTTGTATTGTTCTCTCATGCACATACCTCATATAAATAAAAAAATAAAATTCTCTAATTAGAAAGAAAAGTTATTGCTTTTATTTGAATCTGAACAATGTAGTACTTTAATAACAAATGGCTACACGCCATTGTTTGATATATCAGAATAGTAAATACATTTAGAAAGAATAAGCAAATGATACGGTCTTAATTTAACAGTTTTTTAGTGTACAGGAATTACCCAAATAATTTTACTTGAAATTAAAAATTTGATTAAATATCATCTAATTAATTGTCGTTTCAATTTTTTTAACAAAATGTTTATTTTTTGCATCTTCAAATGATGTACTGTTTTATACTCTAATTTTTGCGATTCAAAACGAATACAAACCTCGACGCCCCCGGGTGGGCTCGAACCACCAACCTTTCGGTTAACAGCCGAACGCGCTAGCCGATTGCGCCACGGAGGCCACAGATACGGTGGGAAAACCAACTCTGTAGTAATTTGATGAAGGCTATATTTAATGAAATTTGTGCGTCAAGTTTTGAAAAGCACACACAATTTATGTTGTCTAAATTTATAACAAAGTAGCAAACACTTAATTAAATTAGCGGACAATAGGTTAAATATCTCCCCGGCGGGGAATCGAACCCCGGTCTCCCGCGTGACAGGCGGGGATACTTACCACTATACTACCGAGGACAGGTCGATACCGAAATAAGGCGCATCATTTACAGCTTTCATTTTTAGTTAGTAACATACAAATTGTGTGATTCGACGAGCATTGCTGCCGGCAATTAATCTGAATAAGTATTGATATGTTATGAATGTAACACCTTTAAAATGAGGCATTTCGGTGAATTAAAATAAGTTTCATATATAAATCTATCGGTAGTAAAATCATCATATGCATATGATTTCTCAATATCGTTTCAAACTAAAGCGATCTCATCATGGAGGCTGAATGAATTTCAAGAGAACCAGCATTCAATGAATGCAGTGATTATAATCTGTAAAATAATCATATGAAGGGGATTTAGAAAAAAGTACATTCAATGACATTGCATAAGATTATTGTAGAACTTCGAAGGCAAAAGCTGTAACGCAAAAAAAGATTTCATAGGTACTTTCTTTCCCATCTCCCCGGCGGGGAATCGAACCCCGGTCTCCCGCGTGACAGGCGGGGATACTTACCACTATACTACCGAGGACTGCTTGTACTAAGCTTAATTTAGAATAAGGGACATTGATAACTGCATCGATTTGTAATTTTTGGCAGTTATGTTCTTTACATAGGTATCAGATGGTCCCTACCTGAATTCCATCTGAATTTGTATTGTTCTCTCATGCACATACCTCATATAAATAAAAAAATAAAATTCTCTAATTAGAAAGAAAAGTTATTGCTTTTATTTGAATCTGAACAATGTAGTACTTTAATAACAAATGGCTACACGCCATTGTTTGATATATCAGAATAGTAAATACATTTAGAAAGAATAAGCAAATGATACGGTCTTAATTTAACAGTTTTTTAGTGTACAGGAATTACCCAAATAATTTTACTTGAAATTAAAAATTTGATTAAATATCATCTAATTAATTGTCGTTTCAATTTTTTTAACAAAATGTTTATTTTTTGCATCTTCAAATGATGTACTGTTTTATACTCTAATTTTTGCGATTCAAAACGAATACAAACCTCGACGCCCCCGGGTGGGCTCGAACCACCAACCTTTCGGTTAACAGCCGAACGCGCTAGCCGATTGCGCCACGGAGGCCACAGATACGGTGGGAAAACCAACTCTGTAGTAATTTGATGAAGGCTATATTTAATGAAATTTGTGCGTCAAGTTTTGAAAAGCACACACAATTTATGTTGTCTAAATTTATAACAAAGTAGCAAACACTTAATTAAATTAGCGGACAATAGGTTAAATATCTCCCCGGCGGGGAATCGAACCCCGGTCTCCCGCGTGACAGGCGGGGATACTTACCACTATACTACCGAGGACAGGTCGATACCGAAATAAGGCGCATCATTTACAGCTTTCATTTTTAGTTAGTAACATACAAATTGTGTGATTCGACGAGCATTGCTGCCGGCAATTAATCTGAATAAGTATTGATATGTTATGAATGTAACACCTTTAAAATGAGGCATTTCGGTGAATTAAAATAAGTTTCATATATAAATCTATCGGTAGTAAAATCATCATATGCATATGATTTCTCAATATCGTTTCAAACTAAAGCGATCTCATCATGGAGGCTGAATGAATTTCAAGAGAACCAGCATTCAATGAATGCAGTGATTATAATCTGTAAAATAATCATATGAAGGGGATTTAGAAAAAAGTATATTCAATGACATTGCATAAGATTATTGTAGAACTTCGAAGGCAAAAGCTGTAACGCAAAAAAAGATTTCATAGGTACTTTCTTTCCCATCTCCCCGGCGGGGAATCGAACCCCGGTCTCCCGCGTGACAGGCGGGGATACTTACCACTATACTACCGAGGACTGCTTGTACTAAGCTTAATTTAGAATAAGGGACATTGATAACTGCATCGATTTGTAATTTTTGGCAGTTATGTTCTTTACATAGGTATCAGATGGTCCCTACCTGAATTCCATCTGAATTTGTATTGTTCTCTCATGCACATACCTCATATAAATAAAAAAATAAAATTCTCTAATTAGAAAGAAAAGTTATTGCTTTTATTTGAATCTGAACAATGTAGTACTTTAATAACAAATGGCTACACGCCATTGTTTGATATATCAGAATAGTAAATACATTTAGAAAGAATAAGCAAATGATACGGTCTTAATTTAACAGTTTTTTAGTGTACAGGAATTACCCAAATAATTTTACTTGAAATTAAAAATTTGATTAAATATCATCTAATTAATTGTCGTTTCAATTTTTTTAACAAAATGTTTATTTTTTGCATCTTCAAATGATGTACTGTTTTATACTCTAATTTTTGCGATTCAAAACGAATACAAACCTCGACGCCCCCGGGTGGGCTCGAACCACCAACCTTTCGGTTAACAGCCGAACGCGCTAGCCGATTGCGCCACGGAGGCCACAGATACGGTGGGAAAACCAACTCTGTAGTAATTTGATGAAGGCTATATTTAATGAAATTTGTGCGTCAAGTTTTGAAAAGCACACACAATTTATGTTGTCTAAATTTATAACAAAGTAGCAAACACTTAATTAAATTAGCGGACAATAGGTTAAATATCTCCCCGGCGGGGAATCGAACCCCGGTCTCCCGCGTGACAGGCGGGGATACTTACCACTATACTACCGAGGACAGGTCGATACCGAAATAAGGCGCATCATTTACAGCTTTCATTTTTAGTTAGTAACATACAAATTGTGTGATTCGACGAGCATTGCTGCCGGCAATTAATCTGAATAAGTATTGATATGTTATGAATGTAACACCTTTAAAATGAGGCATTTCGGTGAATTAAAATAAGTTTCATATATAAATCTATCGGTAGTAAAATCATCATATGCATATGATTTCTCAATATCGTTTCAAACTAAAGCGATCTCATCATGGAGGCTGAATGAATTTCAAGAGAACCAGCATTCAATGAATGCAGTGATTATAATCTGTAAAATAATCATATGAAGGGGATTTAGAAAAAAGTACATTCAATGACATTGCATAAGATTATTGTAGAACTTCGAAGGCAAAAGCTGTAACGCAAAAAAAGATTTCATAGGTACTTTCTTTCCCATCTCCCCGGCGGGGAATCGAACCCCGGTCTCCCGCGTGACAGGCGGGGATACTTACCACTATACTACCGAGGACTGCTTGTACTAAGCTTAATTTAGAATAAGGGACATTGATAACTGCATCGATTTGTAATTTTTGGCAGTTATGTTCTTTACATAGGTATCAGATGGTCCCTACCTGAATTCCATCTGAATTTGTATTGTTCTCTCATGCACATACCTCATATAAATAAAAAAATAAAATTCTCTAATTAGAAAGAAAAGTTATTGCTTTTATTTGAATCTGAACAATGTAGTACTTTAATAACAAATGGCTACACGCCATTGTTTGATATATCAGAATAGTAAATACATTTAGAAAGAATAAGCAAATGATACGGTCTTAATTTAACAGTTTTTTAGTGTACAGGAATTACCCAAATAATTTTACTTGAAATTAAAAATTTGATTAAATATCATCTAATTAATTGTCGTTTCAATTTTTTTAACAAAATGTTTATTTTTTGCATCTTCAAATGATGTACTGTTTTATACTCTAATTTTTGCGATTCAAAACGAATACAAACCTCGACGCCCCCGGGTGGGCTCGAACCACCAACCTTTCGGTTAACAGCCGAACGCGCTAGCCGATTGCGCCACGGAGGCCACAGATACGGTGGGAAAACCAACTCTGTAGTAATTTGATGAAGGCTATATTTAATGAAATTTGTGCGTCAAGTTTTGAAAAGCACACACAATTTATGTTGTCTAAATTTATAACAAAGTAGCAAACACTTAATTAAATTAGCGGACAATAGGTTAAATATCTCCCCGGCGGGGAATCGAACCCCGGTCTCCCGCGTGACAGGCGGGGATACTTACCACTATACTACCGAGGACAGGTCGATACCGAAATAAGGCGCATCATTTACAGCTTTCATTTTTAGTTAGTAACATACAAATTGTGTGATTCGACGAGCATTGCTGCCGGCAATTAATCTGAATAAGTATTGATATGTTATGAATGTAACACCTTTAAAATGAGGCATTTCGGTGAATTAAAATAAGTTTCATATATAAATCTATCGGTAGTAAAATCATCATATGCATATGATTTCTCAATATCGTTTCAAACTAAAGCGATCTCATCATGGAGGCTGAATGAATTTCAAGAGAACCAGCATTCAATGAATGCAGTGATTATAATCTGTAAAATAATCATATGAAGGGGA
This sequence comes from Latrodectus hesperus, assembly GCA_037975125.1. Lineage (NCBI taxonomy): Eukaryota > Metazoa > Arthropoda > Arachnida > Araneae > Theridiidae > Latrodectus > Latrodectus hesperus. The sequence goes on along the minus strand of CM075856.1, from coordinate 65,915,589 downwards.
TTTAGAAAAAAGTACATTCAATGACATTGCATAAGATTATTGTAGAACTTCGAAGGCAAAAGCTGTAACGCAAAAAAAGATTTCATAGGTACTTTCTTTCCCATCTCCCCGGCGGGGAATCGAACCCCGGTCTCCCGCGTGACAGGCGGGGATACTTACCACTATACTACCGAGGACTGCTTGTACTAAGCTTAATTTAGAATAAGGGACATTGATAACTGCATCGATTTGTAATTTTTGGCAGTTATGTTCTTTACATAGGTATCAGATGGTCCCTACCTGAATTCCATCTGAATTTGTATTGTTCTCTCATGCACATACCTCATATAAATAAAAAAATAAAATTCTCTAATTAGAAAGAAAAGTTATTGCTTTTATTTGAATCTGAACAATGTAGTACTTTAATAACAAATGGCTACACGCCATTGTTTGATATATCAGAATAGTAAATACATTTAGAAAGAATAAGCAAATGATACGGTCTTAATTTAACAGTTTTTTAGTGTACAGGAATTACCCAAATAATTTTACTTGAAATTAAAAATTTGATTAAATATCATCTAATTAATTGTCGTTTCAATTTTTTTAACAAAATGTTTATTTTTTGCATCTTCAAATGATGTACTGTTTTATACTCTAATTTTTGCGATTCAAAACGAATACAAACCTCGACGCCCCCGGGTGGGCTCGAACCACCAACCTTTCGGTTAACAGCCGAACGCGCTAGCCGATTGCGCCACGGAGGCCACAGATACGGTGGGAAAACCAACTCTGTAGTAATTTGATGAAGGCTATATTTAATGAAATTTGTGCGTCAAGTTTTGAAAAGCACACACAATTTATGTTGTCTAAATTTATAACAAAGTAGCAAACACTTAATTAAATTAGCGGACAATAGGTTAAATATCTCCCCGGCGGGGAATCGAACCCCGGTCTCCCGCGTGACAGGCGGGGATACTTACCACTATACTACCGAGGACAGGTCGATACCGAAATAAGGCGCATCATTTACAGCTTTCATTTTTAGTTAGTAACATACAGAATGAATTTCAAGAGAACCAGCATTCAATGAATGCAGTGATTATAATCTGTAAAATAATCATATGAAGGGGATTTAGAAAAAAGTATATTCAATGACATTGCATAAGATTATTGTAGAACTTCGAAGGCAAAAGCTGTAACGCAAAAAAAGATTTCATAGGTACTTTCTTTCCCATCTCCCCGGCGGGGAATCGAACCCCGGTCTCCCGCGTGACAGGCGGGGATACTTACCACTATACTACCGAGGACTGCTTGTACTAAGCTTAATTTAGAATAAGGGACATTGATAACTGCATCGATTTGTAATTTTTGGCAGTTATGTTCTTTACATAGGTATCAGATGGTCCCTACCTGAATTCCATCTGAATTTGTATTGTTCTCTCATGCACATACCTCATATAAATAAAAAAATAAAATTCTCTAATTAGAAAGAAAAGTTATTGCTTTTATTTGAATCTGAACAATGTAGTACTTTAATAACAAATGGCTACACGCCATTGTTTGATATATCAGAATAGTAAATACATTTAGAAAGAATAAGCAAATGATACGGTCTTAATTTAACAGTTTTTTAGTGTACAGGAATTACCCAAATAATTTTACTTGAAATTAAAAATTTGATTAAATATCATCTAATTAATTGTCGTTTCAATTTTTTTAACAAAATGTTTATTTTTTGCATCTTCAAATGATGTACTGTTTTATACTCTAATTTTTGCGATTCAAAACGAATACAAACCTCGACGCCCCCGGGTGGGCTCGAACCACCAACCTTTCGGTTAACAGCCGAACGCGCTAGCCGATTGCGCCACGGAGGCCACAGATACGGTGGGAAAACCAACTCTGTAGTAATTTGATGAAGGCTATATTTAATGAAATTTGTGCGTCAAGTTTTGAAAAGCACACACAATTTATGTTGTCTAAATTTATAACAAAGTAGCAAACACTTAATTAAATTAGCGGACAATAGGTTAAATATCTCCCCGGCGGGGAATCGAACCCCGGTCTCCCGCGTGACAGGCGGGGATACTTACCACTATACTACCGAGGACAGGTCGATACCGAAATAAGGCGCATCATTTACAGCTTTCATTTTTAGTTAGTAACATACAAATTGTGTGATTCGACGAGCATTGCTGCCGGCAATTAATCTGAATAAGTATTGATATGTTATGAATGTAACACCTTTAAAATGAGGCATTTCGGTGAATTAAAATAAGTTTCATATATAAATCTATCGGTAGTAAAATCATCATATGCATATGATTTCTCAATATCGTTTCAAACTAAAGCGATCTCATCATGGAGGCTGAATGAATTTCAAGAGAACCAGCATTCAATGAATGCAGTGATTATAATCTGTAAAATAATCATATGAAGGGGATTTAGAAAAAAGTACATTCAATGACATTGCATAAGATTATTGTAGAACTTCGAAGGCAAAAGCTGTAACGCAAAAAAAGATTTCATAGGTACTTTCTTTCCCATCTCCCCGGCGGGGAATCGAACCCCGGTCTCCCGCGTGACAGGCGGGGATACTTACCACTATACTACCGAGGACTGCTTGTACTAAGCTTAATTTAGAATAAGGGACATTGATAACTGCATCGATTTGTAATTTTTGGCAGTTATGTTCTTTACATAGGTATCAGATGGTCCCTACCTGAATTCCATCTGAATTTGTATTGTTCTCTCATGCACATACCTCATATAAATAAAAAAATAAAATTCTCTAATTAGAAAGAAAAGTTATTGCTTTTATTTGAATCTGAACAATGTAGTACTTTAATAACAAATGGCTACACGCCATTGTTTGATATATCAGAATAGTAAATACATTTAGAAAGAATAAGCAAATGATACGGTCTTAATTTAACAGTTTTTTAGTGTACAGGAATTACCCAAATAATTTTACTTGAAATTAAAAATTTGATTAAATATCATCTAATTAATTGTCGTTTCAATTTTTTTAACAAAATGTTTATTTTTTGCATCTTCAAATGATGTACTGTTTTATACTCTAATTTTTGCGATTCAAAACGAATACAAACCTCGACGCCCCCGGGTGGGCTCGAACCACCAACCTTTCGGTTAACAGCCGAACGCGCTAGCCGATTGCGCCACGGAGGCCACAGATACGGTGGGAAAACCAACTCTGTAGTAATTTGATGAAGGCTATATTTAATGAAATTTGTGCGTCAAGTTTTGAAAAGCACACACAATTTATGTTGTCTAAATTTATAACAAAGTAGCAAACACTTAATTAAATTAGCGGACAATAGGTTAAATATCTCCCCGGCGGGGAATCGAACCCCGGTCTCCCGCGTGACAGGCGGGGATACTTACCACTATACTACCGAGGACAGGTCGATACCGAAATAAGGCGCATCATTTACAGCTTTCATTTTTAGTTAGTAACATACAAATTGTGTGATTCGACGAGCATTGCTGCCGGCAATTAATCTGAATAAGTATTGATATGTTATGAATGTAACACCTTTAAAATGAGGCATTTCGGTGAATTAAAATAAGTTTCATATATAAATCTATCGGTAGTAAAATCATCATATGCATATGATTTCTCAATATCGTTTCAAACTAAAGCGATCTCATCATGGAGGCTGAATGAATTTCAAGAGAACCAGCATTCAATGAATGCAGTGATTATAATCTGTAAAATAATCATATGAAGGGGATTTAGAAAAAAGTACATTCAATGACATTGCATAAGATTATTGTAGAACTTCGAAGGCAAAAGCTGTAACGCAAAAAAAGATTTCATAGGTACTTTCTTTCCCATCTCCCCGGCGGGGAATCGAACCCCGGTCTCCCGCGTGACAGGCGGGGATACTTACCACTATACTACCGAGGACTGCTTGTACTAAGCTTAATTTAGAATAAGGGACATTGATAACTGCATCGATTTGTAATTTTTGGCAGTTATGTTCTTTACATAGGTATCAGATGGTCCCTACCTGAATTCCATCTGAATTTGTATTGTTCTCTCATGCACATACCTCATATAAATAAAAAAATAAAATTCTCTAATTAGAAAGAAAAGTTATTGCTTTTATTTGAATCTGAACAATGTAGTACTTTAATAACAAATGGCTACACGCCATTGTTTGATATATCAGAATAGTAAATACATTTAGAAAGAATAAGCAAATGATACGGTCTTAATTTAACAGTTTTTTAGTGTACAGGAATTACCCAAATAATTTTACTTGAAATTAAAAATTTGATTAAATATCATCTAATTAATTGTCGTTTCAATTTTTTTAACAAAATGTTTATTTTTTGCATCTTCAAATGATGTACTGTTTTATACTCTAATTTTTGCGATTCAAAACGAATACAAACCTCGACGCCCCCGGGTGGGCTCGAACCACCAACCTTTCGGTTAACAGCCGAACGCGCTAGCCGATTGCGCCACGGAGGCCACAGATACGGTGGGAAAACCAACTCTGTAGTAATTTGATGAAGGCTATATTTAATGAAATTTGTGCGTCAAGTTTTGAAAAGCACACACAATTTATGTTGTCTAAATTTATAACAAAGTAGCAAACACTTAATTAAATTAGCGGACAATAGGTTAAATATCTCCCCGGCGGGGAATCGAACCCCGGTCTCCCGCGTGACAGGCGGGGATACTTACCACTATACTACCGAGGACAGGTCGATACCGAAATAAGGCGCATCATTTACAGCTTTCATTTTTAGTTAGTAACATACAAATTGTGTGATTCGACGAGCATTGCTGCCGGCAATTAATCTGAATAAGTATTGATATGTTATGAATGTAACACCTTTAAAATGAGGCATTTCGTTGAATTAAAATAAGTTTCATATATAAATCTATCGGTAGTAAAATCATCATATGCATATGATTTCTCAATATCGTTTCAAACTAAAGCGATCTCATCATGGAGGCTGAATGAATTTCAAGAGAACCAGCATTCAATGAATGCAGTGATTATAATCTGTAAAATAATCATATGAAGGGGATTTAGAAAAAAGTACATTCAATGACATTGCATAAGATTATTGTAGAACTTCGAAGGCAAAAGCTGTAACGCAAAAAAAGATTTCATAGGTACTTTCTTTCCCATCTCCCCGGCGGGGAATCGAACCCCGGTCTCCCGCGTGACAGGCGGGGATACTTACCACTATACTACCGAGGGACTGCTTGCACTTAGAAATACATGTTATTGCATTATTTGAATCAGCAAATGTAAGTACTTTAATAACAAATGCTAACGTCATTGTTTAGATATATCAGAAATTAGCTAAATACATTTAGAAAGAATAAGCAAATGATAAGGTCTTAATTTAACAGTTTTAGTGTACAGAATTTATTC